>LPNX010785295.1:144832-233891 GCA_001517045.1 Pseudotsuga menziesii
CCATCAACAATTGAACTATATATTGAATGAATAAATATATACTTATGCTTTCTCTTTTATAAATTGAAAAGAAGAGTAGGTAAAATGAATCTGGAAACATGCACAACAATGCCTCCCCTATCGATGATGAGATAATGCATCCTCTTTCCTAGTCTACCCTACCATGGCACCCTCATTCATAGAGTATCATGCTACATGGAAGACAACGTTGTATGACTCTGTTGAGACTACCACATGTAATTAGACTTGTCGTAACTGTCGTACCATCTCCTATATTATAGACCTTTGTTTGTACCTTCTTCTACAACATGTGTAACCAGGACTTGAACCCAATTTCCAATGTACCAAAAACTAACACTCCATCCATTATCAAGGGAGCTTAACATATGTCCTATCCCAAGTGGACTTTAATAGGATATTTAATCCTCATCATTTTTTACAAATATTTCAGCCCATTTATGGCACACATTTTTCAAGCTACAACATTCACTTCCCAATTCCCTACAAGATCATATTTACTATTGACAAACCCTTTTACATAATCTATTATGGTTAATACATGGATTCCAATTAGTGTTGGTATGAACATGGGTAAAAACCAGTCCTAAGGATTAGCTCAAGTGGTCATGATCCAAATGTGAGATCTTTCCTCCAAGTTAGAAGGTCACTAGTTCGACTTTCTTCATCACCTCAAGGTTATATGCTTCGATCTTAGGCACCAATAGCTTACCTTGGTTACCACCTGTGGATAGTAGTGAAGTCTGAGCATTTCTATGTGTGTGTTGAGGCCTAGAAAATCATAGGCAGCAACAGCAAGGGATTCTCCCTAGTCAACATTCCCAAATAGACCATGACTGTTTGGTATAGGGAATCCGTCCGGTTTGCGGTCCGGCTACCATAGGTCAAGTAACAAAAAATAAAAGGTTTTACCGGTTGCGGCCCGGTCCACCGTATATATTTTTGTATTTTGACTTAAAGGATGATATGCAAGTGCCTAGTTAACATGCAGAGTAATAAAGAATGCAAGAAATATTCACAATGTTATGCGCAGGTTCTTACCTCTCGTCTTAAACTCTCAAGCATCTAAATCACAGACACAACAAGAAAATAAATACTAACTAGGCTATTACTAGAGAGCTAGATATTAATTCATGAGTAATTTAATACTATTCACATGTTACGGCAAATCACAGATAGCTATTCCTAGAACCAAACATATAAACATGAATAAAACTACACATGACAAGATGGCTCATCAACAGTTAAAACTTCCATTACTCATAGTGCAAAATATCACAGAATATACTAGAGAACATTCCAGGAAGAACATAGGTTCAGAAAGTTAGAACGCTCTCACAGTTAATGAAACACAATCGAAAATGAAATAGTTCCCCTTCAACATTGTTCATTTTATCACATTGAAACATTCCACATAGCACCTTCTCCAACAGACAAAATTTGAAATTTCTTATTTTAAAACGAAGTAGTTCCTCTTACAAACAATATTTCACAAGTTTTTTTCCAGGAAAAAATCCCCTATAAACTCTAACTGTCCTATATTTAAACCAAATCAGCCAAACCCTTGGGCTGCCCCAACCGTGTGACCTACGGGCTCTTCAAAACCGTCGAATATCACCATTTTGTCTTTTCCGTGAGTACTCATGATTCACTTCATGCGTTACGTTTTCAGATTTCAACTTATGAGTACTTAACATAATGGGATCTCCTTGGTAACTGACGGATATTTCTAAGCCTGGGCTTTTGTCATCATCGATCCTGCCTTGTCTTTTATTTGTCCTCCTAAATATCCCATTGATTTCAGCACGAAATCTGCCTAACACTTTCCAGCCAATTTTCTGCTGCTCCTTCTCCTAGCTATGCCTTTTTGGTGTAGTAATTTGTAAAAATATCTTGAGTCTGTCTACAATTAAATGACATTTATCATTAGTTAGGACTGCATTTTCTCAATAAACTCAAACAATGTTAACAAACAACTAGTCATCAAGAGAGGCCCTGTACTGTGCTCTTGTTATGAAAACCTTAACAAGCACCAGAACCACTTTCTTGTCCACATAGGGGTTTAAAAAAAACTCACAAACGACAAAAAGAGAAAAACTCATCGGCGACTTAAAACACTAAAACATCGATCGGGTAGTCTCATTTACAGCTGCATCAGCGAGTCTCAAATAGGCAACGACCTCCACGATACCGTTAAGTTTATCGAAGTCAGAAGAGCTAGAACCTAAACTCTGGGTGGAAGATTTCCCATTTAGCAAGAGGAAAGAGATCAATGTCGGAAAATTAGTGCGTTACAGAGCCACAAGGGCGGAAGAGGAAAGGCTTCAGACAAGCGCCAAAAACCTGACAAAGCATCAGTGGGTGGAGCATTTACATGGAAGATACCTAGTTGTCTTTGGGAGCCATAAGGGCGGAAGATAAACATACTACAACCTTCGATCCAAAACATAAGTTTTGCTATGATGCCAGATCAATGAAAAATGCTAAGTGTTCGGAGAAACTTGAAGTTTCGCGGTGATCCAAAAAACCTGTTTCACTTTCAAAACAACGGCTTTACAAAGATCAAATGTCCCGATTCAACCTTGACCAAACTCTGATATTTTAAATAAGTCAATGATTCGATGCGACAATGGAGAAATCACGATCCGTCTACAGAATAATCATCATTCAATTTCCGCGACAAAGGCTTCCTAAGGAAACATGGCTCTGGTACGTTGTTTAAGTGGCCTTCGGAACATCGACTAGCATGAGATATAAGCTCCCAAGAACAAAACAAGAAATCACAGCTGAAAGGGACAACAAACCAAACTCTAAATCCCACAACCCACAGCAGTTTCAAACATAAGCAATTTTCCGAAAGCAGCAAGAGAGTTAACCTCAAAATAGCAAAACAAAAAGAGTTCATGGATCCAAACAATTCTAGGCAATGCTGAAAATTAACAAGGAGGTCCAAAATTTGAAAATTTGGGGAAACAGTTGTAGCTGCAACAATTGGTGACTACCTGGTGAACCTAGATCTCTGGATGATTATTTATTGAGTAGCATACTATTTAACAACGAACGAACCTGTTGAATTCCTCCAGACATCTGGATTTCTCAAGTGGCAAATGTATGTAATTTTAATCATTGATGATAGTCCAATTTAGGAGAGTGGAAACTAGGATTTTCGAGTCAAGATAACTCTTCTGAGGCCAAAAGATGAATTTCATTTGTTACCTCTGTCTTTAGGTAGCTTCCAGCTTGGACACCACAGAATTGTGGCATATGGTAAACAGAAATATCCATTTGTTCCTCATTCCCATGCCATTTTGCACTTTTTGTGCTTTTGAACTTTTGTCCTTTTCATATGAGTCCTCCTGCATGACTTTTTTTTTTTCTGAATTTGGGTTCAGGATCCTCTGTCCATAGTGTCCTTTTGTGTGATAGATGTATTCACTTTTCAGCTCACGGACGGAGAGGAACTTTTGGCAATTTAGTACTTATATGGTTTAGCATTTGTTTTGATATATAATGCTTTCATAGGATCTTTCGACTCTTATCTTCCTTTTGGCATCCAATCCTTGGCATGGGATCATTTATATATAATATAATGTTTACCCTGCTTACTTTCCATGGGCCTTTTGCTGTCATTCCCTAGGACATTTTAAATGTGATATGAATGGAGCCTCAAAATAGTATTCCAAACCCTTTGATTCTGGTTTATTTTACAAGGGTTAAGCAGGACTTCAATGTGTACATAGCCACTCGAGAAAATTGCTAAAATAGAAGAAATTATTTTGGATGAACAATAATACATGGTCTTATACCCAAGAACTTTAATCATTCCAAAATTCTGATGTTCTCCACGGTCTTATACACGGTCTTATACCAGGAGTTCACATCCTTTATTGAAATCAATCAAAATTTTGGACTTAAACAAAACCGAACTACATGGCTCAAAGTAAACGGCCAAGTCAAATTATTTATATACAAGATAGAAGAACACAAACAAAACTCAAGAAAAATAAGGTTTGAGAACTAAACCATTTACTGGTAAGTTCTCTTCCCACCCCTGTAAATCTTGTAATTTAAAAGTTGAGGGGCCAAGCTTTGCCGCAATCTGAAAGGGACCCACCCACAACTGTTGAGATTTCGTGTGCTTTCCTTTCTCATCATGGGGGTGGTCCCACTTGAGAACCAAATCTCCCACCTCAAAATCTGTTGTTCTTGCCTTGTGCTTATCAAACCATCTCTTTACTACCTCTTGTTGTTGTTTAAAGTGCTCTCTGGCTTTAGATTGGGACTCTTCTTCCTTCAGGAGATTACATATCCTCATTTGCAAGACTTCATTATCTGATCGTCTAGATTCCTGAGCTATTATGGAAGAGGGTAGCATGATATTGGGGGGGATAATGGCCTCTTTACCATACACAAGGGTATACGAAGACACTCCTATCGAAGATTTGAGGGTGACTCTATCAGGCCAAAGGGCGTTTGGTAACGCTGAGTGCCAACTCCTCTGATTTTCTATCACAGTATTCTTCAAAATCCTAATCAGATTCTTGTTTGTAGATTCAGCCAATCCATTTCCCTATGGATAGTAATTAGCAGAGTAATGCAACTTTATTCCTTTCTCGTGAGAAAAAGAAGTTAATCTAATCAATGAAAAGTAAGTAGCATTATCAAAGACTAAAGAAATTGGAACTCCAAACCTGGTCATAATATGGTCTTGCAAGAAGTCTATGACTGCATCCTCATTTATTTTGCGTAGCGGAATGGCTTCAAACCAGCGAGTGAAGTAGTCGGTTGCTATCAAAATATACTTGTGTTGTAGGGAATAATTCGGCTTTATCTCCCCAATAATATCCAACCCCCATTGCTCAAACGGCTTCGTGATCATCACATGCTTCAATGGTCCTGCTGCTTTAGCTTGTGTTCCACTACACCTTTGACAGATGTCGTATTTTCTGACATGGGCGTGAGCATCCTTGAAAAGTGTCAGCCAATAATATCCAGCTCTGAGAATTTTATGAGCTGTAGTATCTCCAGAAAAGTGTCCCCCAGCAGGCCCATCATGCAACTCTGTCATTACTTTCTTCACATCTTCTTTCTCTAAGCATCTGAGGAGAAATCCGTCATAATTTTTTCTGAATAATATTCCTTTAATAATTTGATATGAGGCTGATTTAAGATGTAGGGCTCTTCTTTGTTTAGAATTCCAATGTTCTCGTAATGATCCTGTCTGAAGGTAATGCACAAGGTCTTGATACCAAGATTCAGGAGCTGTGAAAAGAGGACATACATCCATCAAATGTAACTCGGATTCATCTTCCCAAGCATGTTCTTCATTTTTCCTATTTTCAGTCATCAGTCTACACAACCCCTGCCCTTTAATTATAGAAGCTGGCTTGAATTCAAGGTCATATTCCTAAAGAGTTGTTACCCGATTGCCCCTTCTTTCTCCTAACTCCTTTTGTATGAAAAGAGACCTGACAACTGGGTGTGGGACGATTACTTTGGTCCAGTTCTTTAGTGTGTAGGGCCTGAATTGTTTCACTGCTTTGAACACTGCGTAAGCTTGTTTATCTATAGCTGGGTAATTCAATTTAGCCCCTTGCAGACCAGTGCTCATGAATGATATGGGGAACTCATCTCCCCCATCTTCCTTCTGAGTAAGCATAGCTACTAGCGATTCATCAGATACGAAAGTGTACAGAATAAAATCTTTATCAAAATATGGGCTCTTGAGGGAGGGTGTGTGCACAATAGCGGTTTTAATATTTCCGAACGCGTTCTTCTCAACATCGATCCACTTGAATTGTACACTTTTCTTTCCCATCTGCAGCAAAGGTTTAACAATTTGGGTGAAATTTGGCACAAACCTTCGCACAAAGTTTATTGTCCCCATAAATGATTTCATGCCCTTTTTATTATGGGGTAGGGGAATCTGTTCAATGGCTTTGATTCTTTTTGGGTCTATGGAGATCCCTTTCTTTGAAACCACGTGACCCAGCAACTTACCTTCCGTAACAGTGAACACACACTTCTTGGGGTTTAGTGAGATACCATATTTCTGGCAGCGTTCAAAAATATGCTTTAGATGAAACACATGTCCTTCTCTCTTCTTCGAGAATATCGTGATGTCATCGAGATATACTACAGCACTACAGCCAATCAAACCATGGAAAGCTATGTCCATAGCCCTCTAGAACATAGCCCCAACGTTTATAAGTCGAAAGGGCATTTTTTTGTAAGAAAAAGTTCCCCAGTTGGTCCTGAAAGTTGTTTTCAATCTGTCTTCTTCGGCTACCAACACTTGATTGTAACCTGAAAACCCGTCTAGTAAAGAGAATAGTTCAGAACCTGAAACCATTTGCAGTAGTTGCTCCATGGGTGGAACATGATAATTGTCTTTGTATGAGGCGTGATTTAAGTTTCTAAAATCCACACATAACCTAATTTCCCCATATTTCTTCCTCACTAGTACCATATTCGAAACCCATTCCGAGTGTTTCACCTTAAAAATGATTCTAGCATCCAATAATTTCTTAGCTTCACTCTAGATTAGAGGTTCCAATTTTGGATGCATCTTCCTTAAAGGATGCAGATAAGGTTTGACTCCAGATTTGATGGGGACAACATGTTGGATAATGCTAGTGTCGTATGTGTTCAGATCTTCATATGTCCAGGAAAAAACATATTTGTATTGTTTAAAAAGAGCGATGAACTAATTTTTTTTAGCTGGTGAACAACATTTTCCAAGATTCACATATTTAGGCTTCATCTCAGTCCCCAAATTAATCAATTTGAACTGTAGAGATGAGCTATGAGTCTTCACATTTGCTGGTCTTCCAAAATTTTCATTTAAATCAAACATCTGTTCTAAAGTTCTGACTTCTTTAGGGATGAAATTATCGAATTTCAGCTCGGCCTGATGTTCTTAGTCGTCAATAATTTCCCCTTTAAATGTCTCATCATTTGTTAAGCATTCTATAATCTGCTGATCGTCATCGAACACTCATAGGTTGGTAACCATATCCAGAACTGAGGGCCTGAAAAGCAGTTCAACAGAGCACCGATTATTAGAGGGCACAGGCCTTGCAGCTGACGTGGCTAGCAAGTCAGCTGTTGCATTCTTAAGTCTTGGGATTGATACAATATTAAATGCATTAAAACATTTGAGTAAATCGCAAACTTCATTTTGATAGGCTTTTAAATGAGGAGAAATGTAATGTATTTGATTCCGAATTTGTTTTACAATTATTTCAGAATCTCCAAGCACTTTCAGATTATTTGCCTTTAATTCAATTGCTTTCCTTATACCTTGAACCGACACTTCATATTCAGCTATGTTATTTGTACATTCAAACTCTAACCTACATGAAAGAAAATGTTTATTCTTCTTCGGGTCAATCAGGACACAACCGGCTCCTGACCCTTCTAACGTTTTAGAACCGTAAAAAAAAAGTGTCTAGAAATCGCTAACTACTATGCGGGAATTTACATCTACTTCTACTGCTAAGTCTACTATTTTACAATCAATTTCATCAGCCTGTGAAAATCGAAGGAGATCAGGCTGGGCATCTAATGTGTCGCTGTCTTATTCTGCTTGGTAATTTCCCAAAACAGAATCCACTGGTTCATTTTTTTCTTCGAATTGAGTAACATTGTATTTCATGTGGGGCTCCGTCAAAATTTTAATTTGATTCGGGCTTCCTTTATATGGCAGCTACAGATGTGACCAGTCCGAGGAAAATATCCATTTAGCTTTGCCGACTAGTCCCTGCTCAGAACAAACCCATAAGCTTCCGGTATGTCAGCCACCACAATATCAATAAATTGACACACCTTATCATTTGAAGACAAACGGACTAGAACATCCTCCATTTCCACAATTACCTTCACATTCATTCTATCCAAACGAACAACCCTCCAGGTGGATGGCTTAGGCTGCCCATTTATCTTTTTACAGACTGACAGCGGCATGACGTTAACCGATGCCCCTGAGTCTACCAGGAAATTATGTACGTTGTGGTTAAAAATATCAAAAGTGAGGAGGAAAGGTGGATTCTTGTTCTTAGGCTTACCTCTGATGCTTGCTTCCCCAATTTCTTCTTCTTCCTTGGGTTGATTATCAGTGGGCATCCCCTCCTCTAATGCTTCAAGTGCTTTCAATAGCTTTTCTTTCTGCTGCGACACCTTGCACATTTCAAATAGTGAGATATTTTCCCTCACCTTATTTATATCTTCCACAATGTAATAATCCATCTGAGGTTCTGTGGGATTTGGTTTATCATCATTAAAAAAAATTTCATTGGGTTTGGCAAACACATTATTCTGTCTAGGATCTTGACTGGTTATGGTGAAATCCAGGATTTTATTAGCTGAGGAATTATTTTGAAATTTCTTAGCATTCCTTTGAAGCTTTTTAATATTTGGGAGTATGAGACTGTTTTCTTTAGCCAACCCTTGGATTCTTGTTGTTACATTTGTTTCCAAGATGTCCTTATGTCCCAAAACATTTTCCTACTCGGCGTCAAACAATGAAACACAGTCCCATAAAACCACGGTGTCATCCTCTTGTTCTTTTGCTGATGAATTATTGTTTTTCCTTTCTTCATCTTCATCTTCTATCAATTTAGAATCCAATAGCTGATTCATAACCAACTTCATTGAGTTTATCCATTGAGGACAATTCTTCTCAGAGTGAGGTTGTTGGTGGAAGGTGCAAAAATTGTCCATTCCTACCTCTGTTAAATTCATAGATGCCGAATTTTGTAGAGGGGGTTGGGATTGATTGTTATCTTCCCTTTTCTTGTAATAATGCTTGGAGAACTTTTGGGCTTCCTTTTCCTTTTCCAAATATATGATTCTGTTAGAAAGCTTCTGCATCATTTTTTCAATTCCTTCAAAATCTGGTGAGTGCTCTTCCTTAGGCT
Source organism: Pseudotsuga menziesii (assembly GCA_001517045.1). Lineage (NCBI taxonomy): Eukaryota > Viridiplantae > Streptophyta > Pinopsida > Pinales > Pinaceae > Pseudotsuga > Pseudotsuga menziesii. Next base: position 153,769 of record LPNX010785295.1, read on the forward strand.
TGGTAAACAACAAAGATTTCCTCCCCACATTTTTCTCTCCTGACCGTTCGAGATAATCTTCGATGCTTTCCCTTTCAGCCTCTACTTTCTCTGCCTCCTCATAGGTCTCCACTAGAGTAGGCTTGGCCTTCATTTTGGAAAACATGGCCAACTCAGGTCCTAGAGCTGAGGTATAATATTCAATCAGGACTTTATCCGAAGGTTTGTCAGCTTCAAAAAAATTCTTAAGATATGCTGCAAATATTTGGGTGAAACTGTGCACCTTCTCCTTTCTCTCTTTCTTTAAGGCACATAGTCCTTTCATGAGAGTTGCATGATTCTTTTGGGTTGCATAATTACTTCTAAAAATCCTCTCGGAGGTATCCCAATTAGGGATAGAGTTTGCAGGAAAACCAAAGTACCACGATGCTGCAGATTCTTTAAGGGTGTGTGGGAAAAGTCTACAAACTACATCCTCATATTCCCCAGCCCTTAATCCTTCTATTGCCAAATAGAAACTTTGCAAGTGATCATCTACTAGCATCTTCTCACTTGGATCAAATTTGGGCAGCATATTTTCAAAAGATTGAGGTAAATCATGCAAAGGAGGTGTTAGGTTTAAAGGTGATCTCACTTTCCACGTAGGTGGTGGATTCGGTGGGTTGGGTGGTTGATTTGTGTTTACGCTTGCCATGACTCTGGGTGGAGAGTGAGGAGGTGATAAAATAGGAGTATGGATAGGAGAACTATGAGGAGTATCCGGGCCTACTTGATTCAAACGCTGTACAACTTCTTGTAAGGCTGTTTCTATAAGTTCTTCCCAATCCCCAACCAGCACTGAGTCTTCCAATATAGGACGATCTTTCCTTTTATATTCTCTTCTGGGAAATTCAGGGATAATCGGCAATCCTCCAATCTTCTTCACGTATGCCCTAGTGTGTCTTCTCATATCATTAACAACTTCGTTGTCGATAGAATACAAATGTTCTCTACCCCCTTCTTCAGGAATTGGATTAGAAAACAAACTGCTTCCTGAACTATTACCAGTGGAATGATCTTGGGAAAATGGGTTTCCTCAGCCAGCCATGCACTAGCGGCCCTCCTTCTAGCACCAGAAACTGTTGAGGCCTGGAAAATCACAGGTAGAAATAGAAAGGGATTCTCCCCAGTCAACGTTCCCAAATAGCTCATGACTGTTTGGTATAGGGAATCCGTCCGGTTTGCGGTCTAGCTACTGTAGGTCAAGTAACAAAAAATAAAAGGTTTTACCGGTTACGGCCTGGTCCACCATATATATTTTTTTATTTTGACTTAAAGGATGATATGCGAGTTCCTACTTAACATGGAAAGTAATAAAGAATGCAAGGAGTATTCACAATGTGATGCGCAGGTTCTTACCTCTCGTCTTAAACTCTCAAGCATCTAAATCACACACACAGTAAGAACATCAATACTAACTAGGCTATTTCTAGAGAGCTAGATATTAATTCATGAGTAATGTAATACTGTTCACATGTTATGGCAAATCATAGATAGTTGTTCCTAGAACCAAACATATAAACATGAATAAAATTACACATGACAAGATGGCTCATCAACAGTTAAAACTTCCATTACTCATAGTGGAAAATATCACAGAATATACTAGAGAACATTCCAGCAAGAACATAGGTTCAGAAAGTTAGAACGCTCTCACAGTTAATGAAACACAGTCGAAAACGAAATAGTTCCCCTTCAACATTGTTCATTTTATCACATTGAAACATTCCACATAGCACCTTCTCCAACAGGCAAAATTTGCAATTTCTTATTGTAAAACGAAGTAGTTCCTCTTACAAACAATATTTCACAAATTTTTCCATGGAAAAATCCCCTCTAAACTCTAACTGCACTATATTTAAACCAAATCAGCCAAGCCCTTGGGATGCCCCAACCGTGTGACCTTCAGGATCCTCAAAACCGCCGAAGATCACCATTTTGTCTTTTCTATGAGTACTCGTGATTCACTTCATGCGTTATGTTTTCAGATTTGAACTTATGAGTACTTAACAAAACGGGATCTGCTTGGTAACTCACGTATCTTTCCAATCCTGGGCTTTTGTCATCATCAATCCTGCCTTGTCTTTTATTTTTCCTCCTAAAGATCCTATTGATTTCAGCACAAACTCTACCTAACAATGTCCAGCCAATTTTCTGCTGCTCCGTCTCCTAGCTATGCCTTTTCACCGTAGTAATTTGTAAAAATATCTTGAGTCCGTCTGCAATTAAATGACATTTATCATTAGTTAGGACTGCATTTTCTCAATAAACTCAAACAATATTAACAAACGACTAGTCATCAAGAGAGGCCTTGTACCGCGCTCTTGTTACAAAAACCTTAACAAGCACCGGAACCACTATCTCATCCACACAGGGGTTTAAAAAAAAATCACAAACGATGGAAAGAGAAAAACTCATCGACGGCTTAACACACTAAAACATCAGCCGGTTAGTCTCACTTACAGCCGCATGAGCTGGTCTCAAACAGACAATGGGCTTCACGAGACCGTTAAGTTTATCAGAGTTGGAAGAGCTAGAACCTAAACTCTGGGTAGAAGAGTTCCCAGTCGGCGAGCGAAAATACATAAACGTAGGAAAACTAGTGCGTTAAACAGCTGCAAGGGTGGAATAGGAAAGGCTATAGACAAGCGCTGAAAACCTGACAAAGCATCAGCGGGCGGAGCATTTACGTGGCGGATACCTAGTTTTCTTTGGGAGCTGCAAGGGCGGAAGATAAATAGACTACAACCTCCGATCCGAAACATAACTTTTTCTATGATGCCAGATCAATGAAAAACGATAAGTGTTCGGAACAACTTGAAGTTTCATGGCGGTCCAAAAAACCTGTTTCACTTCCAGAACATCATCTTTACAAAGATCAAATGTCCCAATTTAACCTCGACCAAACTCCGATATTCTAAATAATTCAACGATTCGACGCGACAACGGAGAAATCACGATCCTTCTGCAGAATAATCATCATTCAATTTCCACGACGAAGGATTCCTAAGGAAACATGGCTTCAGTACGTTGTTTAAGTGGCCTTCGGAACAATGGCTAGCATGAGATATAAGCTCCCGAGAACAAAACAAGAAATCATAGCTCAAAAGGGAAACAAACTAAACTCTAAATCCAACAACCCACAATAGTTTCAAACATAAGCAATTTTTCGAAAGAAGGAAGAGAGTTAACCTCAAAATAGAAAAAACAAAAATAGTTCATGGATCCAAACGATTCTAGGCAATGCTGAAAATTAACAAGGGGGTCCAAAATTTGAAAATTTGGGAAAATAGTTGCAGCTGCAACAGTATGGTTATATGAAATAAAAGAGACAATCAAAACAATTTCATAGATGTAATGTGGCATGTAAAAGTGAGTAGTTTCATATATGTGCTTGTCTCCTCAAATATTTTGTAATTTTTATCAACCTTATCTCAATTCACAGTTGGCAGGGGAATTTATTATGCTCAATTTAATGTCTGGATTGACCTTTTCTGCCATAGTAAGTTAATATAGGACTTCAAGATGCATTTCCACTCGACTGGGATGTCATTTTCAGTATAATAAAGTGCAAATTCATCACAATAACAATCTGCTACATTTAATTCGAATCTTATAATTCATACTACCCTAGCAGTAGGGCAGTATAAATCAATCCTGAAATCTCAAGGATGCATTCATGACTTTCCCCCATCGGTGCATCCATCACTTTGTTTGAAATTCATCCTTCTCTCTCAAATGCTTGGAAAAGTTTCCTTTAGACTATAAATTACAAGTAAAGACTTTTTTCCACACACTAACTTGTTCATCATGTTCAAAGACAAGGATAAATGGAAGAAAGATGGATATCCAACCTGAGGCTAAGAATGAGCTGATTTAGAGACAAGAAGGCATTCACAAATGCATTTCATAATGTTTGGATGCAAATACTTGATATGACATGATCTAATGCATTTTATAAAGTTTAAATACTAATCCTAAGATCTTTCCAAATTTTGAACAGAAAAAATCAATTCTAGTCACATTTGAATTTTGAATCATTATAGAATCCCATGCTGCCATATGCATGACCAGTGACCACATATTCCCCTACACTGATACTTTTATCACAACAATATGGAATCATGATTTCTTGACATAAACTTCTATGAAGGTCTATAATAAAATTAATGACAGGGATGACGTATTCGTACTAGAAAAGATATTTTTTCCCCTTCAATCAGAGAACACCTATAGATGAAGCTAAGCTCCAGGAAATTCATTATAATCAGTCCCCTTAGAATGTTTCCAGATAACAAAACTCAATATTTCTACCAATCCTTCCATGAACCACACTTTTAGCTTATATTTAGCTGACCTATTAACTACATCCCAATAAACTATGAAGGCTGAGAATAAGGTTGGCACTGAGACTAACGTGGCAGCCTTTTAAGCAATTTTTAAAACCCAGCTTCGACATAAGCCAAAGATAGGAAAAAATGGTGCTGAGAAGGCATAGCAATTTTTAAAACGGTAAGGCATACGCCAAAGATAGGAAAAAATGGTGCTGACAAACATGACTCTCCCCACACATTAGTTCTATTTTAATTGTAGGCTTCATCAAGCTTGGTCAAACTAGTTTTCCTTGTCAATAATGGTTGCTTCTAATGTCTTATTTCTCTCTAGGACATTTTTTACCTTTACAAGGAGGGAGCCAAGAAACCCGGGCTTCCCAAATTTCATACTCTCTGCAAGATTGTTCACAAAAAATCCTTTTATAGACTGTATTACTATATAGAAAGCTCTCCCCATGTTGAAGATGTGAGCAATAAGATCAAGTGTAATGGAATGCAATTGTAAAGAGGATATGTGAATTATATGCTTAAAAATTTTCAGTGCAAAGAGACTAAAACACATTTTTCTAGGGAGTAAACCTAGTTAATTTGATTCATGTAGCCAATTTTCAAAATATCTTTTGGCAATAAAAAAAATCAGAAGAGGTTCTCTATGAAGGGAAGACAGTTGTTTTTATTCCAGTAATAAGTATTAGTTTCCTCCAAATAATAAGGATAGTGATAGTAATATTAATTGTAATAATGCTCATAATACAACCACCTCCCCCAGTATATTTATTTCCTAACAAGTTTGGCTTCTGACTTAAGAAAGGCGCTGCAACTCCCATTCAATAAAGGAAAAAAAAACAATAATAGTAATCAAAAAGAGAAAAATGTAGATTTAAGCATATCAAGAACACCTTCTCCCCACTTCAAAGCCTGATTCAATATACTATTTCTTATTTCCCACGTTTTTCATCCATCGTTACCTTCCCAGCTGCTCTGGTATTCTGGTACTCAAAATGCAACAAATCATGAATATGTGAACTGTCCTTGATGTAGAGGTATTCACATATTGGGGTTCTTTCAAGTAGAGGGAATGTATGAACAAGCACAGAGTTAACAAACCAAAACCATAGAGCACCCAAAAAATATCCCTAAAACCCCTCATGCATAAACCTGCGCCACAGTGTGGTACTCGAAATACACTCTAGAATACATGGTGAGCACTTTGAAGAGCTAAGGAATGGCAACAACGATGATTTTAATCCATTTGTTTGAAATGCCAATCCCTTTAGAGATAGCCAGGGATAGATACACAGTGAAAAAGGCAATGTACTATGAGTGGCTTGAGAGCCAACCATGGGAATCACACATCTCTAATGCTACGCAAGTATCAGGGTGGGCTTGTTGAACAAATTTCTTTATGAGTTCATTTATAAACTCTGATATAAGAATACCCAAAGAGAAAAATATGGTGTGAAGCTCTCTTCTAAATATAAAATGTGTCAAAAACCCACCTAGGCCAATGAAAACAGGAAGAAGGGAAATCCACCCAAGGAAATGACCTAGTTTGTCACCTGTCTCATACCTTACATCAGTCAAACTTATGGATTTTAGGGCCATAATTGTGCATCCAATTCACAGATCCTGATCTTGAAAATACCCAATAATGGAGATATGATAAGAGACCAGGGACTTCTTCTCTCAGGCTCAGACCCACATCAAAAAATAGTTCAATGGTTAAAACTGAATCCCAAAATCAAAACCATATAAAGGGTATTGAGGAATATCAAATGGGTGTTCTATTATTTTGAGGTCTTCAAGGATACCCAAACTATATTGCCTACCATAGATAAACAATTTCCAAGGCCTGTATTGTAGAGAATTTGATTTGTAACTGTATGTTGTGGGGAAAAATAAACTATAAAATGTTGAGACTCCTTTCGTACTAGCGATCACATTGGCGGAGGAAATGGTAGATTCAAACTAACCCCAAATGGAATATGGACTACTGGCATAAGTAAAGCCAAGTAACCATAGGTCGAAGTATCCATAGGTGGAGGTCTAGGCCAATGACCAAAAAACATGTGAAAAAGCATAAAAATGTGGACATGTGTTAAAGAAATTTGTCAATGATGTGGACCAACGTTCAAAATTGAACCCTTCCCAGCACAAATCCATCATCCTATTTGAATTTCTATGTTCTAAAGTATAAACGAGATCAATTGTTTGTTTAGCCGAGGATAAAAAAGTCATGTCTAATATAGAGTGCACTCTAGCATGATATTGCATTTTTTTTCAAAGAAAAAAACTTTCTCTTGCTATTCATATTGAATCAAAGAAGAAGTTTCTTAGTACATCAAACATCATGCCTTCCAAGAATATATCAGCTGACATAAGAATTCTGCTAACATCAGTCTCCTAACTGACTACATTCGATAATTCAAAAACTTTCCCCTCTATAAGAAAAAGGACTACAAGAGAAATACCATAAACAACTAACTTTCTAAGATCAAAACTCAAAATGAAAAAAAAATTGACAAACACCATTAACAAAAAAATTTCATTCCTTCATTGATAATTTGTTCTTCCAGCATTTCTTGACAAAGCAAGAGACCTTCCTTAAGTGAAACAACTTTTTTCGATAGGATATCCAAAACCATGTTGTAATTTATTGAAATATTCCAAAAATAAATCCAAGAGAAAAAACATGTTAAAGATTTCACCCTCAAGCACTGGTGCTTAAGTTACAAAAGAGGGTTCTATAAGTGTAAAGTTAAAATTTTCCTTAAAAAAAATTAAAATCTGAATTTTACCCTTTCAATTAAGAAGGGAATAATTTATATCAACATTTCAAAAGAAGGGAAACATTTGAAATTTATCATCTATATATATTTCTCAAGATGTTGAAATTCCTATGCTATAAAGTTCAACTCATCATTCGGAAGATTGGAAATATGATCAATTATAATCACTCACTCACTCATGTCATGCGCTCACTTCTTAGCTATGCAAGATGACCAATAATCATTGATGACTACGAGGCACTAGCCATCGAGATGTGACTCTTACTCCCAAGTCACTTGGGGCTGCAATCTAAAGTGTGACAATGTGTCAACAACTATGACCATAACAGAAAGAGCTACTAGTCTACAACTAGACCCGAAACAAGCTCAAAACTTTGTACCTACTACCTATGTGAACCTCGCTACCAATTTCCACTCTTTCTTTGTCAAAATGAAATTTAAAAGCTCGGTTTGATGAACCATCCTCTACAATACTTCGTTTCTTGCATGAATATCGTGGACTCATGACAACTATAAACAACACTCGATGTCATGCAAATACAAATAATGGCATGTAGCTAGGATCACAAACTGTGCGGAGGTCGATTTATGCATTGCTATAGAGAAGTGTCATTGGAAACATGATATGGAGAAACAATGGTTATTATTAAAATTAAAAAAGAAATTGTGGGCTCAAGAATAGTCTTCAATTTGATGGATGGCATGGTCATGATGTAATCTCCCTTCATCCTTCCAAACCTTTGTGGTTTCTAACAACATTTGTCCTTAGTGCCACCAAAATACATATAAAAATTACTTGTCTTTACATCATCTTCCCTTTAAATCCTCATCTCATAGCCATAAATAAGGATTATTGTGCATGCACATTCTCACCTTATAATACAAATTGGGTCAAGGCGTAAAGACAACCATAAAATATTAAATGTGTCAAGACACAAAGAGTAAGCAGCAACTATAAGTAAGTCTTATGTTAAATTTACCATATAAGTCTTTAATTAACACTATCGACTGAAATTTGAAACGTTGGATTGTTGTGATCTTCTTATTATTGCTTACCAATGTGATTGCAAGGCAATCTTTGAAGGTGAAGTCCATAATATTAGGTCTTTTTCCTCATTATCATGCCTTTTGGTAAGACAATAAAGAGGGTAGCGGCCTACATTGGCATGGAAAATGGGTTTGACATAGAGGCATACGCATTAATTGTTTTCATTAAATAGATTAAATTCCTACCTGTGACTATCGATTCATTGAATCGTGGATTGGTACAAAACACAACAAATTTTAGAGCCACGAGCCCTTAATTACTCACACATAGAACTTTCTCAAATATAGCCATTAATAAACTTCTTTTGGTATTTTGGTTCAATTTAAAAGGAGTTTTGTTGAGACCCAGACATGCAATGAGTTGCAAGGATTCAGTTGACTTAGGCTTGATTCCATTTTCCCTCCATCCCATACATGTATGCTTTCATGACAAGTATTGAACAAAAAAAATTGATGCTCTTGCCTCGGTTATGCTATCTTTGCAAACTTACTTGGTATGTAGGAATTTTTTTTAATGTTTTCTAAGTTATGTATTACTTTTTCTTATGTTCCCAATCCTTATCATTCTTAGATCTCTCGAGGTTGGATTGCAAGTGGATGCCCCAATATGCTTATGACATAGTCTAAGTAGTCTTTTTGTATAATGAAGTGTGCTCCAACTTGAAAAAAAATAATAGAATAGTTTTTATGTTACTTAACTATAAAATTAATGATACACATATGACAAATTAATGTGTTCAAAATAAGTTTTATTGATTCCCGAGGCTGCAGCCCTAAGCTAGTATTGAGGCGAAAGAACTGCGAATTTTACCCTAAATCAAATTTTGCATATGATAAAACGATACTTCAACCATTAACTTGGTTTTATTACCAATGAGTACATTCTAAAATTCAACCATTAACTTTGTTTTACTAGTATACCCTCATAGTGAGCAAAATGAAACATCTAAGAGAACTTTGATATGTTGCAAAAATGAGAGAAAGTTGTGTGTAGATAATATAAGTTTATAGTACCACCCAATAAATCCCTTGGTTAATTCTTTCCAGGGCTAGTCCTTCATCTATCAACACAACTCATAAGGATGTTTTTGGAAGGGTGTGTCTTTGATTAACTTGGCCAATAAGGTCTTTTACAACTCCCTCTTGCACTTTCCTAAGACACAAATATTTGTTCTTGTTGAGCCAACCAATGAGCAGGGATCATGAAATACACGCATAGATATATTTCTTATTCACTATATTGTTTAAATTAATTAGTGAAATGATACAAAATATAATATATTCATTCACATAAACATTGGCATGTTTATATTGACAACTAAGAAACTCCAAATGCCCATTAAGTTTGTGACAATGTGTTACAAGGTATGGACAACTTGAAGTTGAGCAAAATATCCAAGTAACCAACTATTCAAGTATTCACAATATCATGATATGTCATTTATCATTGGGACACAAACATTTCAAAGTCTTCTAGTCTATTCAATATTGTGTATAATGAACAAAGTACAAAAATTTCCAAATTGGAAGAGACAAACAAGCAAGACGATTTGTCTTAACTATTGGAATTCCATGCAAATTGTTGAGATCCTCAACTACTTCAATATGTTATGTCTACAACAAGATTCACTACACTATGTTGTGTAATGCATATCATATGATTGAAATTTATGCCTATGTAACTAGGTCACAACACCACAAATGTGCGACAAAGAATATTGGTGTGTTTATACCACAACATTACTTTCCAAGTTTAATTTGTGCCAAATATTCACCATTGTAATGTGCATCAAACACAAATACGTTTATACTAACATGCATATCAAATATGACAACCAAATCCACAAGCGAGTGCTTAAACAAATTCTTAATGAATCTCTCTCATCAATTCGATCAATCAATTTTGCTTTATCAAACTCTCAACCCTTTCATTATCATGAGATTTTGAGCTACATAAAATAAAACCAATGCATTCTAAAATTCTAAATCAAACTGATATTGAATCACAAACACCTAGCCCCAGGACTGCCAAATGTTATGGATTTCTTCTTTCACGATTTTGATTGTAAAATCCCTATATTAGAAAGCAATTGGAACCTGACCTAGTAATTTCCAAATTGTAGCGAAACCAAAGATTTATTCATGTCCATATTTCTTCAAATTATAAAAATATTGTTAATGGTTTTATTCGGTTATAGGTTTTCACTCCACGAATAAGACTACCAAGGGCAGATATTTGGTGAATACCGATGCTAGCACTGGCAAATCGAGTGTTCCTGCTAGCAAATAGCTAATCCAGGTAGCATGATACTTCAGTGTGAATAGAACAGCCATATTGTGATGTGTGATGAGGTAGGTGGACCATCTAAACTTTATGTTTTGGTTTAATCCACCATTATGTTTGTTAAACCAAATCTATTGCGACAGCTAAACCGTTGGAGAGCGACAGATGTTGTTCTCCCAAATAAATTCAAATATAAAATTTTTTGGAACACATAATTAAAACGCGAGCCATCAGAACTCTGCGCTACATCAGTCGTTCAATCCCATACAATTTTCTCTAGAATGAGTTGTTGGAAACATGATTGAAAGCTAGTCCCTTCGCCTCGCAGGGTTTAGGATGAGCTGGTAACTCCATGAGTCTAGGTTTTGAATCTCCCTGTATCTTTCTTTTTCCCTTTAACATTTAGTTTTCCCACATACATGAATTTACATTTGGGAGGTCTCTAATGTCTGTCTAGCTCTAATGAGTGAATTATATTGGTATTACAGTTGGGAGGTCTCTAATGCCTGGCTAATTCTAATGATAAAATTATATTGGTATTTTCGTATTTGGTTGTGCAAATTTGAGTCTTAGGGTTCCTCGAATAGGTCGCTCATAAAATCTGTTCAAGGTTAGGGCTTGTTTAATATTTCCACTAAAATTGTCTTACAAGCTAGGAACTGCTTGTGTTGCTTTTTCCATCCTTATAAGTAGCATAGTCTGCAAACACAAGGGTTCTGACAAAGAAATATGTGATATTGATGCACAAGGTTTAAATACCTAGATGATGTTTTATCAGTTTTCCTCTCCATGTGTTTATATTCATTTTCCTGTCCATGTGTTGAGTAGCTTCAAATTCTTTAATTATGTGCTTGGCTTCCCATGCATTGAAATTCTATCAATGACCAATTAAACGTAATTTAATCTTATCAACAACCATAATTCTTTCCTTTGTGTCAAAAAACTTCATGTGTTTTTATTCCTATACAAAATGAGCTAAATCGATGAATTATGCTGATTCCCTTAGTTTTATTAACTTAAAAGAAAAAAATTAATTTGGTAATTCTTGCATGTGTGTCAATAAACTACCTGTGGTTTGATTTAAAGAGGAGTGATAAAATGTTAAGTGTATCGCCCCACGTAGGAGGGCACTGAACATTCTTTGCTTGGGAGTGATTGATGCTTTTTTCCTTTTGTTTCGAATCTAGTCCTTTTTCCTTGATGATTTTTTCATTCCATCGTCATCATCATCATAGAATAAATCAACATCATTGTAGTCATCATCAAAATAATTGCGATAATAACAAGCAAGGAGCCATACTACCTCAGAAGAATGGATGATATAGTCTTATATTTATCAAATCATATCCAAAAACTCCATCATAATTATCGTAATGTATCATATGCCATTAGGGCCAATCATATGCCATTAGGGTCTATCAAATGTTTTTGGGGACACACAAATGCCATTAGAGCAATTTAGGTGACATTAAGGTAATTTACCGCTCATTAGGATTAATCAAGGTCCAAAAGTGCCATGATTACGATCATTTAGGTTCCACTATGATAAATAAAGATACAAAAGTACTAGAGTCATGATCATTGACATTGACATTGAGATATCTGACATTATCTCGAACATTTTCCGAACACAGTTCCTAGCTCTAAACCTAGTGCAATTCCTAGCGTGGTTCATTTCGAAATTTCTAGCATTATTCTAGGCATTATACCTGGATCTATACCTGGTGCTATGTTGGATGTTTTCTAGATGCAATTATTGGCTCTATACTTGGCACTATCTTGAATGTTTTCCTACTAAAATTCATGGCGCAATTCCTGTCACTAACCGTGGATTAATATATGGTGCTATGTTATTCAGGACATTTTTTTGGAGGCTATTCTTGGCATTATATGGGTTGTTTTTGTGGACACTAATTAGGATGCTAATTGGGATGATAATTGTGATGCTAATTGGGATGCTAATTAGGACGTTAATTAGTATGCTAATTATCGTCCAAAATAGCGCAAAATTTTAAAAAGGGATGATAATTGGGATGCTAGTTAGCATCCAAAATAGTGCCAACTTTTAAAAAGGGAAGCCAATTGGGATGCTAATTGGAACACTAATTGGGATTCTAATGGGGATGTTAATTAGGACAACAATTGAGACGCTAATTATGATGCTAATTAGCATCCAAAATAGCACCAAATTTTAAAAAGGGATGCTAATTAAGACGCTAATTGGGATGCTAATTGAGACGCTAATAAGGATGCTAATTGGGATGCTAATTAGCGTCCAAAATAACACCAAATTTTAAAAAGAGACACAAACAACGCCATTAAAAGTGCCATCCCATGGAAAAGCGTCCAATTTGTCCAAAAAATGATGAAAAATACATTAAAAGTGATAGTGGATGCTAAAAAGGAAGCTAAAAGAGATGTTAATCACAAGTTTTTGTTGTAGTGGATGGAGTACTTTTTCTGGCTCTCATATGCAAAAAAAATTTGTAAGGAGAACTACTTATTTTTATGATAAAGAGGACTAAAATTTTGCAGGAGAGAGGACTGCATGAGTTTCAAAACATGTTGTGTAGATCGATGAATGAGGAATTATTTCTGTTTTAGCATGCTGTACAATTTATAAGATCGTTCTAAACCCGCTAAACTATTTCTATGTTTATGAATGATTTAATTTTTTTTTATGAATCTTATGCAATAAATGAGTGATGAATACTTTAACTTCATAGAGCTAGGCTTTGTGTTATTTCTCTATTGTATTTATGTATTCAGAATTTGTCAGTTATCTGTAAAATTCTATCTGAAAACAATGCAGTACATTACTCATATTAGTATTAATCTTACTCCCTAGGAATAGTTTAGAATATAATTAGATTGTTCTTTGATTTCGTAGAGTCACTGTGGGGCAGGAACGGTAAGACATAGGGAAGATCTATGCATCTGTAGTGAGGTTCTTACCCACTATCACTTGCATTTAGTTTAGGAACTTGCATATCATCCATAAAACATAAAATTACATAAACGGTGGATCAAGCCACAACCGATAAAATATATTTTAAAATTCCTTTAATTCTATCGTAGTCGGGTCGCTAACTGGACGTATTTTCCATTCCAAACAATAAATGATCTAATTGAGAGCGGTTATTAGGAAGAATTCCTACTATCGGTACCTGGGATTTTCTAGGCATCAACAAGTTGTTATATCATTTTATATATATATATATGTTATTTAATCTATATCGTCAATAGCATATTAACCATGGTTTTCATTTCTCAATCAAGTTCATGAATTGTTTACATTGTACTATAAGCGTAAATTTAATAGAACATGCTTGATAATATCCCCTCATAAACATGACTAAAATAATATTATCATAGATATATTTTTTAACATAATAATCATCTCAATGGTATAACAATCACAAAGCTTCGTTGGAGTCGTATTATCCCAGTACGTACAACAGGTAACAAAACTCAATTATGTTACTTGGAATTCAGTTGGTATCTCTAAATGGCCATTGTAAGTGTGTTGAAACTCACCATAACTCAAAAACGGAGGCCTAAATGGACAAAAAACTTGTTGAGTTGGATTTGTTACATCCAAGTATTGCTAGGGGCGTCCCTACTTAGTGGTTTCAAGGATCGAAATTTGTCTATTTTGATGGTTTTTTAAATTAGGGTTTTTCTTATGGATGCGGAATACAATTTCTGCATGTTAACCTAATATTTTGAAAATGTGTTGAGTGAGTTCATGGGAATTTAATTCATGGGTGAAAACGCGAAGTTGGGTAACACTTCTGTGGAATCGGGTGCCCAAACAACATAACAGACATCTATTCGGCCAAATAACTATATTTATTGGGCTGAATAATGAAGTTATTCGGCCGAATAATTATAGTTATTCAGCTGAATAACGAATCATTTATTCGGTCAAATAACCTTTAACGGTAAACCATTAAATTTGATGGAACGCATAGCCGACTGGTAATTTTTACTGCCATTTAAATACTTATTCAGCCGAACAATTATTTGGCCAAATAATTATTAGGCCAAATAATTATTCGGTTGAATAACTATTAGACCAAAATAATTGTTTGGTCGAATAATTATTCCACATAAAAGGTCAGCTCTGGCCTCATTTTCATTGTTTTTGCCTACAGTCATTTGTCCTCATCCTATTGTGTTTCTCCTGCCAGCCGATTTGTTGGTCATTTCCCATCATCCCCGTCCATGCCACCTTGCCTCTTGACGTGTACATCCGCTATCCTGGCACGCTGCTACCTGTCTAGTTTCTTCTTGGCATGGAGGTTTATTCGTGGAGGTCGCTTTGCAATGGTCTATTTGGCGTGGAGTTCTGTTCGGCATCGAGGTCTGTTCGGCATGGAGGTCTATTGGTGGAGGTCATATCGTCGGAGTGTTCGTGGTATTTTCTTGGAGGGTTTGTTCATGGTCTGGTCTTGCTGTGCTGCCCCTTGATAGGTAAATGTTTATGTAATTTATTTTATATTCTTAAACGTTGAATATGTGATTTATCTCTTGTTGTATTCAATGTCTTATATTCATTTTTTGTCGTAGTATAGCAGAGTTAAGGTTTGCATATGTTAATTAGTAGTGTATAATTATTATAATTTTAATTTTAGTTAATACATATATGATTAAGGTAGTCGTCGATGAACTCTGTCCATGTTAACAAAGTTGATTAACTCTGTCCAAATGGACAGATTTCATCAACTCTGTCCATTTGGACAGAGTTCAAAAGACTTTAATAAAAAATTGATTAAACCAAATAAAAGATCCCTGGCCTTAAGGATGTTTTCCTCCTGATTAAAGTTTTAAAAATGTATTTTATATGGTAATCTACTAAATTAACAAGATGAAAATGGAATTACCTATCCCCAATGCAATATTATGGAATCTCTCTAGGCCTCTTGATGTGATTATTTAATTCGTAACAAAGCAGGTACTATAAAGTGGTTGATTATGAATAGACGCTTTAAACGTGGTCGACAATGGAGAGATAAGTGGATAGAGTTGAACTCTCTCCAAATTGACAGAGTTAATGAACTATGTCCAAATGTGGACATAGTTGATCAACTCTATCCATTTGGATAGATTTGATGAACTATGTTTATTTGGACAAAGTTGATCGACTCTGTCCAGATAGACAGAGTTGATGAACTCTGTCCATTTGGACAGAGTTGATCAACACTCAGATGGGTAGTTCATGAACTCTGTTGAAATGGACAGAGTTGATGAACTCTGTCCAAATGGACAGAGTTGGTGAACTTTGCCCATTTGGACAGAGTTCAACAACTCTGTCGAAATAGACAAAAAAAATGGATTATAATTAGCAAAACGTAGTTCATGCACAGTTCATCAACTCTTTCCCTGATAACTTTACTTAGCAAAATGTATTTTAGTAGGTGTTATATAAATCATAAAAAAAAGACATTATTACACATAAAACATCAAATTTTCTGATTACCGATCTATTTGATCTTATCATATTTTTAATATAAATCATAAAAGAAACATATAACTTGTATAATGCTTATTAGTTATAGTTCATAGTTACTATTATATCAAGATATTATGCATTTTTTTCAATTTTAATCTAAGCTCATAGGTATTATAAGGAAGATATTTGTATTAACTCCGTCCATGGATAGAGTTCATGAATGAATACTTTGTCCATGGATAGAGTTGATGAAGTCTGTCCACATGAAGTGATGAATTTAACTCTATCCACATGGACAGAGTTGACGAAATCTATCCATGTGGATAGAGTTGATGAACTCTGTCCATGCATAGTTCATCAACTCTGTCCATGCAGAGTTCATCAACTCTGCCTCTGATCAGTTTACTTAGCATAAGGGATATTTTTATGATTTTATGGAATAACAAAAATATTTGTAGTTGACATAAATAAATGTAGCTTTAATTTCGTATTTGATGATAATAGTTCCATTAATTTCAAAAATCTAAAATACATCAAAAACACAAAGATTGCTACATTAATTTCTCATACATCCAACAATAGTGTAGCTATTTTCATTTTAAGAACTATTAGATAATATTAGGGACATTTAGGTATTTATTAAAGACATAGTTTTAAAAATCTAAAGCACATCAAAATCACAGATATTGCTACATTAATTTGTCATACATCCAACAATAGTGTATCTATTTTCATTTTAAGAACTATTAGATAATATGAGGGACATCTAGATAATAAAAACTTAGTTTTTATAGTAGTTAGTTCTCTGAAGTTGAGGCATTAACATGCAGAATTTGAATATGTTATGAGTTGATATATTAGATAATATTAAGGACATATAAGTCTTTATTAAAAACTTAGTTTTTTAGTGTCTAGGTCTTTGAAGATGAGGAATTAACATGTAGAATTTGAATATGATATGAGTTGATTTGTGTAATCTTGTAGATATCATATCAAATGGAAATAGATAATAAAATAGACATAATCATTTAAAGAACTATTAGATAATATTAGGGATATCTAGGTCCTTATTGAAATCTTAGTTTTTATAGTAGCTAGGTCTTTGAAGTTGGTTAATTAACATGTAGAAATTGATATTTGTGTAAACTTGTAGATATCATATCCAATGGAAATAGATTAGCCTTTGAGACAGAAGCGTAGGAGGTCATCACATTCTTTGGGAGTCGGTGTCCAAAATGAAAATTGAATATTATTGACTTCACCTCTAGATTCAAGCTTATTGTATAGTTCACATTCATCTGATCATCGACATGGCGATAGTGGTAGAGATGATTCCCCCTTATCATATATTGTCGCAGTGTCATTGATATAAAGAAGGGTCATTTATATTTCTTTGTAGATATGGGTCATAGATTATTTTGAGTTATAGATATGATTGATCAAATCTATGACTCCAACTACTCCACGACTGATATCTACACATCTATACATAAAATTTAGAGGAAGCAGAAGTAGTAATGTTTTTACTTGTTTCTTCTTCAAGGTATGTACTATTACCCAAATCGTTCTCTGATATATAAGTTTAAATAGTTTAAATTATTTTTGGCATTTGTAAATTGCTTTTATATATGTTGAAGCATGGGTCTCTTCAATGTTTCGAGGCAAAGGGAAGACTCCATTGGAGGATAATGGTGAAATTGTAAGTTTAATATTTTATTTTTTCGAATTTAGTTTAAAATAGTTTAAATAGTTTGTAAGATTTATAAATTATTTTTATACATGTTGCATCTTGGGTCTCCTCAACCTTTTACAAGCAAAGGGAAGACTCCATTTAATGATAGAGAATTTGAGGTAATTTTTTTAATAATTGTATTGTTCTTCTATATATTAGTTTAATGTTTTAATTTTTTTATTTTAGTTTAAAATTGTTTAAATAATTTATGATATTCATAATATGTTTTTATACATGTTGTAGATTGTTATGAGTGCAAGGGAAGACCCTAGTGGAGGATAGTGGTGCAATTCTTTGATTTAGACATCAAGGAGCTTAATTTTCGGATTATACACATGTTCATGATTGTTGTTTTGGATTATATACATACATACATTGATCTTAGATATTGTTTTTTGGATTATATACATGTATATGTAAAGGTTAGGAATGTTAGGATCTTTTTATAGGCCCAATCCAATTTGTTAAGAATGAATATATGAGGAATGTTAATGTTAAGAATGAATATGGGGAATGTTAACGTTACGAATGAACATGGGGAATGTTAGGAGTGAATGTGGGAATGGGGAATGGTAATGTTAGGAATGAATGTTATGAAAGGTTAGGAAGTTTTGATAGGTGCAAATATATGAATGCTGAGAATTTTAGGAATGTTAGCAAGTTTTGATAGGTGCAATCTAATGTTAGGAATCAATGTGGGGAATGTTAGAAATGAATGTTAGGAAATGTCAATAATGTTAGGAAGTTTTTATAGCTGCAAATATATGGATGTCGAGAATTTTAGGAATGTTAGGAATGTTAGCAAGTTTTGATAGGTGCAATCTAATGTTAAGAATCAATGTGGGGAATGTTAGGAATCAATGTCCAGGGAATGTTAGAAATGAATGTTAGGAAAATGTTTGGAATGTTAGGAAGTTTTGATGGGTGCAAATATACATGAATGTTAGGAAAGGAACTAGGATGTTTTGATAGGTGCAAATATACATGAATGTTAGGAATACATGTTAGGAAAGGAACTAGGAAGTTTTGATAGGTGCAAATATATTAATGTTAGGAATGAATGTTAAGAATGAATGTTAGGAAATGTTAGGAAAGGTTAGGAATGTTAGGAAGTTTTGATAGAAATATTTTTTATTACTAAAGTAAAATTAGCAATTTGATTCTGAATTTTAATAAATTAAAGTTCAATGAATTCTAAGGTAACATTAAAATGACTAAGTACACAATTATTTCGAATTCTAAAACATCAATCCATCTTTGAGAATGATAGCCAATTTTAACATAAAACAAGAAATGATATAGTTAAAAACATTGCAATGGAATGTCGTCCTCAATTATCCGTTCATGGTCATATTTGGATAGTTTCCATTTTTTATTTTTTATTTTTTTTCTTCGATGGAACTTGGACCAATTTTATTCGAGATGCACATACTAAATGACTATAGTGACAACATATAACAACAGGTTCATAATCTTGAAAGTAGACATAATTTTCAGTCATACGCGTCTACTGCAAAAAATAGCCTTTTAAAATGATGCATCCTATCTCGTATGTAAATTCGTTGTCACTGTAGTCCTCCAATAACTTCATTTTTCCTTTAGTGCATCGCATAAAATAATATTTTACATTTTCATTGTTGTCTAAAGGTGCAATCACAGCGAAAACATCTCCTGTGCAAATTACAATTGGTGTTGGAGTCTTTAAGTGAATTAAATTGACTATATAAACATAAGGTGATGGAAAACATTGAACAATCAACACCATCATTACCTTCTCTAACAAGATCTGGAATTCTATCTCCATTAGACGATATTTTTATTTCTTCTAATTTTAATTCTTCTATGCTTGCTAGTGGCATTTTCCCTTTTGGATTAATCTCTACGTGTTTCCATTTTTTTACGTAGTTGTTCGTTATGTTTTTAGAAACTTCTGTAGATTCAACATTTTTAGTGCAAATATGACAAAAAAATGATTTATTTCTACTGTAAAATTCAAATACATTTTGGAAGGATTTTGTTTGAATAGAGTGAAGTTCTCTAGTCCCATGTATGGTACTAGCCTCGTATGGTATTGATCTATCTATATCTTGGACCCCAATAAGCCGAAAAAAACTATACACTAAATGATAAATCACAAATGACAACTTTTAATGTTAGTGTACAAATACTTCAATGTTAGTACATACATTTTTTAAAATTGACAATTAATATAAATTAAAAAAATAATGTACATACCTGTGCACATCTTTTGATTGTTGACTACAATAATGGCTTAGATTTCATTTACACCATTAGACAACCTCTACAACTGAATGGAATCGTCTAGAAGAATGGTTCATTTTCCATCTTCGAAGTGCTCTTTTACGCATGCTCCTGCACCATCATCTTCACCTTTTCCATGTCCAGTTTCAAAGAAATTCCAGTGATGTTTAATTTTCATTGCTTTATGAAGTCGACATAACAAAAAAAATGATCGTAAATATTTAAATTGTCTCGCACATCCATTCGACCATATCCAATGTTCATTGAGTTTAACTTTATGACTTTTTAGTGAATCATAGAAACTTTTTTCAATACAATGTTGAACAAATTGTGTATCATGTGTACGATCATCGCTGATATAAAAGTGATATTCTTTAATCACATCTAGATTGTCGCACGTACTTTCAATGCCATCAACATCTTGTTGAGAATGTCTATATAAAACATGAATAAATATCGAAACTTGGTCAGAATGATAGTATTCACTTTGAATCTCTTTTTGTGTAGCAAATGTGTAGTTTTCTACAAAATCAAACACAAACAAAATTGTTCCTGCTGAAAAAATTTCATGGGAATGTTTGAAATGAAAGTATTGCCATCATTCTCTATGTGAATGATTGGTGTATTTATAAATTTCACTTTCAAATTTCTTGACAAAATATTTCACACATATTTTATCTTCTCACAATTCAATTCTTTTGGAATGTGCATCACTAGAACTTGTAGAATAATTGGTGTATTCATATCTTCTCCAATCAACAGTTACATTTGAAAGTGACTGATCATTATCGATAGGGTATTTATTGTGGAATAAAACAAGATTTCCACAACCATGACAATGTTTTCCATTGACACATTTCTTATTATAAAATACTGCATCGTGATTTCTCTCACATAGGGTTTGAGATATGAATTCACATACTGTGGGCAGAGGTGGTGAATTTTGTGAAAACATTTTACCAAATTCAAGAATTGTGTCGTAATATAATTTAAATTTCACATGAGAATGACAAAAACATGTGTCACGTATAGTAATAGGTCTAACATACCATGGTTTTTGTTGCATGAATGTAGTGATCAACATATTAATTCCATGATGATCCTCCTTGAATTTATTGAACAATTGTACTTGTGTCATTTCCATTATATGTTTTGGATGGATTTCATATACATTTCGTGATACTCTTTGTCGTATCACATCCCTTTAATTTGGTGAAACTCGAGCATGTTCCAACCAATATTTCTGTACAATATCTTTGACACCTTCTCCCATTCTATCTTTGTAATGTTGTCTACAAATAATTTCCCAACAAGCAAGTTCATCATTTTCATCTATTTTCATTCTGAATTTGATATGTTTGTATAATGTCTTTCTTGAGGTTCCAATTTCTTGTGCCATTTGTGTTGTCAAATGTTTTTGTCTAGTACTATTTGAAACAATTGTTGTATGAATTTCTCTACGTGCAGCACTGGTATCTTTCTTTCTGGATTTTCCAAAAAAAAAATTGCATCACCTATATTTTCTATCACATTGTGTTTCAATTTTGACTCTTTTTTCTCCTTGTGAATACCCAATAATGATGTAGCACCTTCTAAATTCTTGGACACCAATAAACATCTCAAAATTTGTGCTTGTCCTGCTATTGAAAAATCCTTGAGAATATCATCATAAATTTTTGTAGCACAATATCGTGCAACATGTATGAGTAATTTTTCTCCATATTTGTTGGAATCAATTTCTTCTAACATTTCATCATCAATGGTGAAAGTACCTATACATCAAGTTAAATTTAATTTAACATATGTCCAAAAATACAATTCTTTATAAAAAATTAATTTCGAAAATACATGATATATACATACGAGGTCCAATTTCTAGATATTGGTTTTGATTTTCATTATTGACTTCATCAAAATTAACATGTAAATCACTCTTTACATCTTCAACAATGGTCTCTTCAACTTCCATTTGTTCTTCTTGTACCTTATTTTCAATTTCCATTTCATGAATAGTGTCATATAAATCTGTTCTTGTATCTTCAAGTCTTTCTTTCGTTTCTGCAACCCTTGCTCTTTTGGTTGTATTTCTGAGTTTTTGTTTTTCCCTATTAGCATTGTCATCACATTTACGATCTCTTTCTTTATGGTTTCTTTTATTTCCCATGATTGCTTAATCTCCTTTTGAAAAAACATTGGAAAAATATAAGAACACCTTGTAAAGAAATCTTCTTTGTAAAACAATTGAAAAAAAAAACTCTTTGAAAAAAAACCTTATTTGAAAAAACAAATTATATAAATATTTTGGAAAAAAAAAATCATTTGCAAAAATACTTTCCGAAAAAACTCTTTGGCAAAAACCCATTGCAAAGAACCTACGTTGCAAAAATACCTTGGAAATTTATTTTCTTGAAAAAACCCTTCCAAATAAATAACTGCTTTGCAAAAATACCTTGAAAAAAAAACTCTTTGGAAAATAACCCATTGCAAAGAAATAACCTACTTTGCAAAAATATCTTGGAAAAAAAACTCTATGAAAAAAATTCTTGCAAAGAAATAACTTCGTTTCAAAAATACTTTATAACAAAAAATATTTGGCAAAAGTGACTTGGGAAAACACTCTTTGAATGTACCCATTGAAAATAACTAAGAAGAAAAATACCTTCTAAAAGAATTCCTTTGGCAAAAGAAATCTCCTCTGAAAACCCCTTCAAAAATATTTTTAATTATATGAAATGAAAAGGTGAGAAAATAATGAAGCTCTTTCATTTTACTTATACGAAATCAAGAGGTGCGAAAATAATGAGGCTCTTTCGTTTTACTTATACAAAATGAAGAGGTGCGAAAATAATGAGGCTCTTTCGTTTTACTGATACGATTTTTTTTTCCGGCCGACAAATTTTTTTGCGCTTAGTTTTTCGGCCGAACAACCTTGCTTGTAACGTCTCCATTATGGAAAAACATTGTTCGCCTGAATAATTATTCGGCCAAATAACCTATGAGACTTGTAACCTGCATAGTTTTCAGTTTTCTCCATTTTCGGAAGGTATAATGGATGCGTTACATTACAAATCGACTATCAGTCCTGATACCTTTAGTTTCATCATTAAATCTACTTTCTGTAGGTATAGATTTTGTTGTTTATAGGTGAGATTTGATATTTTTATTTTTTGTGTTTCTTAACATGTGTCGAGTTTAGTTTCTTCTCTTTCAAAATGCGATGAAATGAAAAATATATAAATTTAAAAATACACCACTAAAAAAATTGAAACAAATATGGTGTGGTTAATTGGAGTGTCTACTTCAAAAGTGTGTTCGCATATTTTTAAGTTTTATAGTCAATTGAGAGAAAAGTGGCACAACCAAAAACATGTTTGAAACCGACAAGGTTTTCCCATTGATCAAGTTTAAAAAAATATTATAATTAATATATAGATCCGTTGGTTAGAAACTTATAGTCATCGTAATAGTATATTGTGTGTAGATTTTGTAGCATTTTTTTTTTGCAAAACACAAGTTTAACAATGATTTTACAGGGGCAACCAAACATGACTATCTTTTAGTCCTTTCATTTCATAAGGACACACTATCAAACATTTGCCAAAACGACATATCAAATCTCAATAAAAAAAATTTAAAAAAATTATGAATAGAAAGCTAACATAATTCTATAAAAGTTTTGTTTTTACTTAAAAGTGAAATTATAAACAAAAATATCACTTTCATTTGCCCAAAGTTGAAAAACATTTAAAAATCAAATTTATTTTCTCATAAGACCCCCCAAAATATACACCCATCTTCATGGATTCACCCTCATCTCTACCTTGGCCAAACAGAGTAGCATGAGGAAAAAAAAGTAAATTTTGTTTCTTGGGTTAGATTTTATGCCCATCATTGAAATTTGTCGGGTGTCCCTTAATAGCCTTCATAAGCGAGAAGAAACTCGCTATAACTAGAAAATCATATCCCCGATAGAAAAACTTTCAGTTTCGTTGGATTTATGACATCTGACTACCACTCGAGACACTCATCTCAGGTGGCTTCATGGAATAAAAGTTATATATTTTGTTGATTTTCTAAAGTAGGGTTTTACTAAGTGATGTGTAGTGCAATTTTTGTATGATAGGATAAGATTTTGAAAAATGTGCCCAATGAGTGTGTAGTCATTACAATGATATCTCCCTTACCCATACACACTTATAGGAGACAATGTAGCTCAATTTTGTTGCTCGATTTCTTTTTATTCTCTCAGTTAAAAAACTTTTGGTGTCCTAGAATGACATTGGTTAGCAATATGAAACTCGCCATAACTTGAAAAATGATGATACAATGGACAAATAATCAGTTTTGTTGGATTCAAGTCATTCGTTTACCACTAGAGCCACCCATTTTCGATGGCTTCATGGAACGAGCATTGTATATTTTGATAGGTTTTTAAACTAGGGTTTTGCTGAGTGGCATGCAGTGCAATTTCTGCACAATAGGCTGAGATTTTAAAAATTTTGTCAAGTGAGTGCATGGAAATCAAAGTCATCTATCCCATGCAAAAACACACATGTAGGACGTAACAAAACTCAATTATGTTTCCCAATTTAGTTTTTATGCCCTGGGTTGAAATATGCCTATTGTCTATGAATGACCTTGAGAAGCGAGATAAAAATCACCATAACTCAAAAACCAAAGCTCTAATAGACAAACCATCAGTTCCATTGGATATATAACATTCAAGTACCACTTGGGACACCCATGTCTAGTGTCTCCATGAACCAAACGTTGTCTATTTTGAAAATTTTCTATACTAGGGTTTTGATCATTGACATGTAGTGCAATTTCTACATGATAGATTATGATTTTGAAAAACGTACCCGAAGACTGGATGGGAATATCAGGAATCTATCTCTTTCCCAAACACACCTCTGAAGGAAACAAAACTCAATTATGTTTATTAGTTTGTCTTTTTTACTCCAAGTGGAAATTTGTCTCGTGTCCCTAATTGACTTTGGGAAGTGAGAAGGAACTTACCATAAATTGAAAATAGAGGCTTTGATGGACAAAATGTTAGTTCCATTGGTTTCATGACATCTGAGTACCGCTAGGGACACCCATGTCTAGTGGGTTCATGGACTGAATGTTATATATTTTGAATTTTATCTAAACTAGGGTTTTCCTCGGTGACGTGCAGTGGAGTTTCTGCACAATAGGGAAATATTTTGAAAAATATGTCATGCGAGTGGATGCAAATCATAGTCATCTCTCCCTTTCCCAAAAAATCTTACAAAAGGCAAAGAAAATCAATTCCATTACTCAGTTTGGTTTTTATGCCCCCAATTGATATTTTCCTAATGTCCTTGAATGTCGTCGAGAATTGAGATGAGACTTGACATAACCTGGATACTAAGTCTTTGATGGAAAAATAGTTAGTTCCATTATATTCATTACATATGAGTATCACACAGAACACCCCTGCTCGATGGTTTCATGGACCTAAAGTTGTCTAATTTGATGTTTTTTAAACTAGGGTTTTTTTCAGTGATGTACAGTGCAATTTCTGCATGATAGGTTTATATTTTAAAAAATGATCTATGTGAGTTCATGGGAATCACACTCATATTTCCCTTTCCCAAACAAACTTGTAGGAGGAAACAAAAATGAACTTCGTTGCTTAATTTGTTTTTTATGCCCCTATTTGAAATTTATTTAGTGTCCCTAAATGACATTGGGAAGCAATATGAAAATCACTATAACTCAAAAACCATGGGTCCAATGGACAAACTTTCAGTTCCCTTGGATTCATGACATCCAAGTACCACTAGGGATACCCCGTTCAATGGATTCATGGACCAAAAGTTGTCTATTTTGTTTGTTTTATAAAATAGGGTTTTGCTAAGTGATGTGAAGTGCAATTTCTATAAGATAAGCTAAGCTTTTAAAAATGTGCCCAACAAGTGTGTGGGAATCAAAATCATCTCACCCTTACCCAAAAAAACTTATTGGAGAAAATGGAACTCAATTCTATTGCTTGGTTTGGTTTTTATGCTCCTCGTTGAAATTTGTGTGGTGTCCCTAAATGACATTGGTAAGCAATATGAAAATCATCATAACATGAAAATAGAGGCTTCGATGGACAAAAAATCAGTTTTATTGGATTCATGACATCATATTACCACTACAAAAACCCTTGTTTGGTGGTTTTATGGACCGAACGTTGTATATTTTGACGGTTTCTAAGCTATGGTTTCAATGGTTAAAATTGACATAATATGAAGCGCATTCGATGTATTAATTCATGTGTATAATTTTTTGTAGGTTATATGGTCTTTAGGAAGGCTAACAAATAGACACGCGTTCAGCTAGATATATGGAGAGCATATCCAGCTTGCTATCCAGATCACCAAACATACCATGCATTGTTGGTATTATATTTTTATGCGTTAAAGCCATGAAATGACCAAGAAATTTCATCACCACACACCAGCATCTCAGCATCAGTTTTCTTCTAGAAGAAGTGTCCATCTCATGTCTCTACATGACACTTTGATGCCTAATCTTATTTGGATTGAAGTAGTAAGCCACATCACGCGCCAGAAGGAACCCGATCTGTGAGAAAAGAGGAACCATCATCTGTTAGTTGTTATTTCACTTATTTTCCATAATGACTTCCTTATCATGAAGATCAGTCGACCACTAAAGGGTCAACTTGCTCTCCTTCTATCAAACAATGTATATATATACGTTGCCATGCGACTTAGGAATGAGTCTTTGAGTCTCTGTCTTTTATTTGATACAATCAGTGAAGTTTCAAAACTATGTAATGCTACCCTTTTAATTTAATGAAAGTCATGTTGCATTGTGTATGATCGAGTTTGATTAGAATAAGCATCACTCTGTTCGCTGGGAGGGCCCCCCGACAAACAAAGTTTTTACATCTTTCTGTAGGTTTTGTTATTTCTTCCTTTGCAAGTAGTATAATTATGTTTATAAGTTGTTTATTTTTGTTTATATAATCATTCATGTTTCCTGTACCATAGATTTCAATTTAATATTATGTTGAGCATGTAGCTTCCTTTTATCGGTCAGCAACCAGTTGTGTATAATACAGTTTTCAAGTTTTTCTGCAAAGTCTTTATAATTCATTTCTTGATTTTTAGATTAAATTCCTTTAATTAAATTATAGTGAATCTAGTTCTGTTTATTCCAGTTTTTATCATGAATTTTCTTAAAAGTATGTTAGTTTTTTAAATGATGTTTTCAATTATGAAATTATCTTAGGTTATATTGCTATAGAATTCAATCATTAAAGTAGGTTTGCTTCTTGCTTTTATATTGCAGTAGTACATGCATGGGGTATCTTCCCTTCAATAAAGCATTTAAATTTACTATTTCCTTAAATTTTTAGCATTTTATTCAAGCAGACTATCATATAGATAGTCTATTCTACCCTTTATACAAACCTTGATTTCCACTTATTATACAGTCGTTCATTCAGTCCTATGCATTTCTAATTTGTTTTAAAGCTTATTTTCTCGGTTTTTTCGAGTTTGTCTTGATGATAAAGGTTATATAATGTTTATATTTTCTCTTAAAGATCCTTAGATGAGATTATGTAGACTTTTTGTTAAACCTTATTTCTCTTTCCTCTTTCTTTTTACTATATTGATAGGAATAATATTATGTAATTTAACTCATTGTATTGCTCTATAATTGAGTTTTTTATTTAAAGTGTTCCTTTGTATATGAGGCCTAAGTTACATACATTAATAGATTAAGTGATTTACACATAATACAACTTGTCCTCTTAATCATGTAATTATGGATTTATAAGATAGAATTTGAATCACTCTTCATAAGTCTTTTGTTTTACCATAAATCATGTCTACTTTTATATATTATTTTGTGAGAAGGAGTAGTGTATTCATAAACAATCATGTTTACTATTTTTTGTAACCGCACATTTCTCAGTTTGCACATTTTTGTGGAGATCAAACTAGACTTAATGCCATTTAGCTTTGATACTTCTTTTGAGAGCCATTTTAATGCCTCTCCTGCCCTAGTTCCTATTATAGTAAATGCTTACCCTCAAAATAATCAAGGAGAGTGGAATTAAGATGATTTGGTTGATTTATGTACATTAGTTACTGTATGTAGAATATTGTAAATTCTTCTTGATGTAGTCACTTTCTCAAAATAGAATAATTCATTATCATAAAATTGTTTATATCTGGACATTTATAAGTAGTTTAATGTTACTCTGCCTTAACCTCTATTTTATTAACTTACCTATATTAGATCCTTAGGAGTTCAACCCAAGGTATTTTGATATTTATCTTATCAAAGTATTACAACGATACTCTCTACCTCTGCATATATTTTTTAGCAATGCGAAGCCTACTAACCCCGATTGATAATTAAATATTAGGTAAATTATGTAAGACAATATTTTTCCCAACATTTTTGGCATCGTTTCCTGGGAGTTGTTCCGCAGGGTAGAATAAATGCAAGCTGGTAATAGAGGAGCAGTAAGATGAGAGGTAGGAACTTGCGCATTTGTTATAACAAGCACCCCACAAGTCCAGTAGTAGTAGTAGTACTAGTAGTAGTAGTATAGGATAGATTCATTAAGATAGTAAAATTTTGTTAAGTTTTTAGAAACATTTTGACCTCAACCATCAACTCAGTGAAAAGTCATCGAAAAAGAAAAAGAAAAAACACTTATAGGAATTAGTTTTGTTGGGAACATAAAGATATTTTTACAAGGGGGAGAAATTATAGAAAGAGAAAAGATCCTGGAAAGAGGACTTGAGGGCCCTATTCTTGACAAAATATAAAAATAAGAAACTAGGGAACCTAGTAAAATTCCATTAAGTAACAAAGTCATATAATATAACTCTTGAAGTAAGGAAGCTGAACTTTATTGACCTTACCTAGGTGGAAGCTCTCTTTGGAAATAGTAACCCCTTAAATTGACACATCCATAGTAGCATCCCCTAATCCTATAAGATCCAATAAAAGAATGAGTGATCAATGGAAAATTTCTCCTGGAGAAGCATGTTGGGTTGCCCCATTCCCACCTCGAAAGAAACCTTCTTGGTACACTCACTCTAGAAACCAAACCTACATAAAGAACCAGGAATAAAAAGAAGCAACAAAAAGCAATGTTTGTCCAAAAAATAAAACTAAACATCCTCGCGAGGAATGTCCATTAAATAAAATTCCTCCACGTAATATTTGCATGGGGCATCATGTTTTGTCCTAGGGGATCAAGATGGATCCTATCAAGATAGAGGTAATCATTGGACTGCTCTCTCCAAAGACTCTTCCTCCTCCTAATTCTTAAAAAAATATTATAGGTCATCACCATTTGTAAATATGTCAGTAAATGTATATCTCTTTGAATACATAAGATTCATGTCTAGTCCTAGGGGACTCTTATTATATGTTTTCAAGAATAAAATTAATCATCTAATAAATGGTTTTGAAATTCAATTACAAATGGGTATTTTCTATAGGATATTATCTGAAAAGGAAAAGTGCTCTAAAAATACTAATCTTGACATTGAAGTTTAATTTTAAAACCATTTATTTTATGATTTTGTTATGCTTTATATACGATGGTTTGATTCATATATGTACATTCCTGATTACTTTAACAACTTCTCAAAAGATCCATTTCAATTATCATGTTTTCCTAGTAATTACTAGCTCATCTACACTTGTTATCAAAACTTGACTCTTTAATATTTTTGAGAACACTGCACCATAAGTGGATTTTTTTCTTGTGGGGAACATTATCTTTTATAAAGAAAATGGACTAAAAGGCCCAGGAACACCTTTAAGTTATTCTCTTTTGACATGATTTATAATTAAGGCCATTTTATGAAGAAAAAAATTAACTCATGTGTTTAGCAGGGCTTAGCACACTCTAGTACCAATCGACTTCCTATACTCAGAATCTTTATACAAGGCAAACCCACTGGGGTACTGAACAAGACTGTTGGTAGCGGGTCAATGCTAAGTAACAACCTAACAATAAGGAATTTTCATAAATGAAAGTAAACCCTTCGGGGTACAAAATAGGCTCGTTGGCAGTGGGCCTATGCTTGCATGCTACCAAGATAAACCCATCAGGGTATTGAACAAGACTCCTAGTAGTGGGGAAATACTAGGTAAAAGAGATCTGGTTAATGCACCACTAGGCACATGGTTGAACAATAAAATATGTTTAGGCCTTATATTTACGATGTCATTAAAGAATCACTACAATATGGCCTTGGATAAGACAATCTAAATTCAATCAATATCGAGGATATGTTTATCCTAAACATGGGACCCATAGCTGTAAAATCCTACAAATTCGAAGGTGAGCTCAAGAATATTTTAGATGAAAAGATATCTTTACAACAAGGCAAGGGTGACTAGTTTTCCCTATGATCCTTTCACTTATCTCTTCATCACATGGTAGATGATAAATTTATACAATTATATATTTGAGCAGTGTTATTTTTCAATAATCTATCTGAATCATTTCCATTTGTTAGTTAATTTTTCTTTCTTTTTACATACTTATAGCAACATGACTGAACTTTTTTAATTTATTTTGGAAATACTTAGTTTTCTTACATGACTTGAGGACATGCCATATCTTTGGTTTGGGGGAGGATTAGTTGATTGTCTGTCTTAATTTTTACTTATAAAAGACTCATTTCCAAATGGTAAAGTGTTTGCAGAATAATACAAATAGCGAAATTGGCTTTAAAATCATGGATGAAGAAGCAATAACTCTAAAGAATTATTTCATATGAAAAGTTGTATGGAGGATCATCTGAAGGGTCGAATGTCGGTATGAATAAGAAGTCAAATGACACGCTGAATAAATTTTTTTATGATATTTTCATACCTATGGTTAAGTGTTGGCTTAATTTTATTGGGTAAAAACCCAAGTCATACCATTAGGGTCACATCTATATGATATTTTGACTAATGCTAATTAATGATGGTACGAATTAGATCTAATATGATTTTATTAACCCTAAATGGATATGATATGACCTTAGGGTACCTTCTAGTTATCATGACTCTTCCATCATCATTATCCTCTTTCTCCATTTGCATGCATAAGCTCTCAGATAAGTCTCCCTCCTCATTGAACTAAGATTATGGTTATGAGTTTGGTTATACACTTGCATTAAGCTACATGTTGAAGATATCCAAATATTTCTTTCGGCATGGTTGAACCAACTAAAAAATTAGAAATTCATTCAATCATGTGCTTTAGATGGCACATGTTCTGAATATTGCCATAATGGCACGATCGTTTAGGCATGCCGATTTGGTTGCATGATCGTTTGGTAGGTTGAATGCGGAACCCTTCAAAACTAGCATTGTAAGAAGCTTCTTCAATTCCATTGCCATCACTAACCATTATTAATGTAGAGAATTTTAGCCACCTTTCCTGAAAACCCTGTATTCCTTCCTCTATTTCAATCATGCTGAACCGATTCGAGCCTAAAAGTTACCAACATCAGTTTCAAATGATAGAGTTTAGGGAGTGTAGGGAAGTGTTTTTTCAAGCCAATTGGAACCAATTTTTCCATTCACTTCAAGGTTATGATGACGATATCTCATTGCTATTTGCAATGGGGTTGGATGGGAAGACGACTAGAGTAGGTAGCCTTTCTTTTCAAGTCACTGAAGAGTTGATTTCCTGTGCCACTAATATTCCCTGAGAGGGTGAGTGATGGCACAAACATTGGTTCATTCTGTAAGCATCACATAATTTTTCTTTGAATCTTGAGTTCCAGTATGTAACAGGTGTAAAAGGATACCATTACAGTTGGATAAAGCTAGAATATATCAAGCCATTGACAATCATCATTCATTTGATTACCCGCAAAGTTAATTTTAGCATCTTCAAGTCCTATCACCTTCGGTTATTAGCCCACTTTGTTGATAATAGATGTATGAATTTCCATTTATTTTTCCATCATAGCTTCAAGAAAATGTTGAATTTGGTCAAAAAGAATACCCGTCATCCCAAGAGTAGTCTGTGCCACCACAGTTTAATCAAACAGTTAATTCTATATCAGCTCAAAGAGCAAAACAAGTCTTGGGAGACCTTTGTGTTCAAAGTGCTTAATCCCCACCTCAATATTCATAAACGATCTTGTCATTTTAATCCTAAGTCAAGAACAACCTCTCCCATAGAATATGAAAACCCCAATATTAACCTCCTTGATGAAGATGTCTCAAAACCTAATCCACGTGTGCAAGATACCCCTACTAGTCATGTGTCTACCAAATTTGTTCCTATTTCATGACCTCGTACCATAAGACATAAGGATAAAGGTGTTTAGTGCATGCTTTGGCCCAGTACCGAGACCAAATTTCAGCTTGATGACAAGACTGGTCATCCAGATGATGGGGTCGATGTAGAGAAAACCGACCAAAACTCATCCCTCTTAGCACTAGCCAGCCTTTTTGCTAAGTTACTCAAGGATGCGATTAGATGGACATTCCTGCATCTGTTCAGGGTATCGACCTTGAAGACCCCCTTCCTACTATCCATTTGGATCTTCCTTTAACGGAAATGAGCCCTACATGGGATTTCAACCAGTCCCCAAAGCCATGTACACCATCGAAGCCAACATTAGATCAGTTAAATTTTGAGTTAACTCTATCGATGAAGCAGAATGAAGCACATGTTAAGTTAATTTCAGAGGTTCGTGAGGAAATCAAAGAATTGCGGTTACAAATTAAGAATATAGAGGACCTCCACAAAATCGTTAGCTTATCACAGAGGGATCGACAAGAAAGGCGTGCTCTTTTAAAGGATCACAGTAAGAAGTTGAAATTCAAATAGTTTGTTTCATCAAAGTCGAAGGAAGCTGCTAATGCAACTCTGCCTCCTTCCTCATGATATCTTTTACTTTGACAAATGGGACTTGGTATTATTTTGGTTTGAGGGAATGTTTGTCCCCATTTTGTCACCATTTTTGGGTTAAATACTTTACATATTAATGCATATTTTATTACCTTTTGGTGTCTTTTATACCATGCATCTCACCATTCCACCCTCGGGTATGAATGAATTTAAGGTTTATGTCAATTCTCTTTATTATCATCATTTTATAGTTACAATGGTTAAAATTGACATAATATGAAGTGCATTTGATGTATTAATTCATGTGTATAATTGTTTGCAGGTTATATGCTATTTTAGGTAGGCTAAAAAATAGACATGCATTCAGCTAGATATATGGATAGCATATCCATCTTGCTGTCTAGATCATCAAACAGACAGCGCATTGTTGGTAGTATATTTCTGTGCATTAAAGCCACGAAACAACCAAGAACTGTCATCACCACGCACCAACATCTCAACATCAGTCTTCTTCTGGAAGAAGTTTCCATCTCATGTATCTGGGTGACACTTTGATGATGGCTTTGATTTGGATTGAAGTAATAAGCCACATCGCATGCCAGGGGGAACCGATCTACAATAAAAGAGGAACTTGCATTTGTTAGTTGTTAGTGCACTTATTTTCCATAATGACTGCCTTATCATGAAGAGCAGTTGACCACTAAATGGTCAACTTGCTCACCTTATATCAAACAATGTATATATAGATGTTGTCAGGCGACTTAGGAATGATTCTTTGAGTCTTTGTCTTTTATTTGATACAATCAGTGAATTTTGAAAACTCTATAATGCTACCCTTTTAATTTAATGAAATTCATGTTGCAATGTGTATGATGAAGTTTGATTAGAAGAAGCATCACTCTGTTCGCTGGGAGGGCTCCCCGACAAACAAAGTTTTTACATCTTTGACTAGGTTTTGTTATTTCTTCCTTTGAAATTAGTATAATTCTGTTTATAAGTTGTTTATTTTTATTTTTGTAATCATTCATGTTTCCTGTAGCATAGATTTCAGTTTAATATTATGTTGAGCATGTAGTTTCCTTTTATCAATCAGCAACCGGTTGTGTCTAATACAATTTCAAGTTTTCATGCAAAGTCTGTATAATTCATTGCTTTATTTTTATATTAAATTCCTTCAATTAAATTATAGTGAATCTAGTTCCGTTGATTCCATTTTTTATCATGATTTTTTTATAAAGTATGTTAGTTTGTTAAATGATGTTTTGAATTATGAAATTAGGTTAGGCTATATTGCTATAGAATTCAATCATTAAAGTAAGTTTACTTCTTTCTTTTACATTGCAGTAGTACATGCATGCAGAAGCTTCCCTTCAATAAGGCATTTAAATTTAATGTTTCCTTAAAGTTTTAGCATTTTCTTCAAACAGACTATCATACAGAAAGTCTATTCCACCCTTTATACAGACCTTCATTTCCACCTGTTATACAGTCGTTCATTCAGTCTCGTGTGTTTCTAATTTGTTTTTAAGCTTATTTTCTTAGTTTTTTCTGATTTTGTCTTGATGATAAAGGTTAGATAATATTTATATTTTCTCTTAAATATTGTTAGATTAGATTGTGTAGACTCCTTGTTAAACCTTATTTTTCTTTCCTCTTTCTTTTTACTCTATGCATAGGAATGATATTTTGTAATTTAACTCATTGTATTGATCTATAATTGAGTTTTTGACTTAAATTGTTCCTTTGTATATGAGGTCTAAGTTACATACATTAATAGATTAAGTGATTTACACATAATACAACTTGTCCTCTTAATCATGTAATTATGGATTTATAAGATAGAATTCGAATCAATCTTCATAAGTCTTTTGTTTGACTATAAATCATGTCTAATTTTATATAGTATTTTGTGAGAAGGATTTGTGTATTCATAAACAATCATGTTTACTATTTCTTGTAATTGGACAATTGTTAGTTTGCACATTTTGGTGGAGATCAAACTAGACTTAATTACATTCAACTTTTATACTTCTTTTGAGAGCCATTTTGATACCTCTCCTTCCCTAGTTCTTGTTACAGTAAATGCTTACCCTCAAAATAATCAAGAAGAGTGGAATTAATATGATTTGGTTGATTTATGTACATTATTTAGTGTATGTACAATATTGTAAATTATTCTTAATGTAGTCACTTTCTCAAAATATAATAGTTCATTATCATAACACTATTTATATCCGGACATTTATAAGTAGTTTAATGTTACTCTTCCTTAACCTCTATTTTATTAACTTATCTATATTAGATCCTTAGGATTTCAACACAAGGTCTTATTATCTTTACCTTATCAAAGTATTACCATGATACTCTGTACCTTCACATAAATTTTGTAGCAACTCTAAGCCTACTAACCCCGGTTGATAATTAAATATTAGGTAAATTATTTAAGACAATATTTTTCCCAACACATGGGATCATAGTCATCTAATCCTTTTTTAAACACACATGCAAGAGGTAACATAACTCAATTTCATTGCTCGGTTTGGTTTTTATGCCCCCCATTTAAATTTGTCTGGTGTCCCTGAATGGACTTGAGAAGAGAGATAAAAATCGCCATAAATAGAAAAAAGAAGCTTTGTCGGAAAATCCTTCACTTCTATTGGATTCGTGACATCCAAGTATTACTTGGTACACCCTTTTATGTTGGCTTCATGGACCAAACATTGTCTAGTTTGAAAATTTTCTATACTAGGGTTTTGCTCATTAACATGGAGTTCAATCTTTGCACGATAGGATATGATTTTTAAAAATGTGTCCAACGAGTGCATGCAAATATCAGTAATCTATCCCTTTCCCAAACACACCTCTAGGAGGTAGCAAAACTCAATTATTTTCGTGGTTTGATTTTTATGCTCTTGGTTGAAATTTTCTTGGTGTCCCTTAATGGCATTCAGAAGAGAGATGAGAATCACTATAAATTGGAAACCATGGCTTCAATGGAAAAAATGTAAGTTCTGTTGGATTCGTGACATCCTTGTACCACTAGCGACATCACTATCTGGTGGAGTCATGAATTGAACATTGTCTATTTTGACGGTTTTCTAAACTAGAGTTTTCCTTGATGATGTGTAATAAAATTTCTACAGAATAGGGAAATGTTTTCAAAAATGTGTCAACCGATTGCATGGGAAACACATCCATCACTCCCTTTCCAAACACACTTGTAGTATACAACAAAAACCAATTTTGTTACTCTATTTTTTTTTATGCCCCTGGTTGAAATTTTCCTAGTGTCCTTGAATGGCCTAGAAACATGAGATGAAACTCGCCATAAGTTGAAAAATGAGGATCTAATGGAAAAAATTCTAGTTAAATTATATTTGTTATATCTAAGTACCACTAAAGACAACCCTACACAGTGGTTTCATGGGCCAAAATTGTCTATTTTATTTGTTTTTAAAAGGGTTTTGCTTAGTGACGTGCAGAGCAATTTTTGCATGATAGAAAAAAGTTTGAAAATTATGTCGAGCGAGTACATGGGAATTTCAATCATATCTCTCTTTCCCAAACACACTTTCAGTAGGAAACAAAAGTCAATTCCTTTGTTCGATTTGGGTTTTATCCCCCTAGTTGAAATTTGTCTGGTGTCCCTTAATGATCGTGGGAAGCAAGATGAAACTCGCTATAACTCAAAAACCATGGCTATGATGGACAAAGTATAAGTTTTGCTGGCTTCATGACATTTGATTACAATATGGTAACCCATGTATGGTCACTTCATGGACCTAAAGTTGTTTATTTTCTTGGTTTCCTAAACTAGGGTTTTGTTAAGTGACATGAAGTGCAATTTCTGTACGATAGGGTAATATTTTAAAAAAAGTGTCAAACGAGTGTGTGAGAATTGCAGTCATATTTTCCTTAGCCAAACATACTTGCAAGAGGAAACATAACTGAATTTTGTTACTCAGGCTGGTTTTTATGCTCCCAGTTGAAATTTGCCTTGTGTCCCTCAATGGCATTGGTATGCAGGATGAAACTCACCATAACTTGAAAACTGAGGATACGATGGAAAAAAATTCAGTTCTTTTGGATTCATGACATTCGTTTACACCTAAAGGAACCCCTATTTGGTGGCTTTATGGACCAAACTTTGTATATTTCAACAAATTTCTAAACTATGATTTTTCTTAGTGATGTGCAATGTAAGTTTTGCACAATAGGCCAACATTTTCAAAAATGTGTTAAGTGAGTGCATGTGAATTAAAATATTCTCTCCCTTTCCCAAACATGCATGCAAGAGGTAACCAAAACTCAATGATGTTGCGCGGCTATGTTTTTATGCCCCCTGTTGAAATTTTCCTAGTTTCCTTGAATGGCCTTGAGAAGCGAGATAAAACTCACAATAAATAAAAAAATTGAAGATCTAATGGAAAAACCATCAGATCCACTGGATTTATGACATTTGATTACCACTTGGGACACCCTTGTCTGATGGATTCATTGACCAAACGATGTCTACTTTGACTTTTTTCTAAACTAGGGTTTTGATCATTGACATTTAGTGAAATTTTTGCATAATAGGCTATGATTTAGAAAAATGTGCCCAACAAGTGCTTGGGAATCTCATTCATCTCTCCCTTTCCCGCATACCTCCAAGAGGAAACAAAACTCAATTACATTGCTTGGTTTGGCTTCTATGGTCCCAATTGAAATTTTCCTAGAGTCCCTGAATGACTTTCGAAAGAGAGAAAGAACTTACCATAACTCAGAAATCGAACCTCCGATAGTCAAAATGTCAATTTTCTTGGTTTTGTGACATTTTCATACTGCTAGAGACACCCATGTTTAGTGGATTCATGGACCAAACATTGTCTCTTTTGATGGTTTTCTAAACTAGGTTTTTTCTTAGTGACATGTAGTGCAATTTCTGCACAATAACAAAATATTTTGAAAAATGTGCAAAGAGAGAGTGCATGAGAAACAATTTTCATCTCTCCCTTTCCCAAACACACTTGCAAGAGGAAACAAAATTCAATTTCATTTCTCGGTTTGGTTTTTATGCCATTGGTTGAAATTTGACTAGTGTCCCTAAATGCCTTGAGAAGCATGGTGAAACTAGACATAACTTAAAAAATAAGGCTTCGATGGAAATACTGATAATTCCATTAGATTTGTGACATTTGAGTACTGCTGGGGGCATCGCTCCTTGATGGTTTCATGGAAAGAAGCTTGGATATTTTCATTATTTTTTAACTAGGGTTTTGCTAATGTGACGCGCACTACAATTTCTGCATGATAGACTAATATTTTGAAAACTATGTCGGGTGAGTGCATGGGAGTCACAATCATCTCTCCCTTATCCAAACACACTTACACGAGGCAATGCAACTCAAGTTTTTTGTTTGGTTTGTTTTTTATGTCCCGGGATGAAATTTGTCTCGTGTCACTTAATGGCATTGGGAAGAGGGATGAAAAATGCTATAATTTGAAAACCATGGCTCTGATGGACAAAATTTCAGTTCTGTTGGATTCATGACATCCAAGAATCACTAGGAAAATTCCTATCCAGTGGCTTCAACGACCAAAAGTTGTCTATTTTGTTGGTTTTCTAAACTATAGTTTTGTTAAGTGACGTGTAGTGCAAATTCTATATGATGGGGTAATATTTTGAAAAATATGCCCAACAAGCATGTGGGTATCACAATCATATCGCCCTTACCCAAACACACTTGTAGGAGGAAGCATAACTCAATTTCATTGCTTGTTTTCTTTTTATGCTCATGGTCTCCCTAAATGGCATTGGTGAGCAAGATGAAACTTGCCATAACTTGAAAATCAAGGCCCCGATGGAAAAATGGTCATTTCTATTGAATTCATGACATTCTATTACCGCTAGAGACATCCATTTGTTTTATGGCTTCATGGACCGAATGTTGTATATTTTGATGGTTTTCTAAAGTAGGGTTTTGCTTAGTGACATGTAATGCAATTTCTGCACAATAGGCCAATATTTTGAAAAATGTGTGAAGTGAGTACATGGGCATGGAAGTAATATTTTCCTTTCCCAAACAGACATGCAAGAGGTAACATAACTCAATTTCATCACTTGATTTTATTTTTATGCCATTGGTTGAAATTTTTCTAGTGTCCCTGAAACTAAACATATAGCGATTCAAACCAACAATAATTCCACGGTCAAATGTCTACAAATTAGTATTGAATGAAATTGAATTTAATCAATTCATCTACCACACCCATTTATTTCAATATTCTACCCATTGTTTTCTTGTCCTCGTAGATTCTAATTATTGGCAAGGATAAGTGATTCAAGGTATTAAAAGGGGGGTGAGTTTGACTAATAGTCGGGGACCAGGGTTAAAATTTATTAAATTCTTGTTTAGTGATGAATGAAGATGAATTCCCCATATAAAAATACTGAATCGTCTCCATAATATCATCATAACTATTGTCCATGTCCTCCATTACACAGATTCTACCCTTTAGAAGATTGAATCCTTTTAGTAATGTGTGGTGGGGTGGGTGGTGTTCCAAATATACCCTTGCATTCTTTGTGGAAACATGAATCCATTCAATATCTACACTTTGAAAACTCCACTAGGAAGTTTCCATCAACCCTTCCCTTTCCCAAGTAAAGGTTCTCTACATTTTTTCTCTCGTCCCTCATCCTGTGGAGTATGGAGTCCTCTTCATGTACTCATTATATAGCTCCTTTCACCCTAGTATCATGCAGCTTCAGGTCAATCAATGTTATCCCAAAACCATGTCTAATCTATATCACCTTATTCAAATGAACATTCTTAGCATACCTCCCAATACTCATACAACAATTCTAACCCAATGTTGTAACATAGGACTACCTACCTATACTATGTAAACCAAGTTAACAATAGTGGAAATCCACCATTTCCTTTAAACGAACCTAGTTTTGTTCCTAACCAAATTCATCACACAACTTATCATATTCCTAGCCAACTAAACATACAACCACCTGTGACATGTAGGAATTGTGACAAACTCATGTCATACATATGACAACTTGATGAAAGTATCCTTAAAGACTTATTTGTATAAATTAAAGAGTCACTTAGGAAACCTTTCCCTCCCCAATAATTTTACCAAGTCGAACATCCAATATCCCCTCAAAACCCCGCTTCTTGGTAGCCTTGTGTATCTCCTTCCATTCAAAGACGGGAATATAAGGTTTCCTCAACCAAAAAAAAATATTCATACAATAAGTCACAAAGTGTTGGAGACATTTACCATCATACACACTCTTATGGTCAAATTGGCCTAGTTAAACCACTATCCTAAGTATAATTGACATTAATTGACATCAGTGGAGCATTAGTTGCCATCATCCAGTCACACCGACGCCTACTTACAGTCAAGGAGGCTAACTTATCCTTCTCCTATAGTCAAGGAGGCTAACTGGAGGACTCTGGGAGTGATCTGAGTGACATTAATGCACCTAATTGCTAACTGGTGGTTACAATCAGTTCAACCGGTCAGTTAAGGCAACTACTATCATTAAATATATTATTTAATTATTATTTATTATTATTTAATGATCTGGAGTCAACAAGGTGCCTCCACCAACTTCTGATGGTCAGTTCAGCTTCAGTTAACCTCATCGGGGTTCATTGAAGTCNGTGAACCAATGGTTGAGGGTCAGTTAAGCTAGACTCACTCACTGAATTTGAATTGTCTCCTTAGGTATTCGAATTCTTCATGGAGTTAAGCTATTGCTTGACATTGGTATTGTAACCATTCATTTTTTATTAAATATATAGAAAGGAAACCAATTCCGGTTCCGATTAACACCATTTCATGAGTATTTGTTAATTATTC
This sequence comes from Pseudotsuga menziesii, assembly GCA_001517045.1. NCBI lineage: Eukaryota > Viridiplantae > Streptophyta > Pinopsida > Pinales > Pinaceae > Pseudotsuga > Pseudotsuga menziesii. The sequence goes on from LPNX010785295.1 coordinate 194,430, forward strand.
TTTCATGAGATTGATTCTTAGTTCCTAGATCAATGTGTAAGAATTAATACAAAGAATTCAAGTGTTGAACCTTTCCCTATATCAAAAAATTGGTAGAAGTGTCATAATCACAAGCCACAAAATCAACAAATGTCATGTAAATAAATGAATCCATCCTTTTTTCTTGAAATAAAGCTTAGGATATTCCCCAACATAAGTTCTTACCTCTCAATGATGCACTAGAGATAATCAAACAAGATTCTCCATGGAAAATATGTGTAGCACATGACCCACATAGCATAGGGTTCCCTCTAACACTAATCAAAACACAAATGCTCAACAATCAATATTTATGTTTGGAATTTAAGCATTCATTCTAAGACCTTCAGGACACAATGATCCACAATACACAATACATTAAACGTGGCTTATTTAGTAGAGGTGTTCTTCTTGAAGGTCCTAGCATGAATGTTTGGGGCTAACCCACTAAGATTGATGTCGGAAAAATCCCTGCAATGCAAAAAAGGGGTTAAATCCTAAATCTAAAACTAGTATGATTAAACACCCAAATGCGAAATATCCCATGTATCCACTCAAAAATGAAGGAAGAGTATAGAAATATATAGAAATGCCAGTACAGACATGTCAGTTAGTGATACAGGAAATGGTCTGATAAGGATGTTATTAGTTAGCCTCCTAAATTTTCCAAAACAACTAATAACCAAATCAGGATCCATCCCAGCATTAACCAGTATTTACATATTCCCATGATATGAAATGGAGAACATTTTACACTCACAGGTACTTGAGGCTCTTCAGTTGTCCTAATGAAGTGGGTATAATGCCGCTGAAATGATTATTGGATAGGTTTAGTGTTTGAATATTTCCGAGCTTCCCTAATGTTTTAGGAAGAGGTCCTAATATGTCATTAATCTATAGAAGGATGTTAACAAATATCCAAGTTTCAAAATGAAACTCAATATTTATCAATTCAAATATCAAATTCAAAAAAGCTAATTACAAGAAAAATGCCATGAATATCATAGTTAAAATCCTCCCAATTCATCATTGTTTTTTATCTTACACAGACACAAGATTGGTGAGGTTCTCAATGCTTGCAGATAATGTCCCTAACAGGTTCTATCCGGGAACTCTCCTGTGCCACAAACTATACACTCAAATCAAACTAGTCTTTAGGAATATACCTAGAAGACGCCATCAAAGAAAAACATTACGAATCTATTATTTGCAGCATCCATTCAGTTGAACACGTTGTTATATTAAGGGAAAACCAAATAATGGACTGAAACCCAACTTTGATAGAGGAGATCTCATAGTGTAGTATCTGAGTTATCAATAGAAGAAGACACCATGCTCCAACTTTAGGAATTCACAGAATTGATATCCCAATTCTCCATTACATTGTGTTGATCAATTAGTAGATTCTTAATGCTCATTAGAATAACAACAACAACAAATCCTAGAAAAAAACATTATGATAAAACACACCCATCAATACACATTAGAGAAAAATCTAGAGAACCCTTATGGATACACATCAAATTTGTTATACCTACCTTCTTAGTTTACACTGCTTGCGGAGTGTGATGAAAAGGCGGTATTCATACCCATAACTTCTATGCTACAAAACATTCCCAACAACCTCCCCTTATGCATTTTATACTTCGTATACCAATACCAACACATTCTCATTCACAGTTGTAGAGGAGGAACAATAAAGTATAGGAAGAAAGAAGAAGAGAAAGTGTTTTATGATATATGTATTGGCAACTAGGAAAAAACAATCCTCATTAGCAAGAATACATAGGAGGAATATGAACAATGAACATGTTATCCCCACATCCATTGAGTAATGCAATGAGAAACAAAAACACCATGCAACGATCAATTACCCCTCAAAGGTGAAATGACAGCAAGCAAACACAAGAATGGCAGCATTAAAATATCTCATTCCCTTCATCCTTTTCCTCAATAATTGTTGGCTTTACTTCTCAAAATCATATTTCCCAAAATCCCCTAGAAAGCTCATGCTTAATTATTACAAGGATATTTGAGCCATTTCATCTCCACCGTCCACAACAACAACAAAAAACCATGAATAAAATAAAAATACAATATGTAATCAAGAAAAAAATAAAAGGAAGAAAACATGAATGTCTAAACATTTCTTCCATTCTTGAGGCAATGGAAAATCAATGTGAAGCTCAATACCAATATTTAATTGTTTTAATTTCTATCCACTGACACCAATATCATCACCATGTTTAGAATTGCCTAAATTCCAACTCAATTTTATCTTATTAGATAATAATGATAAAGGGATTATGTATTCATAGAACCACACATGATATCTCTTCTCCAACGACACTAATGATAAGGGTCTTAACTGCAATATTTTGTAAGTGATCGACAACATTTATGGCTACTCCCCCTCTTATATATCTGACTTGTAATATATGCCTAAGAAAACTCATAAAATTAGCAGAGCTAAAATTAAAATATTTTGAAAACAACAGACTCGGTTTAGAAAAAAATATAGGCATTAACAAACTAAAAGTTGTTTCTGATGGGATAAATTTGTCCACTTTTACATGCAAGGATTCCTTCCTGCTAGCCTAATTTCTCGCCTTTAATATTCCCTAGAAAGACAATATTCATGCATAGTCCAGTCTTTTTTATATTAATGTAAATTTAAGGAAGTAACTAAATGTAGTGAAAAAATCCTAACATGTGTTAGAGAATTATTCGTCAATAACATAGGCTATTGTTGTTTAACCAATCATATCAAAATACCTTAGATTACTGCCACTCACTAAAATATTCCACATTCTTTCAGCTATCAGGTTAAACATGAATGAATCACCTTACATGGAATGCAAACAAACTTGTAAAAAGCAATGATTGGCAAGGTCAAATATCCCACACTCCTTTAGCTATCAGTTTTAAAATGAATTAATTGCCTACATTGAATACAAACATACTATTAAAAATCAAATATGGGAAAGGGTGAAATTGAAATTCAATTATTCTAAAATAACAAAGAAAAAGAAAAAAACTGACAGTCAATTACTAAATCATAAAATGGTAAGACCGATGAATGAAGTCAACACTCACTACGGGAACTGATGGGGGTACTCCAAATCACTCAGCCAATGATGCGGACTCAGAAAAAAATGCCAATATTTCAAGCATTCTATCATTGTTTCCCACCCCTCATAGAAGTTCTCATTTCCTCAAACTAGTTGGTGTTGTGAGTATATGCAATTGATGTTTGTTGTCAAGCTCCGTGAAATCAAGCAGAAACATTAGGAACTTCAATTCAACATTATGTTAAAGTGGCATTTGAGTAATGAACCCCTCTAATAGAAATGAATACTCAACAACATAAGCATCCATCTTTTCTCCCATTACATGCAGAAACTCTCGCATAATTTGTAATGAGGAATTTCTTCCTCCATGAAGCCAACCCCCAAACTTTTGAGTTTCTCTCTTGGACTTCTTCCTTGAATATGTTTCAACTCTATAGTAAATAAGTGCCAAACTTAACACGTTAGTGTGAAATACATGGTAGAAATAGTCAAAATATATAACAAAAATGTTGGCCAATGACCTACTATTATGAAAAAAGAGACCAAATTACATGGACAAGGAAAAGGGAAAAAATATACCTCTCCTCCATTTCATGGGAAATTTCATATAATCTATCCCCATGGCTCCTAAAGCGTAAAATGAGATCAAACAATGAAAACAATGTTTTATATAAATGATGTGATCATTTTGCAAGAAGTGACTTCTCTAGAAATGCATTAAGGTACCTTTTATGAGAAACTATAAGTTCATCAAGGTCTCTTGTTTCTTCCATTTCATCCAAAAATTCCACCCATGAGTACTCAATAAATTTGAACATGACATGGCATTACATATTTTTGACAAAATGGTTCATTTCATTTCTTAGTGTTTGACATCTTCTGAAAATGGATACAAGTTGTTGCTTCCCACCACAAACGATACTCGATGTAAAATGTTATTCATCATACTATATTTAACTAGAGACCATAAATATCCCATAAATTGTACAATACTATTATATTATGATATTTCATCAAATACACTGGATATCATATCAAACAGAGTCGATCAATCTTGCATGATCAGCAAATTATCCTATCCCGAGTTAACAACCAAATGTTAATAATGGACAATAATGAAGAGAAAATAGGAATAAGTTATTCATTTACAGGAAATTTGGGACCACTAGAGATATAATTCTTATCCATGAAACAACATCTTGAACAATTTATGAATGGAATTTATTAATCAGAACAAGGTTTTCCTTGTCTTTTTTACTTTGCAAAGAACTACCATTGGTGTTGGATTTTGAAACATCAATGGCGATAAGATTAGTTAAGGGACACTAACAATTTCCCAATCATATTCACTGGAAGGTACAATTTCCATGCTCTCATTTTACAGGAACAATGTTTATGAAATAGTCATTACTGAGTTCCCTCCCTCAGATGTCAAGGCATCATTTTTCTTTCATTTGTTGAGACTCCTAGTAACAGTGAATAGTGGAGCACCATTGTATCGACTTGCAATATTTGATTCCCATGTGTAGAAGTCATCAAAATAATATTAAGCCACAACACAATAATCTTAAGTCTTTTTAATACCCCTAACAATGTCATGTATGAGGATTATCTTATCTTATCTTATTTCTACAGGAATACCTAGAACAACTTAAACATGATTTGAATTTAACTAAATTGTAAATATTAAAAAAAAAAATCATTCATTACGTTATGAATAAAGAACCAAAATGATGTCAAAAAACTATATTCCAACATTACAAACCTATATCTAATGATGAATCAATAGCATTGAGCGGCATACGACATACAACACTACATTAATGTTCATAGGAAATAGCAATGAGTGTTTTTTTTACATTAGATTGTTGTTTTGATTAGTTCACCATGCATAGCAATAAACCTCTATCAAGAAATCCATATAACTTCAAACAATAGGTACCTGCAAGACATACATTGGTTATGACAAGTGAATCCCATTAACAAGCACAAAAGTAGAATCGGAAATAAGCATCTTAGTGGGTAATCCACACTTTCAAGCATAAAAGTACAAGCCCTTAAAATCTCAATAGGTAAACCATAGTTTCTATAACATCACATTTTAGCATGTCCTTCATTTTGATGACTTGAAACTCAAGCTCTAAAAGCCTCAATAGGTGACCCAATATTTCTATTTTACCATGTCCTCAACTGAAAACTTGAAACTCTTCATAATTTAAAAATATCACAAGAACAATACAAACAAGGATCGAAATCCAAACATCAACGCTACATAATTTTCCAAATAGCATGATGGGTACTTGTTGCCCTCCATGTGGGTCTAAGTACATAGCTTTATCATCTTAAACACCAGCAATATATGTTGAAGCCCCAAGATTTCCACCAACAATGACAATAATTTGGAGAAATGTGAATTTTTCCCGAAGAGACAATACATACCTGCCATCATAATAATTTTTAATTAATATTTGATGAATAATATAATTGTAAAGCCATCTATCATAATTATGTCCACATTTAATATTGTGTATCACTTTATCTTTACAAAAAGAAAAAAGCAAACTCACTAGTGATCATCATGCCATAGATGATGTATTCATGCAATATTTCAACCATTTGATAGACATATAAGGAACTTTGAAAAGGAATACATAGTATAATGATGCTCCTACTCAACTGCATTCAATTAAAAGAATAGTAAATATTTTTGTAGAACTAATAGTGTATAGTGTATATCCATCTGGAAACAGGAAGAGCAATGGAAGCAGTAATGCATAAATGTACAATATATTTATTTATTGCATACAATAGATATGATAATACTATGACAACGGGATTTGAGCCCAAAATCCGACGACATTCGAGGGAAAGTACTTTTTTGTTGGATTGCAATGATGAAAAGTTCTATTATGTATGATTCTTTTTTGTCATCTTCAACCATCGTCGTTTTTTCAACATCCAGGGTCGTTTATTTTTTGACTTTATGTGTTTTCGAATTTGCGACTATCATTTGTTGGATATGTGACGAGGAAGGGGTCGTATTTGCAATGAAAACCTGTCAATTTTGCGATGACATTAGGATAATAGTATAAAGGCATATTTCCAACGGTAAGTAGGTTCATATCGTCAGATATTCGACGATAGTGAAATCATAAATATAAACATTTTTAAACATTTTTACATGCTTTCTATAGAAGTGATGGACAGTTTGCGGAAATTATTTATTCCTCGACAAATGGTTTGAGGAATTGTTTTATTCTTCGACGACTGGTTTGGGGAAATTTTTTTTCTTCAACAGACAGTTTGCAGGAATTATTTTATTCTTCAACAAAACACCATTTGAGAAAATTGTGATGTGTGGAGCTTGATTTTTTTTAAATTTTGATAATATTCATTCACGAAGTTTTTGACAAAATTTCAAATAGAAATATTCCTAATCCAAATAGACAAAATCGACAATTGCTTGATAGACAATGGGATGCTACGAAATGAAGGGGTGATGGGAAATTTTATTGTCCATGTAATCAATGCAAGGGATTTAAGAGGAGAATAATAGTGATCACAATAGCCACAAGACATTGTAGGGAACATGAACATGCTGATGGGGGGAATGAATATCATCCATTTGTAGGTTTAGCATTATAAAGTGTTCTATATTTTTTGCTTGGTAAATGTATGTATTATTTTAATATTTCCTATATTAACTTATATCTATTGATGTATTCATGTATTTATAAAGGAAATAAATCCTACAACATATCATCCAGATTAAGTGCTTTCAGAACAAGTACCAGAGGACCATGAAGCGTCTATGCTTAATGGAGAACAAGTGAATCATCATAATGAAGAAGATGATCATAATGATAACATAGTTGTAGATTATGGTACAAATACATTGATCCATGATTCATTTAATGTTAGAATGGATGATGAAGACGATGATGATAATGAAAATATTGATGAATTTGATTATGTGCACTATATACCCTTTTTCGATAAGGCATACGAACCCCTTTATGAAGGCTCAAAAACAAATCTTCTCGCTGCTATATTGTTGATAATGAACTTGAAGGTTATGAATGGTATTTCAAACATATCAATCACATGGATGCAAAGGTATGTAAAATAAACCATCAAATATATACGATCATGATAAAGTTTTTCTTTATTCCTCGAATAATTGTATCGTTAATTCATAATTCAAATTAATGAGGATGAATTGTGTTTCGTTAATATTATTTATATATTATATTAACTCTATTTTTATTTTTATTTGATGTAGCTTTATAGCTGAATTTCTGTTACCATTAAATATTTTACCTCACACATATCGATATTTATCTTCAATCGTGAAAGATATTGGAATGCATTATGAAGCAATTGATACATGCAACGACGACCATGTTATATATTATAATAAACATGAATTTGCAACAAATTGTCTAGAATGTCATATAAGTAGATATCGAATAGATCAAGTAATAAAAAAGGTGCCTCACAAGGTTCTTCGTTATATTCTCGTCATTCCACATTTGCAACAACTGTTCAAGTGCAATAACATAGCACAATTTATGGATTACCATGCTAGGAACAGAAGTCAAGATTATGTTATTCGAATTCCTGCATATGGTATTGCATTTATGGATATGGAGAAAAAGTAGCCTCACTTTAAAGAAGAACCCCGTAATCTTAGGATTTCTTTGAAAGCAAATGGTGTTAATCCATTTGCACAGATGAAATCCATTTACACACTGTGGCCTATTTTTTTTATCAACAATAACATTCCTCCATTGTTGTCAATAAAGAGGGATCACATAATGTTATCGATGATTATTCCAGGTATTTTGTGTCTACAACTATTTTATTTATAATGTAGTTGTGGCATATAATTTGTCATATTATGTTTCCTAATTTCATATATATATATTTATTTTACTCTTGTGCATGGTTTATATATCTTAATGGTTCTCATAATTATATATTTTATATGTACTTCAAATCAATGAGGTAAGTTCCAAGTCAAAGATATGAATGTATATATCGAACCTCTTATAGACGAGCTACTGAATTTATGGAATGGCATCACTATGTATGGCATATCTAGACAAATACGACAAAGGAAATTTAAATTCCATCCAATGGTTGTATGGACAATACACGATACCCCAGGGTTAACCCATTTTTGTGGTTTGTATTTTTAAGTTCCACTTTAATTACATTCAATTATATGAATTAGTTAATACAATTTATATATAATTATAATTTACATAGATATTCCATATCTATATATTGTAGGTCTTTAGACAAAGGGTAAATTTTCATGTCCAGTTTGTGGTCCTAAGATCAAATCTCATCGTTCAAAAATATTAATAAAGAAGGTGTTTGATGAGTATAGTAATTTCCTCTCTAAGAATAATAGGTATAGAACAACCTGAAAAAATATTTTCACTGGGAAGCAAGAGATTGCATTAAAACCATGGAGAATGACACCTCACCTTTGGAAGATGCAATACAATAGAAATCGTAAAGATGGTACGTATGGATTGTCATTAATGAATTGTTATGTATTTTAATTTTTATTGTGAGTTGTTTACTATAGTGGCCATTATTGATTTTTATAATTTATTTATAAACTAATATTCATGATGTCCTTTGTGATCATGAAGGAATTAATGAGATTCCATGAGGGATGAAAATTTATCCTATAATGATTCAACAAGTTTCCCTACTATGAGCACCTACAAATTGGTCCTATTTTTGATGCAACGCATATTCGAAAGAATATGACTGAAACATTATGGAGAATAGTGGAGATAAGGAGCGAGAAAGATAAAATTGTGAAAGTTTGCAAAGACATTCAAGAAGGAAACCATGCAATGAAATACATCATTCAATTTCATAGAAATGGAGACCAAATTAATATAAACTCAATTTCATGGATGTTTAAGGAGTAGTAAAGTAATGTTGTTAAAGAAGTAATGCGTAAAATCAAATTTCCCACTGGATTTTGTGCGAACTTGAAGAATATAATAAGAAAGAAAGGTGATTTTTCGGGGTCAAAATGCATGATTGGCACGTCTTCATCAAGGTAATTATTATTGTTATGTCCATATATAATTTTTTTTTATTGCATAAATTTGTTTTCTTGTTTGTATACTCTTTGTTAAAACATGACGTTGTTTGTATATTGATACAGTATGTTCTACCACTCTCTCTCACGGACAACTTTGACAACAATATCAAAAAACTTATATATAATTTTGGCAAATACATGAGGTAACTAACAATTAGTTGCATGTTCTTAGTGTTTCTTTAATTCCTCCTATAATTTATATTTGTTTTTTGTGCACTAATTCATGTTATGTAATTTGATGTTTTTTTGGTTAATTATTGTTATTGGTTTGCATCACTTGTATATGGTTGACAACTAAAGGAATCCATAAAGAAGATATAAAGTATTGGAGGAGAGAAATTCCGTGTCTCATGTGTGAAATGCATAAGCATATACCTTCGACATTTTTCAATGCACAAGACTACCTTATACCCCAAGTTGACGAGATTGAATTGTGCGGACCTGTGCAGTCAAGGTCCATGTGGATTGTTGAGAGGCACTTGAAATTTATGAAGGGTTTCATGAGAAAACAAGCACATGCTGAGGGTTATGTGATTGAAAGATATATGGTATACCAAAACATGTTGTATGTTAGTGAATATCTTCCTAAGTTAGCATCAAAGCTCAATTTACATCATATTTGTGATCTAGACTCCAATAACAATTTTGAAGGGGAGTACCTAAAGGGAAAGGTAGATTGAGGAAGGTGAAAGGTAATTATTAGCTAGTGGATGTTAATTATATTATACATATTCTAATTCCATATTCAATTTATTGCATCAATTAAGAGCATATAATTTGTTTAGAAAATTTACATATGTCTTGAATTTTAATGTTTATTGTCATCAACCAATTGGTCGAGAGTGGGATGAAATTCATTTATACATCACAAACAATATTGACTAGATGAAGGTATGGATTGAAAGATGCGAACAATCGGGTCATGGAATATCATGGGAAGGTGTGTCTTCATTGGTAAAATTATCACATCGCAATGGAGATACAAATCTTACAGAAAGGGAAATCGATTTAGCACATGGTTTAAAAGATAAGCAGGGAATCATATTAATCAATCACTCTAAATCTTTTATTTTTCAAATTAAATTTTGATGTACATGTTGTTCTTTTCCATGCATGGGTGCATAAACATGCAGTTAATCATAAATATTGAATCATTATGTAATATTTTCATGTATTGCTTGTTGTAGGTAAAAACACCATAAGGCTATGGTCTGCAATAATTGTAGATATCCCATCAAAAAATTGGATGAAACAAAGAAAACATCAGATTGTGGGATTTCTGGAGTCCTTGAGGTGACCAATGTTTCATCTAGAAGTGACATACATCCAAAACTATCACAAAATTGATACTATGGGCATTTGGAAGATATTCTATAGTGTGAATTTAAGTACTTCAAGGTAGTTTTGTTCATTTTCAAATGGCATAGGTTACGATTGAATCAACATGATCCTGATAGAACTATTATTGAACATGATAATGGATTTACCATGGTAAATACAAGGTCGTTTGAGCGAGGAACAGATCCCTATGTTCTTGCAAGCCAATGTGAACAGGTATTTTACTCGAAGGTTGCAGTTAAAGTGGGCTCATTATTTGTTTTGAGACACGATCCCTCACCTAAAACACTTAACCATTATAAAACATAATACCTATAAAACCTATTCCCAAACCCCTCTAAACCCTATCCCTTATCATCACCAACAATTATCACATTTAACCCTTTATCCATATGAGTCTCAACCACTACAAAGTCTATGCATATAATGTCAAACACCTAATAATTATATATCTTTATACTTATCAAAATGAAATATTTTTAAATTTAATCCTACTTGTAATTTTATCTTAAATTTATTTTTTAGTTTATATATATATACTTTTAAATACATATATATAAATAAAAAAATAAAACATAAAACAATAACAAACAACCTCAGGTTTCAATACCTCTCGTGTGCTATTTTCATTTCATCTTCATGCACATGCTTCTTCCTCTACACATATTGTCGAGTTCCCATGGATTTCATTCCATGATGATCTGAGCAACTCAGCCATAGAAGAATATCAGAGACTGAGCTAGCGACTGGACAGTGGGAGCAATGATTTGAACCTGCGAAGACTAAGAAATGTGGATTGTGGTTGTGTAGAGGAAAAGGAGGTCAATTAGAAAAGAAACTGTAAGCCAAGACAATGCATCCCAAAACTGTGAGTACCATTCCTTGATTCATTTCTATTTTAAAAATTATAAAATTATTTTGCAAATCTCCAAGGTTTCATTACTAATTCGATCTTCCTTGGGGTTTCATTGCTAATTTTTTTCATAGCTATATTTTGATTATTTTGTATCAAAATCCAATAGTATAAATATACGTTATTAACCATTATCTCCATTTTTGTATCCATGAAAACCCATATCGATATAGAGTCCCATACCTCGTTGTAGAGAATATAATTGACCTAGCGAGCGGACCCATCATAAGTGGAGGCCAATAAAGGAAAGGAAGAGGATATTAGAGTAGGTTACCCTCATTCATCACCCATGAAAATATAGGTTATAGGGGTAAAAATAGAGTTACAATTGACCCATATCGATATAGAGTTCCATACCCATTTTCAAAGCATATAATTGACCCAGTGAGTGGACCCATCATAAGCGAAGGCCAATAGAGGAAAGGAAGAGGATATTAGAGCAGGTTACCCTCATTCATCACCCACAAAATTAGAGGTAATAGGGATAAAACTAGCATGAGAAGCACAAGCTAAAAAATATTTATCCATACAACGTGAATATTTTGGCTTTTTTGCACATTTATATGTAATTTCATGGCAATTTAGTTTGTCATTGAGTTTGGGCATGAGTTTGTGGAGGGTCTGAGTAGGAGAGTTGGTGGATTTTTATATGAATTCGTACATATTTGGTGAAGAAATTTATATGGGTACATGACAAGGTTGAGATCTCTTTTATCTATGGGGGTCTTAATTGTCTCGCACATACTCAACATTTTCATATGTTTTCCTAAATGTGTTATTTGAACCCATGTAGTAGATCATATTGCACCCAAAAATTTATTGAGGGATGCAAAGTTCACCATTGAAGAGTTTGGGTGTGTGAAATCCTACCCTTGGGTGTATATTAGATGCACCCAAGTGTGAAATCAAGGAGAAGGAATATGTACTCTAACCACTCAGGTTTTTACATAAAACTTTGACTATAATTCAAGATCATTATAAAATACCTAGGTTAGAAATAAACTCGAACCTAACCCGGTATTTTCCAAATTGTAGCGGTAGCATGGATTTTCCAGAAGTTTGCCAAATTTTATGGATTTCTTCTTTCAGGTTTTATGTTATAAAAACATTATATTAGAAAGAAACTCAAACCTAACCCAATAATTTCCAAATTGTAGCCACAACATAGATTGTTTAGAAGTTATTTTGTTTGGACATCAAAATATAAGAAAAACACAAAAAAGCAACAGTTGGAAGATTAAGAAGATTAAACGTTTGAAAGGACACAACTATCATTGAATTTTTCTCTCTGCATGCTGCCACCTATATTAATTAATGAATATAATCCATCTCAGCTTTAGATAACTCTTGTGTCATGTTTTTAGTTTTGTGGCACAGTTTACATTTGACCATGTGTTTACATATTTACAAATGTGATATTGTCATTGATTTATTTTAAATCGTGCATATATGTTTTGGTTACATTAGAATTCAAAGCAACAGATGGGCCTCACCATGCCTGTTTACAATACGTAGGCTTTTCAATTAAGAACCATTACCTTAACATATTCAACAAGAAATTTTGAAGGAAGTATAGAGTTGAAATTAAAAGGAGCTCCATCAGGGAAGAAGGCCATGCATCGTTAGTGTTCAAAGTTGCAAGGGACTAGCAAATTATCAAACCCATTTTTATCAAGCACATGTAGCCTTCACTACTCCACTATGTTGCTTAATTCTTGAAATACATAATTGCTCATATTGTAATTCAAATTGATTTCCTCATTTATCTCTATTTAAATAAGTTCAAATAGAGGTAGGCCTTGTTATATACTTGTTGTATTAAACATGAAATCCACCCCAAACATATCATTCTTTCTCTATATCCCATATCGAATCCCACTTTGTAATTATCATATATTTCAAAGGAAAATGTTGCTTGAAATACAAAGTGAGGCCCCATTTTTTAATCCATGTTGCATATCAGAAATCCAATCCCTACAATTCCTTGTAATGGATATTTTGATTGACACAAAGGGGAGGATTTTTTTCTAATTTCAACTTGAATTTTTTAAGGAAAATTTACCTAACTTTACTAACATGTTGTGATGTTTAAAATTGTTGAATTCTAGGACTTTCCTAACTTTACTAACACTTTGATTTTTCCTTTTGAAATTATTATAGGAAATTTTTACCCATCACACATCCCTAATAAAGTCTTATTGAATTGAATTATGGATAATGGTGAATTCAAACACATGGCATCTGCTTTTCACTCCATCATTACAAGGGAAACATCCTCTGAATTCTATACTAAATCTGCTAGATGCCAACTGTACATATCCTATGATATTTTGTTGAAGGGTTTGCACTTACTTTCAAGTATAAAGAGATGGGTGAAACCTATCCCTTATCCACTGAGGTCTTGGATGTTCAATCATACGTTCCAAAATGAGAATTGTAGGGAGTTTGAAACAATCCATCATTACTAAGACATCACATGAAACAACACAAATTGACCAGCTAAAAATGAATAATTCACCAAATATTACAGACTAATATAAATGTATTTAAAACATTTTTCTCGTTCTTAAATGTGCCAAGTAGAAGATCTAGAAATGTTAGCTCTTAGCCACCATGGACTAGACTACTTGAGTGTTGTAGCAATCTACTACGATTTCAGTGAATGATATATATATGAGTGTTGTAGGTTACCATTGGTAAATATTCCTCCAAGAATGCATGTAGCATATGGTCTAATTTCTCCCATTATATTGGTGGTCCCTACTCGAAATCTCCCAACTCTGTTCAAGTTAGTGTTGCCTTAGGGTTGAAAATTAATATGTTAATGTTATACCATAACTTACTCTCCAATATTGTCTTAAATATTGGATGACACATTGTAAAATTATATTTCCAAATCAATACTACCTTCTAGGGTTTCATATTCATCTGCAAGGAAGAACTTGTAAGATGAATATACATACTAGATCGGCATAAAACTATGTTTTTTTTAGCATCAGGTGTGAAAAATAGAAGACTACAAATCAAGGATAAGTTGGGGATAATATTCATTATAAAAGGACCTTTTCGTAGGCAGAACATGGTATCAATTCATCCTCCATTAGAGTCCTTCAACAATTCATCTCTCTCCCCTTCGTTTGTAGGTATCAAAATATTTACTTTGGGAACAAAGTACTTATACAGTTAGATAAAATCCATTAGCTATGCAAGATCCTGAAAGTAAAGATATTTTTTCATGTTTCACTTTATTGTCAAAAGGAAGAGTGAAAAGTTAGGAAGTACCAAATCTAGTCATTATGTGCATGTGGACGTAATGTAGGGAAAGAAGTCATATCTACTTACTTCTTCTTGAATGGGAGCAATGATGAAACCACAATAGTGGTTTATAAATGGATATTTAATAACCATGGGAATATTCATGAGTTAGTCATAAGAAATTCTAGTGTAGTGTTGTAGGATTTCCACTATGCAAATAAGGCATTGACTTTATAGTCACAATCCCATTAGTATGATAAATTACAGGAGAGAGAAAACCATACTTATACAAGTATTAACCTATAAGTATGGTTTTGGTGTATAATTTGGAGAATAACATCCTATAACAATAGTTGTTATCATGACTCTTAAAGGGTCTTACATGAGATCTAGGCACTTTTAGGCCCTTGATATTTCAAGCTTAAGATGCCATAAACAATAGGTATGTGCACCCTGGTAGTGATGGAAAAGATCATAAAACATAATAGGTAAAATGGACAATCATTTATACACATAACAACATTCATGGGAAAACTAACAAACACTTACAACCATCAAAAGTAAGGGTTACAACAACAACAAGCATGTTGGGTGCATCATGTGTTATGGGTAGTCAACAAGTACTTATAGCCATGGAAAAAACATAATATGAGATACAAGTATAATTCAAGAGTTATTGGCATACCGTAAAAGAAAAAGATCAGTAAACAAATAATTCCATTAAAGTCCAAAATTTTTTAGTTTGTTTTTAAACAAGTGCATGTCAATCTTCGGTTCTAGGCAATATATGAATCAATTTCCTGTAGGGAAATTCCTTTGAAACATTGCAAAGCAATCCATTTTATTCACTATGTTAAATGACGAGTTGTTTTTGGGGCAAGAAGATTGGTAATTCAAGAAATTTTTCCATCTAGAATTTAGAGGATTTGATGCCATATCAAGGAGTTTCCTATCATATCAAGGAGGAGTGTTCAGCCTTGAAGATTCACATCTACCATATGAAGGATTTGTCTAACATTATTAAGTAACCTTATTTGAAAATTGTTCTTCAATGAGTTTGTCTGAGATATAGCTTTAGATCATCTCATAACAATACATCTCTTCTTTTCTTAAACTAGAATTTCACCTAGGTGCTTTACTATTTCATGTAGATGCAGGAGCATCTCACTCTCATCACAATATTCAAGTTGTTAATCAAACCTTAGGGTCTTGATATTTCCCAAGGAAGTGGATTATATTAAAGGAAATTACTGTAATTTTCCTAAGTTTGTAAATAGGTTTTAGGAAGCCTAAAATGATGCATAAATATCTGATCTTCATAGACACTTGTGTAAATATCAATAAAATAGTTAATGGCAAATTGAATAGATAAGGATTGAGCTATTTGAATCATTGGAAATAGGGTTTGACTCTATTACTAAGCATTTGTTACAATTTTATAACATTTAGTTTAGGAGTTTGTTGTGATGAGATGGAATTTTATCTAAGTTATATATCAGCCTATAGGAGTAGAGTAAGGAGAGAGGAGTGGCCAAGAAAGTGAATAATCAGGCCAACGTAGAGTGGAGAAGTGACCTAGAAGTTGTGTGATCAGGTTGGTTTATTGATAGAATCTCTCTGAATGTGAACTCATCTATAGAGGTCGGAGAAAGTGATGCATTTCATCGGATATCCATTAAATCCGACATATATGATATACTACCAAAAAATTCAATTCATTTTTTATATGACTTTATCCATGTCTACAGGGAGCACAATATGAGTGCAGACTATTTATCCAAGGAATCATTGAATATGAAGGATTCCCTCCTCTCCTTATCATAACTTTTAGAAGGAGAAATCATTGAGGAAGGCATGATATAGTTAATTTAAGAGCTTTTTTTATTTATGTGGCATAGTTATTTTTGGTTCTTTCGACTATGGGATACATTAGAATCTTTCTTATTTTAGCTAGGGATATATATTTTTTTTTCATCCCCTCAAGGGTGTGCTTTCTCCACCCTCGATGCATCCTTGGATAAGTTTTTTGGGCTCCTTATGTTCTCCGTGTGGTATTCTTACTTTAGTCATCTTGGGATTGTGGGTTCTCTCCCTCCCCTTGGGAAATTTTTTTATAATTATGATCTCTTCTCATGTTGGGAATGACTTATTGTCAGGACTATGTAAAATTTACCTTTGATTCACTATTGAATATCAAGGAACACCTCTTTTTCTTCTAAAAAAAAGTTACAAAATATTTTAAAATGATTTTATTACATATTTTGAGATCCGTAAACTGGGTCTTTAATATTTTTGGTTGAGGAAACAAAATAAATTTAAAAAAAGTACACCTAAGAATTTTTTAAAAAACATAGTTTGTGTTTTGAGATAAATTGGCTGAATCATTTGCTATGGAACGACTTGATATCTATATCATGTTAAAGGACTATGTGATGAACTGTTATACTAGGGAATTATTGATATTATTCAAGATAATGATATCACTATTACATCATGCTTAGAAGTATATCCAATATTTTTCTAGTATTTTGGTGTTATTTGCTAATTTGTTTCCAGCCATGGTGCAGGTAGAACCAAACAAGTAATTTTCATACCTGTATTCCTCCAGTGAGGGGAGTTTGGGAAGTATAAAGGAAAGTGATACCTTCATTAGGTCTACAAGGGATAGATCAACTAGATGTCACAATATCAAAATAAAATTCAATAAACACATGGAATTTTTTCTCATGAGAGGGGGTTCATGTTCCTATGATGATGAGACAATTGGAGAAATCAAGGTTCCCTTAAGGTAAAAACACCATACTTGCTCAATTTCTACCATCCTTTGTTAATTTGATTTGTTTTCCATACTTGCTTAATTTCTACCACTCTTTGTTCCCTGTAATTTTAACTTGCTTGAATTGATAATATATTATATCAAATATGCTTAGAAATTATCAAATATGCTTAAAAGACCAAAAACATGGACAACATGTTTTGTTGCCTAAAAATGTTAGGTTCCTTGTTGTCGGTTTTGAATGGTTTTCTTTGTAACATAATCGTTGTCAAAATAATAGATATGTTTTTCAAATCTTATTAGATTGCAGATACAAACCTAAGGTTTCCCAAGATCTCTATATATGGTCAAAAGTGATCATATCAAAGAGATGTGAATTTTCGTTGATCTATATAGCCAGAGGTTGTAAAGTCAATTTATGGATTTGTTTATCATTCTTCATCCACGTAATCATGAACATGGAATTTCCATAAAACTGAAGTCAATGAAGACCTTTCACAAGTAATAGAGATCTTCTCACAACAAAACATTTCTCTTGGTCACTAGGGATAGATATATTGGTGCATTCACTATCTCTTATAATCATGCTAGGTTCACTTTATCAAACAATCATAGTCCTAGAAATATACTCATGGTCCACCCATATCCATTCATCTATGTCCTAAATTTGGGAATAGAAGATAAAAGTATTAAAACTTGGGCTAAGACATATTCGATAGATCCCTCGAAGGAAATAAAACAAAATGAAAAAATACTTAAAAAATACTAAAATGAAGAAGTATGGATCTAGGGGGAATCAAGGAACAAAATAAGTAGCAATCAAAACGTAATCATATCATACAATCCAAAGGAGGAGGTTAAATGCAAGAAACCTACAACTTAAGGAAAGTAGTAAGAACATTAATTTTTTCATAGTTGAGCCAACTTTGGATTAATATGGAACCATATCTCAAAATTTTCCCTTCTAAATGGAACAAAGAAAAAAAATTCAGTAACAAAGAATGTTTCATATAACCCTCATCAAGCCATTATTTTTGCATAAACAGTGGAAAACATTTAGATTTTCTAAGTATTGGCCTTATATTTGGACATATTGGTTGTTTCCTTAACCAAACATATTGAACCAAGTATTTCTAGGTAAACAAATTGGTGCACATAATTTACATTAAATGACATATCCCCCATACTTGGTTATAAAGAACCTCATTACTCTATGCAATCATGTCCTAGGGTTTAAATCCTCAAACCCTAGTTCTTCCACTCTTACATCATCATAAGCATCAAGACTTCCATGTAGCATCAAGAATAGAATAACTCTACGATATTTTCGTAGCCTTACATACCATAAGAAAAAAGATCCAAAAACATAGAAGGTGTTACATCTACTCTCCATCTCTTCTACTAGGGTAGAAAACTTAGTGTTACAACAAGATACATAATAACCATCATCGGCAATGGTGTAATATTCTATAGGGTTCGCATGTATAAAACAAACCTTAGTCATCACAAAAAAAACCTAACTTCACAAATGAGCAAGCTCTCCAAGAACATCTGAGACATTTATCATCCCTTGTATTCTCCTAAGGTTTCCACATGAACCCTAAGTCTCCAAGACAAGTATCATGAAGGGTACAAATAATGAATGAATATGATATATTTCTCCTCCCTTATATATGCAAGTAGGTGAGGGAGGATAACATAAAATAAGGACAAGTTTCCCTACAAGTAACCAACATGGAGAACCTGCATGGAGCACTCTACAATCTACGGATGTCACACAAAATCTGCACATTAGCATGGTTGTCTTCCTCAAGCTCTTCACACCCTAGCCATGTTAAATCGTATACGTATGTAAAAAGAAAAATCTAGTGTTGGTCGCCAAACATACTTTCTTGTCCTAGGGTTTGAATCCTTAAACCCTAATTCTTCCACTCTTACATCATCATAAGAATCAAGACTTCCATGTAGCATCAAGAATACAAGAACTCTGTGATATTTTCCTAGCCTTACATACCATAAGAGTAAAGATCCAAAAAACATACAAGGTGTCAAATCTACTCTCCATATCTTCTACTATGGTAGAAACCTTAGTGTTACAACATGAGACATAATAACCACCATCGGGTTTACATGTATGTTACAATTGTGTATTCTTCTCTAGGGTTTACATGTATAACACAAACCTTAGTCATCATAATAAAAATACTAACATAACAAATGATGAAGCTCTCCAAGAACGTCTAAGATGGTTATCATCCCTTGTCTTCTCCTAAGGTTTCCACCTGAACCCTAAGTCTCGAAGACATGTACCATGAAGGGTACAAATGATGAATGAATATGAGATATTTATCCTCCCTTATATATGCAACTAGGTGAGGGAGGATAACATAAAATAAGGACAAGTTTCCCTAAAAGTAACCAACATGGAGAACCCACATGGAGCACTCTACAATCCAAGGATGTGAATATCAAACTAGGGTTTTGTCCAACCCCGAAAGTGATATTCACTCCAATTCAAGATCTTGGGATCAATTACCCTCCTCCAAGATGGTTTGATATCCAATAGGGTGTTAGTCCTACACTCCCTCTTCCATGGTGTCCTGGTGTCCAATTTCCCTTTTGTAAGTCGTTTCTGTAATTGTGTGTCCAATGCCCTCTCATATACCTAATGCTACTCTGATATGTACCAATATCATTAGTATGCTCCCATTATCCTCCTAAATATATGTTCTTGGGTCCATCACCATCCTCCAAGAAGTATGCTATAATTTTATGGAAATTTAAGGTCATTTCTTGAACACAATATTGTGGTGGGATTTTTTGGATGATGTTGGTGAAATGTTTTACAAGGAAAATGTGATAGTGATAGTGATATTTTGTGGCCAAAATAGGAAAGAAAAAAACTTACAAAATGGAAATTAGTTGTGTTGGAAGGATGCACATTCTGGATAAAGAAGCATGAATTGACATGGGCATGTTTTCCTAGGACAACGAGGTAGGTTTAACAAAGGACATTGTACCCATAGCAGGAACATTTCTTAGAGCCAATTCATGCTAACTTGTATAAATTTGGGAATTATAACTTTTAATGTGATTTTGAAATTTCACTTCTCACCAAAGGTTTCCCAAATTCATTTCTTATGAGTATTCAACATTCAGATGATCTTTAATAATCATTATAGTAGAAAACTATGGACGATATTTCAATTTACATCAACCCCAATCCACTACGAATTGCAAGAGTAAGGATATCCAATTTATTCCAACAAGTTTTGGCTATTTTAGGAACACGTTTCTAGATATAAACCATATTTGAAATCACTTTAATTATTGTATATTTAGAATATTAAGTATGCGTTATTATCTTTAATATGTTTGTCAAATCACTCAACAATTTCAACCTTTAATATGTCAAATTAGCATGAACAATAAGTTTTCAAAATTACTTAATCAAGAAGAAAATGAAAGATGAAAATCAAATATACATTTACATTGGTATTGGATAGATGAAAACTTCATATATTTGTTTGTCATAATTAAGTACATGTACATGCCACATCTTTATCACAAAGATGGTACAATTTTTCAACGTCTCCAAAACCCTCACTAGGGAAATCATGAAAACCCTAGCATCAAACAAAAATCTTCAACTACCAAGAACCAACATTATTAAGTCCTCCTTGGCTTCAAATACAATATTGTCTCACACAATCTCTCCACATTCACATGCTTGTCTTCCTGAGGGTTTTCACACCCTAGCCATGTTAAATCGTATACGTATGTGGAAATAAAAATCTAGTGTTTGACTCCAAATATACTTTCATGTCCTAGGGTTTGAATCCTAAAACCCTAATTCTTACACTCTTACATTCATCATAAGCATCAGGCTTCTATGTAGCATCAAGAATACAAGAACTCTATGATATTTTGCTAGCCTTACATACCATAAGAATAAAGATCCAAAAACATACAAGGTGTTAAATCTACTCTCCATGTCTTCTAATATGGTAGAAACCTTAGTGTTACAACAAGAGACATAATAACCATCATCGACAATGGTGTATTCTTCTCTAGGGTTTACATGTTTTTGATTATCAAGATGGATATTGACTAGTTACAACCCGATAAGCTCCAAGTACATAGGTGAAGGAGAATTTCTAATAGCTTTTGATCCAAACAAATCCAATTTACTAAGAAATAGTCATAGTAGTTTCATCAATAGATAAAACAACATTAATTCACTAGATCACTACTTTCCACCTGTATGTGTTTTTATCTACTATTTATCATTTTGATTTGTGCTAAGAAAGCTATTTTGCTTTGTTTCTTGATATTGAAGCTTTAATTTTGTATTTTTTCTTATGCAGGTTTATGTGTACCATTATAGGAATGAGTGACCTTGATCCTGTTAAATGGCCAAAATCAGAGTGGCGTAATATACAGGCATTCATTGGTGGAAATATATGCTTCATTTCCTGTCAAATTTCTAAAGTAAATGTTCCTAAAGTTGAGATGTCACTAAAAGTTTTAACTATTGATGTATGAGGGTCTTGTAATCTTATTTGATGTGTTTTTATTTATTTCCCAAGAAGGTTGGGTGGGATGAATGTGCAACTAAAATTATTTTTTGATGGTAATGTGAGACTAGACATATGAAGAAACAAAGGTGATAAAAAAAAAAAGTCTCAACATAGAAAGAGCGCATATTAGAGGGTTCATTCACAGAAGGCATTTGTTTAAGATTTGAGTGGTTTTGATCCTGATCCAAGTATTTCTACTCAAGGCTTGATTATTTTTGTTAGAACCTTGCAATCTTCAAATCTTGCTCAAACAATCTTGTTATCAATTTTAATTTTAGTGCATCTAGTTCTGAAAGCAGGCAGAAGAGAAGGGTTCATTCACATGGTATTGATTCTCTCGCATTTCATATTCTAGATATCTTCAATGATGGTAGTTTGTTCAGGTTTCTTCCCTTTGTGGTCATAGCATATCGTTCTCTTGGTTTTTAAATCAATTAATAGTATATTGCAAATAGTTATAATGCTACTATATTTGGTCATACTTTTTGCAAACTTTAGGCCACATTTTTTAGTATGTGGATTTAAGAGCATCTGGAGAAGAAAAAATTCAAAACTAAAGGACACCTGAATTTCATGAATTAATGCCAGACTGTTGAAAACATTTTCTCATGAATTGGATGGTCACTTTTAGTTGTTTTCTTCACCTTATTGTCAATAATTTTCTCAAGATTTTGGGCAGTTTCATTTTGATGTCATTCCAAAATAATTCCAGCCAAGAAACCCTATATTTTTGGATGCATGTGTGGGTAAAGGACCAGTTCTTGAGCCATTTTTTAGGCCATAAATGAGATAGTACAACAATTTTTTTTCATTGATTTTCCCATCCATCTTTACCATCTCAAATTTTGGAAATTTCATCTAGTTTTGCACGTAGAAATTTGTTTCTACATTATGGAAATGTTTTTGAACAACAAGATAAACAAATTAGTCTGATTTCCAGCAATGTAACTTGAGGAAAAATTCCATTTCCATGTTTAAACATTTTTCTTCATGTCAAGATGAGAATATTGTGATGATGGAGTAGCCTAAATCTATATCTTGAAGATATTGTTGATAATTTTGCAGGTTGGCACCCTCATGTTGATTATATTTAAACTTTATGCAATCCCTATCCAATATTGGATGGAAGTGTCTTGTGGGAGAACTTGCCATGCATGTTAAATGTATGATGATATAGTACATGTTCATGATATCGTGATGGATATTGCAGCGTGTTTACGTATGATGATTATTTGCATTTTCCATTGATGACTTATAAGCACACATTAAGGAAAACACCTATGTTGATGATGATTGATCTAAAATTTTTCCTAGTTGCAAAAAATAAAAAAAAATACACGTATGGGTGTCAAATTCACAAGCCCTAGATTCAACATGAGACCCATTTCCCAACGCCAAATCAACAAGGTGTATGTATTTATTTCAATTCTTGAGCACCAATTTTTATATTTTCATTTCAAGATTGGGCCTAGCAAAGATCAATCTCTTTTACATCATCATCAAAACTACTTTTCTTTATGGCCCAATGTTTGGAAACCTAATCTAGTTTCCATTTATTGGGCACATTTGTAGAGAGTACAAGCTATCATTCTCCAACTTATGATTCATTGTTAGCATTTTGTGCCATAATCCATTTGTCCAAGGCAAGTTTGGCACCCGTCCTTTATGCATCGCAAGCATTTTTAGGCTTGTATTTTTCCTTCACAATATTTCCCCCCTAAGTGACTCAACTACTAGTATACTAGATAAAGGAGGCCCATATTTGGTCATTTTATCTTCAAAAAGGATTGCTTCCCTAGGACCATCTGGGCACATTTGGGTGTTTAAGGATTTTCACCCCTTTAGTCCATTAGTATTATTAGTAATAACCTACCTCACTTTAAGTACTCACGATACACCCCTTGTCACCTCCTCTCAAAAACAGGGATGGCCTTCCATTATGAGAATTTGATGCAACTGCAAAATGATCTCAATGTATGTCCCAACAAAATTCAGTGACATTTGTCACATGATCTCAGGATTCTACACAGCAAGCTAAGGTTTGTTCACATGTGCGTCAATTCAGAACATCATATACAACACATAGAGAAGATACATTAATTGTGCCATCTTAAGAAGATGAACAGAAAGGAATAATTTGTCTTCAGATGCCCCATATATTATGATATTTGGGGAAGAAATCACTGCATGTTCCATGATCAAATATGTCTAGCTTTATACATGCACACAAGTTGACCATTCACAAAAAAAAAAGACTTTGAGGGACCTTTCTATATCCTAAAAGGCTGAGACATTAAGTTCACCACCTCTTTTTTTTGCTTATCTCAATGAATTTGGTAGTAAACACTATGCAAATTTCTCAGCCACAGACAAATGGATGGATTAATGATACAACCTCCTCCATATTGGGATATAAAATGTGCATATCAACACTATTACTGGTCTAAATGTCTCATAGTTATTGAAAGACAAATAATCCATTTTCTATTATAAATCTTCCACCTACCACTTTTAGAAATAACATGATTCAATATGTCTTCAAGCTAGCTTTGAGAAATATTTATTTAACTCAAGTTGACCTTTATTGATTGGATAATGAATTTTTGGTTAATACTTTGACCTCCCAACAAGAATTAAACTGTAATATCCATCATATCTTTTCATCTTTTGAGGATTTACTTTGAAAGATATTAAATAAGACTCTATTCTAAATCCTTGTGAGATAGATAAGAAGTGTTTCATACCATATTATTATGTGAACTTACCATGTTTAGTGCCAATATGAATGTACCTAGGGGATTAAAGTTTCGTATTGAAAATCTGAAGTATATAACCATAATAGATTGAATAGTCTTGCAACAAGGCCTTTCTTCTTCCAAGTTTATAAGGAAGGAGCCAACCAAAAGATGAAAATTCTAGATTCAACGTATTGACCCATTAATGGGCCCTTTTTG
The DNA here is from genome assembly GCA_001517045.1 of Pseudotsuga menziesii. Classification (NCBI taxonomy): domain Eukaryota; kingdom Viridiplantae; phylum Streptophyta; class Pinopsida; order Pinales; family Pinaceae; genus Pseudotsuga; species Pseudotsuga menziesii. The sequence continues at coordinate 219,468 of LPNX010785295.1, forward strand.
TTCGGGACAAAATGAAATAAGTGGGAGAAATTTCCAATTTACTCTAGTTACTAAGAAAATAGGAAATAACTGCATCAATAATTACATCCTTCACTTACTAGCCCAAGACCACAGCTCTGAATAGAAAATCCAATTTTTAGAACCATGTTGTAAACTTCCTAGTATGTCATTCATGTTTATTTACCTGCCTGTTCCATCACATAAAATAAAATACTGGTAAGTTATTTTGATTTCTCCTTAAATAAATTTATTATTATATCTTGTGAGGTTATGGTTTCGGAAAAAGAAGAACTAGAAGAGCGAAGTTTTCCAGCTATGGATGGACCCCCACTTCTAGATCAAAATTGAAAGGGTTATTTTTTTTATTAATTTATACTTGATCATCGGTTATCTGACCTCCAAGGAGAGTTATCTTTCGTCGGATATCCTTCCAATCTGACGACGTTGATACAGTTCCGACGATAATTGTTCATTGGATATCCGACTCCCAGCATTGATATCAGATGATAATGCCATGCATCCAGCGACTTACATCCGACAAAAATTTCGTTCTGGATGTCAGAATTTGATGATGATTTGTTGCACATTACACACCCAAAGGAGGTAAGAACTTACCTGATATAATACGTAAGGTAGTCGACATTCCAACAAGGTTTTTGTGGATTAGGGTCAGAAAATCGACGACTAGGGATGTCAAAAATTCGACAAAATATTGATATAAGACTTCTCCGGAATAGGATGAAACTCTGTCGAAATGTCAACAACATTGGTAAATTAGTTGAATAACCAACGAATTCCCACTGACAACAAAAAAATGGTGTTGTCGAAAAACATACACATCTCTGTTGAATGTCAGACATTACATCTATCAGATTTCAGTCTAAAATTTTGTTGTGTACTTCAAGTGATTAAAATTTCATATTGTGGGTAAACAAGAATCCCAGGTTTATAGGTGACCATGGAAATAAAAACACTCCTAAATGGTTTCTACAAAAGAATATCTAGTTGATATCGCAAATTAAATAATGAAGACAACTAAATTACAGATTGCAACAAACATGTATTAAACTATGTAAGGTATTAGTTAATAACAGAAAATGTAGTTTCTCACTTACAATTGTCACTCAGACACATACTCTAGGATTTAGATTCATATTAAACCCTCTCTTGAATACTTGAGGGTTGCAAGAGTACACAGTAAAGCCAACAGAGTTCATCTCTCTATAATTTTTTACTAATAATATTATCAATACTACTTCGAAGTGCTACAATCAAAACTAAATCTTTGGAAAGAGGTACATCGTGACCACTAGCACTAAATTGACAAGTGAGTACTTCTCTCTAAGGAAAAGTAAATTCCAATGGTCAATAATGTGAAGTCGCTTAGCCATGTATTGTTATCGTCACACCATTTCAATCTCCCATGAAAAATCCTTTCACAAAGGTTTCCATAAGTTTTATCACTCCTCACTTGTACTCTTGATGCATTGAAGGTAGTCATCTACAACTACCTTTAGAAATAAAAAGTAATGATCACCCTTTAGAATACAAAGTAGTGAACATGTGGAATATCACTTCTTATAGGAAGTGATGAAGAGTACTCATGAAATGAAGTGTACAAGAATGTAAGACAGACATACAAATTTATTGAGGTAGTACTCTTATAAGTTATCTCTCCTGGAAACTAATATTTACTAGAATGTGGTGGAAGTAAACTTGTCTTGGGAAACCCACAAATATATTCTTGTCATTCCCACAAAAGGGAAGCAAGCTTAGGTTACGGATGCCATGAATTTCTTAGTATTATTGGGATTGTAAATATTTAAATTGTAGAATATATGCACACCAACCTTCTAACAAATATCATAGTTGAGTCATATTTTATGGTAATTACAAATAGAAACATTATTTGCAACAGAACTATGGAATATTGTATGCAATCTCAACAAGGGCTCTCAATTAGTTGCTTCTAATCTCATAAACTCTTTGGGCTCTATACCTGGGGAGTTAAAAGAGGAGGAAACTGTAGATCACCAATTTAAATCCATGGACTTGGAGCATCAAGGAACTCAGCATGTGAATGCCAGGCTGGAAGAAACACACAACAAGCATTTTTTTTTTTGTTAAACTCTAGTATTATGTGTTGAGCCTAGGAATTGGCCCTTTTTAACCACCTTCAATCACCTTTTCTTCCCCTGTCTTACATCATTTAGCATGCTAATCAGACCTGTTGTCCTCACTTTCATCCCCAAACCACCAAGGTATGACTGATCATTGCTTTATCTTATTAATGTTTATGATTGTGATAATTAAAGTTGTGTATCTCTCAAATGTGCTAACATGTTATGATTTATGAAATTAGTTTGAGATAAGTCGACTGCAGGTGGATGAGGGCTGAACAAATATCAAAGAAAGGGATATTCGGTGCTTAAAAGGACCCTCATCCCCGATCATCAATGAAGGCACGTGGTTTTAATGTAATATCCTAGACCGAGCTGTGACAGTGCAGCTGTAACAGAACGCACTACATTGCTGGTTGAATATAATTGTGATCTGAAGAGATCGCTACTCCTGGGGAAGTCAATAGCCTTCTTGCATTTTCCATGTCATTATCATACCACGTTTTTTAACGACTAGTATATTTAGGGCGCCTGAAGATCAGAGATATTCATGGCTGCCCTTTAATAGGATCGAGGGTTATGATCTGCATGTATAAATATGGGGAGCTGTTTCAACCCAGGGGGTTGGAAAATAGATAATTTATTCATTGTATTAGCAGTGGAAGCAACTTGTGTAATATTTCATTCTTTAATATAAGAAGTTACCTCTGATTTAAGAGAGTTGCACGTTGTTCATCCAGCATCTCTGTGTGAAGGCTGGGCTCGCCTTCCACAGATATCGCTGAGTTAATTTAGGACTTTTTCAATTCAGTATTGTGTGATGTTTTGTTCATCTTATTTCCTTTGTACACAGTTGTAGTAGTGTTGATTTACAATATAATTGTGGTTGCATTTTCTTAAGATTGGTAAGTGGTACAGAGTGACAATCGACTGCATAGGAAACTTCCTTTATGTAATTTGAGTGGTAGTTGTACGCAGCTTGGTTCATCTTGTAGTTTCAAGTTGTTATCCTACGAATCCTTGTAATTTATCTTTCCTGTTATGATTGTTGATTTTCATTCCTGCAAGTCAATTCCTTAGAACAGCTGAACTTAATCCTTTGCAATTGAATTCCTAGATTAATATTTGATTTATGTTTATGGATTTCAAGAGTAATTAGATTGAATAAGCAGTTTTCTTGTTCTGAGTTGTGAATAGGATTTCCTTTTTATCTGCAATTGTTGTTTGCATCTTAGATCATTCTTTCTGAATTATAGGTAATTGAATTTGTAGTATTTAGAAGATGAATAGGATCACACAGATTCTTGGGATGAACATAGTTGTTAGAGGATAAGAGTGTTCAATTACATTGATTTGGTGTTTAACGCATATACTGTGCATTTATCCTTTGAAATAAAAGACTTTCCCAAGTTGACAATAAATCTCGTATGCTCCGTGTGTTGGTAATAATTTATCTGCATATTGGGTGCCCGACATTATGTTTTTCAAGACTGTTCTTATTCTCGATGTTTTTTTTCAATCCTATACTTGTAACAGTCCTATGACATCCTCTATGAAGGATATCTATCTCTTTTTTGGAATCTTTTTTCTTGACAAAAAATTGTTGGGTCTCGAGTTTAGATACATCAATAAATTTGTATTACATCGCTGACCAGTTCAGCTACAACTCTTTATAATACACAATTACACACATTCTTGTTTAAAAATTCAGTTGAATGGATGTTAAAAATATGATAAAAGAAAATAAAATATTGTTCTAGTGATTTCAGATAGTTAGCTTCAAATTTCACCATCTAGATGTATCTAAAAGCTCAAAGGAAATCTAGGAACAATTACATAAATTATTTACATCAAAGGCTCACAATGCAAAGTTTATTTTAAGGAAATGGTATTTTGGATTTATAATGATTAAAGGATAAGCTACATCTCAACATGTTAATGCATTGAAGGCATTCATACACCAACAAGAAGAAGTTATAAAAGTAGAAGACAATATTGCCAAAGCTATTTTATTAAACAACCTACTTACTTCATTTCTACTTTGTATTCAAAGAAAGCAATATTCTATTACTATGGGTGAACCATGATCAATTCCACCAATCATTTTTTTCACAAGAGATTAAATTATTTTTTTTTCACAAGAGATGAAATTAGTGATGAAAATGGGGAATGTCTTCTCTCTAGCAAAGGTAAAAGCAAAACAGGAAAACATCAATACAATGGTAGCACTAAAAAGGTAAGGACATGTTTTTATTGTGAGAAGTCATACTATAGGAATTGGGACTGTAGAGTACACAAAAAAGTTTATTATGAATAAGAAATCGCACTTTTTAAATTGGAAATTTCACTTTTTGAACATGTTTTGAAACTTTTTGCAACTGGTTTTTGCACTTTAGAAAGGTTGTTTTTAGGATTTAAAAATTTTGTTTTTGAACTCTTTTAGTCTAGATTTTGCGCAATATATCCAAATTTAATGAAATGGGTTCTTATGGTTAAGTAATCATTCTCTCAATAATAAAATAGGACTAAGAGAAATGTAATAAACTAACATCACATTTATAGATATTATTATTCTTTATTAACTATTCCATTTTATAAATATTTATACTTGCCTCAGCAGGTATATTGTAATCGATTGCAAGTCAAACTCTTTTGACTTTGTATTAGTTGCTTTCTATCAAAAAAATTAAAATCTGTTTTGTAAAGTATAACTTAGGGATTTGTAAAATATTTTTTTTAATTTTGTTAAAAAACTATTTTGTAAACAACTTATTGGTGGATAGAAGATGATGTAAATTTTGGAATTTGGTATCTAGATTTGAGTTGACATGTGGCAACAATGACATCATAATAATAAAATTAAAAAAATAAAAATTATATCCCATTGTCGGTATTGGTCGTCATATTTAAATTCGAATGGGAAGGAAAAGCTTCTTTCCACCAGACTTAATTAACTTCGTAGATTTCAAACACAGCATTTTCCTTTGATCCGGAAGCTTGACACATTCTAGATGTTGTACACTCACCTGTTTCAATGATATTGGAAACGTAAGATTTCCACATTGCTCCGGTGTTTTGGCAACTTCTTTAGTTATCTCAGGCCAAGACTTGCAGACGCCAGCACAGGCAACTACATATTTTCGAGACGGCCAGGTACCTTCACTAGCCTCCAAGTGCTGAATCACATTATTAAGTAATTCTGGTGGAAGATTGTCCCATCGACTTTGTTGGATAAACAGAACTCGACTCAGAGTTTCATCTACGGGTGCCTGTGATCTTGCCCTGTGGTGTGAAATCCTCATGTCAAAACTCTGTCTCCTAGAGATGTTACCAATCCCATTTCGCACTTCCTTAATCTCACGCATTATGATTTTTAGAGACATCTCGATAGTCCTGTAATTTCTCCCCTTGTAAAGCTTTCATTTCAGTCCAAATAATCAGCCACTATGATGAGGGATTTTTGCAGTATGCTTTCCTGCCAATAATAGTGTTCCCCTGGGACACTCCTAAGAATTCCTCCCAGGTTGAAGTTCCAATAACATATATTTAATGGAGCATAAATACAAAACTATAATTTCCATGCAAAAGATGTGGGCTAAAATAAAATGCTGCCTCTGGCACAGTTTTCTCGTACAAGATGCAAAAGTTCATTTCTTCTCGAGCAAGATTGCTTAAGAAGGATGATCAAATATTAGATTTATATCTAATGGTTTAAAATTTAAATCACCTCATATACCATCTCTCTTCGGCAGTACAAGAAGATGTCCTAGACAGAATTCTGATAAAATCCTGGTTTTTGAATCTAATGGCACTGAAAGGGCAGAGATTGAGCACCAGAAAATGTTGCAATTTAAGCTCTTAAAGTTCATACCTTCCTATTCATGTTTTCAAAAAAATTGCTAATAACCCCTAATTTTAACAGCCCTTCATTCAATCTAGCCTTGGTAAAAGAATCATATACCGAAGATTTACAACTGGACTTACAAACATGGCTTTAGATCATCAAATTTACCACAGCGAAGAGCTTCAGGCTACTTGTAAAGAGCCAAGGTTAAATTTACAGGAAACAAATGCTTGAGGGATTAAATCACGTCTAGAGATTAACCTTCCTCTTTCTGGCCGCAAACAGACACAAACTCGCTGGTTCTTCATACAAATAGACCCCAGATCCTGAGCTTCTTGGTGAAAAGAGTGTTCCAAGTATTTCAACTTTGTGATTTGATACTTAGAGATTAGGATTTTAGGATCAAATGCTTCTAGGTGAGATGAAAAGGCAACGCGTTAACTTCATTCTTGGATTAACGTTTCATTCTTCTGTCCAAGAGCCTCAATTTCTTTTTATTTGCAAATGAGATTCAGCATAGAGGTTTCCCCCTAACTTACTCGTCATCTGCCTGAAAATATTCAATCTGTCTCAATATCCGCTCGAAGTCCTTTTGTTCTTTTGACTCTCGCCAAAATGACTAAAATGCTGTTTCTCCTGAAGGCAAGCAAAAATACACAAATAAGGGCTCAAAATATTAAAATCATTCTACAGAAACATCTGGATGAAAATAAATGCTCAATATCTTTCAAATGTCCTACAGACCATCTGAAACCTAAAACTCAACTCATTCACAATCGTTCAAATTGTCTCTTGAAGGTATTAAAAAACTATATTTTCCTGCCGAAAAAGGGCTCGAGACCTATGAAATTCAACAAAATTCATACCAAAATAAACGAGAACTTTCCAATGTCCTCTAGAATAGCCAAAACCTAAACTCTCTCAAAGTTTCCCTAAAACATCTAAAAAAATGATCCATTTTCCTTTCAACAAATGGATCATGACCTATCAAGCTCCAACAAAATTGACAGCAAAATAAACACCATTTTTCTACCCAAGTGTAGAAAAAATTACCTTAAAAGGAAATGCCAAACTTCGTAGAGACGCCTCGGGCAACACAAACTATTTACAGCAACCACGAAACTCAGAACGATAGCTATTTAACGTTCAGATCTTCAAATTTCTTTTGCATTCTTATTGACCATTTCTTTCCTTTCTCCGTGCCGGATTCCAAACCACCTTTAAACGAATTGCACCAAGACGAAATAAACTTAATATTAGTTATATTTAATTTTCTGAATAATTTTTGTTGCTTTTCTGATCGCCTGGCCTTCATGTTCGTCAGATTCCTTGCGAAACTTTACTTAAAAAAATGAATAAAATTCATACCTCTTTTCCTCATGTTGTCTCCTCAATTTATATTTCATTTTATTTTTTCCGGTTTAAATAATATTTAATAGTTATTTTCTCACATGAAAAACATGTACGGAAAACCAACCATACCTATTATAATAGCTTAGATGTTTTCTTTGTTCATGGTGACCACAAGTAATGTTAATTTTCAAATGTAAATTTAACCATTTACATTAATTTTATAATGGTGAAAATTTTGGTATAGATAATGTTTGGTAACCTATCTTTATCTTATTCGTTATATTCTGCATAAAATTAATCATAATTGTCTTAATAAAAATGAAAATTTTGGTATAGATAATGTTTGGTAATCTATCTTTATCTTATTCATTATATTCTGCATTAAATTAATCATAACTGTCTTTAATAAAAATGTTAACCTACAGTTAAGGAATGTTAATGTGATACGAAATCACAAAACATTATTTATATATATAATTGTTAAAGATTAACCTTGATTTAAGTTCAAAACATCAACATATGAAATAGATATTGATAATCGTCCGAGCTACACTCCTCTAACATTTAAATAACTATTAATATCAATTCATAAGATATAATATCAAATTTATTAATTATTATTAATAATGTGTATAATTTAATTTTAAAAAACATATATTTTTTATAAATTATAATAGCGAATTTTAATAATATATATTTTTCTTGGAAATTACAGTTTGTGAAATTAACTCTTTGGAAATCAAGAGGCTTTGTTTAGGGTCAAACTCTTTGGAAATCAAGAGGCTTTGTTTAGGGTCAAACTCCTTGGAAATCAAGAGGCCTTGTTTAGGCTCAAACTCTTTGGAAATCAAGAGGCCTTGTTTAGGCAACGAGGAATGGACCCTAGGTTGAGTTTGAGAGCTTCCTAATGTTTTAATCGGTGTGTTATTCATTGTTGATTTTTATTAATATTTATAATATAATTAAAAATATTAGAATAATATTATTTATATATTTATTAAAAGCAATGAGTCTTACTTTATTATTTTTATAAAAGTGGGTCTTCCCAAGACCATTACAATCAAAATCCAATCAAGACAAATCATAAAACACGCTAAGAAATTGTCATCTTTGTGAGACTATAATCGTTAAGGATGAAAGTCACTCTTTTAAAATGTCCTGCCTACACCCACATTCCATGGCAGTTTCATAATTTCCTTTACAATATAAATCTCTCTAACCTTAATAAAATTTTACAACAATCCAAATAGTTTTTTACATCAATCAATAGATATAGCTCCTTTTCATAATTAGATAAACAAAAAATAATCTTAAAAAATATTAACCATCATCATCAAGATAACAATTCATAAAATATAATATTAATGTATCATAATTACAAAAATATTTTATCACGTCATTTCTATTATTTACAATAAATCTTAACCATCATCATCAAGATAACAATTTATAAAATATAATATTAATGTATCGTAATTACAAAAATATTTTATCACATCAATTCTATTATTTACATTTCAAAATTAAATTTTAAATGGACAAAAATACAATCAAACACCATATCTAATTCATTTTTATAACTACACCAACATATATGAATAAAATCTTAACATATTAAAAAAACATTAAACATATCACTATCAAGAACAAAAAGGTGAACTACCTCGCAACTAACCAATCAAACCCATATTTTTTAATGCTCATGTTTCTATCGAAACAATCATCATCTATGTAAATGAGTTGTTAAAATCTACATCTTACACATATTTTGACCTCCACACATACACACAAATAAGATATTAAAGTAAAATAATTTTTTAATGGTATATGTTAAAATTAATTTCAATAAATAATAATGATCTTTATCATTATTATCGTGAATAATCTGTAAAAAGCAAATATTTTTATTAATTTACTTTTCTTAATATTTATAATATGTTAAGTTGTATTAAAAAGCAAATATTTTTATTAATTTAATTTTCTTAATATTTATAATATGTTAAGTTGTATTAAAATACTAAATATTTTTTCATTTTTACAGATATTTTGACCTCCACACAAACACACAAATAAGATATTAAAGTAAATTAATTTTTTAATTATATATGTTAAAATTAATTTCAATAATTTATAATGATCTTTATCATTATTATCATGAATAATCTATAAAAGCAAATATTTTTATTAATTTAATTTTCTTAATATTTATAATATGTTAAGTTGTATTAAAATACTAAATATTTTTCCACTTTAAATCAAAATTTAAATTGCAATAAACAATTAAAAAAATGCAACTTGTCGTTCTTTTTTCTTTAAATATTTTATATCTTTAAATTTTATTTAAGTAATCATTTTAATTAAAATATCTTTAATTTTTATTTAAGTAATCATTTTAATTAAAATTTCACGATTGACTTTAGTGAATATAACATCAATGCATTTTATAATGGGGATACGAGAAAGAAGATTTGTAAAATAAAGGGTTTATTAAAATTTGGTTATGCTAAAAGTGAAGATGTGAATGAAAAAAGTGTTTTTTAATTATTTTAGGTAGAAAACAAATGAATAATACGACATAATATTTGTTATATACAAAATTTAAGTATTCAATGAAAATTTGAAAAGATTTACTAGTAAGCATCGTAAATTAGAGATTTTACGAACTGAATTGGCATCAATAGCTTTCCATGTTTTGTACAAGTTATATCTCATAACTGCAGGCATCCATGCCTCTGAATCATGCGTATCTAAGGGAGGCGGTGTTCCTTATTTTGAAAGGTGTTTCATTTTCTGTACTAGTGGCCTGATCTTCTGTTCGAGTAAAGGCTTGGACCTTTTATCCCAAACGTGCTGAAGAGTGTCGAATTCTTTGTCCGCTGTTAGGCTCACTAAATTGGCATCTGGATCTAAACTGTCAACAAAGTCCATGAAGTCCCATGCTTGGCAATAAACACGGATAGAATCATTAATAACATCAGAATTCATATCGTCTTCATAGAAGTCGATCATACAATATATTAATGACACTCCTCTCATCTTCCTAGATTTTTTGCCCAGGTCCCCGTGATACTTTTCTTCATCGACCGTAAGATCTTCATTTACCACCAGCGGCAGCGATGTTGTAGCGTCACCGTCGACAGAGCAAGTTTTGTCTGTAAGTATATTGATCAATTCTGGAGTATCATCCTTGCCCTTTACAATTCCTTGCTTCATAGGATTCTCTGCCTTTTCAAAGGCCCATTGATTGACTATCCACAGGATGTAGGCCATTTCTCCTGGCATTCGTATGAAGTCCAAAGCATCTCTGTAAATTGAAAAGTGATCATGACTATCTTGCTGTAATTCAGTATGCGATCGGCCAGACAAAAAAGCATAACTTTCACGGCTCATTATGAAAGGTCTGATCATTTCGATTACAACTTCAAAGAGAGACCAAGATGCTTTGCTTAGTGCAACCATGAATATCTGCAGCCAAATCCTCATAGGCAGTAATACGGAATGCAACCGTACAACTGTGATAAAACTCACCATGACACTTTGTCCAAATGTTCTTTCACAAATTCTTTTCTGCCAGTATAATCGGCCTTTCAAGTGCCGATCAAGATCCTCTTTCAGTTCAACAAGACTCCTGGTCCAAAAATCCTCCAAGTAAAATAAGAAGCATGGATTTCGTGGAAAATACATAATGGTTATTACCCATCTAAAGAAAATGACGAGCCATCCTACTAGGACGAAGGAAAACTCAATACCAACCGTTATTCTGTGCATCATATCATAATTATGTCATGGGAGGTGAATGCAGTTCCATTTAACCACAAAAATCAAACCAAAAACTATGATTACCAGGCCCGCCAACGAAGTGAAACCGGACATGGCCATGACATAGTCAGGTTGAGAGGCACGAACTAAAATCCAACATTTGAGGACGTGATCCCCAATGTTGTCACACAATCATTTTTCAGGGAAACTACAATATGATACTGCTAAAGGAACCTTTTTAGAAATGATCTTACGGATGGTTTTACCTGATAAGACCGCGAAGCTCAAGAGCAGAAGAAACAATACACTTGATATGAATAGTGTAGTGCCAGAGACTAAGAACCAAAATGATTCACTCTTCTTGGTTCTATTAAATTTCCAAACAAAGTAAATCTCAAGGAACATATGAAGTACCACAGCCAATACCAATCCTCCAACGTCGCTTCACACACGATTCCATCCAGAATGGACCATACCCGGAAATAAATAGCCTATGAATACACACATCATAAGTCTTCGGCAGTCGAGTATCAACTGATCTTCTGTCAGTAAAATACTCACATCCTCGAGTTTTTCTTGGTTGTGGTCCTTATAACGCATATCCCAGAAATCAATCAAACCGACCATCTGGATAGTGAGAGCGCTAAGAACAAAAGCTACACCAGAAGTCCAGTGTGCCTCCTCTTTAATTCCCTACAGACATCCCATAAAAGAAATATTAAAAACACAACTGCACATATGCACGATGGAAACAGTTCTAGAAGGTCGTCAAACTGACTATTCTTTTGATTTTGTTGATTTTTTTCCATATTGAATAGCCAACAACATGCAAAAGATGCCCTCACCACCACTGGTTTCATTGTTGTTTCAATGCCAAACACAATTTAAAAATTGAAAAGATATTATGTTAGCTGTAAGTTTTGACAAATTGCGGAAGGAATAAGATTGGAGAAAAAATCCGTACAAAGGGATAAAGTAATGCGAGTATTTGAGTTTGAAATACCCCTGTTGTGGCACTCTTAGTTGCTTTGTGCGTCCACAAAACATTTCTTCAAGAAATAAAAAGTGAAGTATAATAGGTAGGACGGAGGTGTTATACTAAAATATATGCAGAAAACTGATAAGAATATATACATATATTATTTTATTTTATTTTGAAACAAGATGTGAAATAATTAAATATATAAATAATTTGAATAGAATTATGAAGTTAAGTTAAAACAAAAACCTGTCTAGTTATACCTGCCGCATGTAGGGTATATTGTTATCGGCTGCGAGTCAAACTCTTTTGACTTTGTATTAGTTGCTCTCTATCAAAAAAATTAAAATTTGTTTTGTAAAGTATAACTTAAGGATTTGTAAAATATTTTTTTAATTTTGTTAAAAAACTATTTTGTAAACAACTTATTGGTCGATAGAAGATGATGTAAACTTTGGAATTTGGTATTTGGATTTGAGTTGACATGTGGCAACAATGACATCATAATAATAAAATTAAAAAAATAAAAATTATATCCCATTGCCATCTGTTATAGCAAGTGGTACCATCGGAGCCAGCTGATCTGGTTTTTTTCAGACCTCGGGCCATGAGACGAGGGTGCACAGGAAAGGTGCTGTCATCGAGGTTGAACATCTAAAAGCATTGGTTCTCTCTTAAAGCTCTGTCCTGGAACAGTAGGTGATTAAAAGCAAAGGTTTGATTTTCCAAAAGACGTTAGGTGAAACATACCTAAAACACTTATGCTTTTACTTTCGTCCCAGCGACACAATCGACTTGGGGAACTCAGACTCCTGGTTTGAAAAGGAAGGGTTTTGTCTGGCTCCTATACCCTGAAACCTGGATTGAGGAATCGATGAAGGTACCACCCTTGTATAGAACACTCTGGTTGCTGGGTCGGGTTTCTAGGCCCTCGAAGCCGAGAGCCGAAAGGAAATCGATAGTGTCTAAACTTCACGGGGGACAAATTCTGGAAATCCTACCCTCTGGTCAAAACAACAAGTCCGCCAGGGTTAGATGGAGACTCCTAAAAGCAAAGGGTAAAGTGGTTTCTAGACCATTGTGGTGTCTCTGTTCCCTTTTCCTTTTTTTTTTCTTTTTTCAATTCCCTGCGATGCTACTCTTAACTTACATAGGGATTTATCTTCTGCTTATGAGTTTTGTATTCTTTTTCCTTTAGGCTTCTGATGCATAAGATGGGTGCAAACTACAGAGGGCCTCCCCCTTCCCTGTCTGAGATGCCAACTGCTGATACAAGGGTTTAAGCTGAAGGTAAGGTCGAGGGTCTAACCATAATCTGAAATGGTTCTGCTTGGGTTTTACATACCTACGCTGGTGAACTAAACTATGTCCCATTTTTTTTTTACTTTTGCATTCAGGAACTACGGGGAAATTAAAAGCAGGGTATCCAGCGACTGACCTTAGCCCAAGAGAGCAGTGCTTCCGTGGTACCGCTGCCCATTGAAGGAAAACTCCTGGTGGTGTTTGAAAATTTCCATGAAAAGGGAAGGCGAAGGTACCCCAGACGGAGGCCGACCCGCCAATCTATTCTACCAAGGAGGCAGGGTAAGAACTCGGTCACTACTCATAGAGGATTCAAAAAAAAATTCTGGATATCATCTATTCACTGCTAGCTTACCTGACCACGGTTTTGTTGATGTGTTTCATGGCTTGGCTCTCTTCCCTGCTCAACGCACCCACGGATGAAATTCTACATGCAATTCCATCCAAAATCGGCGGTCACAGGTGAGCAGGGAGGTTAGGGTTCTAGAGGGGACCTCTCCGAATCGACCTTCCAACTAAAAATCCAGATTTCCATTTTGAGGAACTACCATATAGATGTAGATAGGGTTTCAGCACTTACGTGGAACTGGACATTTCTTTTGAATGAACTAAATAAGTAGTTAGGCTTATTTTGTTTTTATTTAAACTTTGGAATTTACGTTTGAACCTGGGACCAGGAGGACGGGACTGTAATGTTTTTTAAACACTGATTTAGTTTCGTGAGAGCGGAGACCAGTTTTTCTTTTTTTTTTATCGTTTTTTATTTCATTTCGACTTTCTCCATTTTATTTTTATGGACTGTTAACTCTTGTTTGATGTAGCTACCTGTTTTGGCAATATGTTATGTTAAAATGCGCAAAGAAAAGCATCCCAACAAAGTTTTGGATGGGATTTTCTGTTGTCAAAATCATCTTAGATATGAGTCCTTTGCTACAGTTAGTGTATCAGAGAATGTTCATGGAGCTAACGAAGTATGTGACACATATGTGATTGGGGAGGAGCAAAGCCTGATGTTGTACAGGAAGACAAGGAATTTTTGGAACAAAAGAAAAAATTAGGGGATCTTG
>LPNX010785317.1:0-27837 GCA_001517045.1 Pseudotsuga menziesii
TTGATAAAACATTAGTAAATTATTAAATGATTGAAGCGCCGTCGCTTAAGCGACGCTTAGAGGAGGATAGCCGTCGCTTAAGCGACGCTTAGGAGGAGAGAAGTCGCTTAAGCGATGCTTGAAATCCTAGCCGTCGCTTAAGCGACGCTAATCACCATCATTACAAAAAAAAAATTATCTTCCTGATTTTTGGCACTGTTAAAATAAAAAATCCGCGCGCCGTCAGAAAAAACCGTCGGATTTTGGATCGAAATCTAGTAGTGATGTATAAAGTCCAAGGCAAGTGTTATAAGATGGTGATTGATAGTGGGAGTACTGACAATCTTGTTTCCACAGAGATGGTGGAGAAGTTGAGTTTAAAAAGGACCAAGCATCCCGTTCCATACAAAGTATCTTGGTTACACAAAGGACATCAAATCTTGGTAAGTGAGTAGTGTGAAGTTGATTTCCAAATAAGTCCATATAAGGATAAGATTCTCTTTGATGTTATGCCCATGGATTTTTGTCATATACTATTAGGTAGACTTTGGCAATTTGATAAGAAAGTGAGTCATGATGGTAGGGGTAGCTGTCATAGTTTTGAGCAGAATGGGATAGACATGTACATCACCCTTTGCAAGAAAGTGGTACAGCGGGACAATCAACACCCAAAGTTCTGATGTTGTCAAGAAAATAATATCTGCAGTAAATTGATGAGGAAGAGTTGAGTTATGTTGTAGTGTGCAAACTTAGAGTGGTGACAATGAAGACTGATGTGACAGATCTACCTGAGGAGATTCAGGAGAGGCCGAGTGATTTTAGTGACATCATGGTGGATGATTTACCCAATGAACTACCACCAAGAAGGGATATCAGTCATCAAATTGATTTTATTCCAGGGGCCATCTTACCAAACAAGGAAGCATATAGATTGACACCTCAAGAGAATGAAGAAGTTAGGAAACAGTTCCAAGGATTGATGGACAAAGGGTTGGTTCAGAAGAGTCTAAGTCCATGTGCAGTACCATTAGTACTAACACGAAAGAAATATGGTGATTGGAGGATGTGGACTGAATCCATAGAAATTAACAAGATTACTATCTGATATAAGTTTCCATTTCCAATGATGGATGACATAATGGATTTCTTGAGTGGGGCAACATGCTTTTCAAAATTGGATTTGAAGAGTGGATATCATCATATTAGAATCAGAGAGGGAGAAGAGTGGAAGACAACCTTTAAGACAAATGATGGGTTGCGTGAGTGGTTGGTCATGCCATTTGGATTGTCTAGTGCACCAAGAACTTTTATGAGGTTGGTGAATCAAGTATTGAGAGATTTCACAGCTAAGTTTTTGATAGTTTACCTTGATGAAATTTTGGTTTTCAGCCAAACAGAAGAAGAGCATATGAAACACCTGATATATGTTTTAGAGAGGATGGAATAAGAGAAGTTGTTGATAAACGTAAAGAAGTGTACATTCATGAAGACAGAGCTTGTATACTTGGGTTTTGTTATCTCAAGAGATGGGTTG
Source organism: Pseudotsuga menziesii (assembly GCA_001517045.1). Classification (NCBI taxonomy): domain Eukaryota; kingdom Viridiplantae; phylum Streptophyta; class Pinopsida; order Pinales; family Pinaceae; genus Pseudotsuga; species Pseudotsuga menziesii. Next base: position 1,514 of record LPNX010785317.1, read on the forward strand.
AAGATGGATTCTAACAAGGTGCAAGCAATCATTGATTGGCCTTCACCTAGGAACATATTTGAGGTAGGAAGATTTCATGGATTGGCAAGTTTTTATAGGAACTCTATCAAGAATTTCAGTGGTATTTGTGCATTTATTGCTGAGACAATTAAGAAGGGTAGACAACCATTTCAATGGACAGCAGAGGCTGAAAGGAGCTTTCAGTTCTTAAAGAAGAAGATCACTAAACAACCAGTATTGAAGTTGCCAGACTTCAAACACCCTTTTCAAGTAAAGTGTGATGCTAGTGGAGTAGCAATTGGAGTTGGTTAATGAGGAGGATAGGCCTATAGCCTATTTCAGTGAGAAGGTGAATGATTAAAAGCAGAAGTATTCATCTTATGACAAATATTTTTATGCTATTGTTCAAGCAATGAAGCATTGGAGACATTAATTGATGCCTAAAGAATTTGTGTTATATTCTGATAACCATACATTACAGTATATTATGCAGCAACCTAAGTTGAACCTAAAACATGTCAAGTGGGTTGAGTTCTTACAGAGCTTTACCTTTGTGTTGAAACACATAAGTGGACAGTCAAACAGAGTAGCTGATGCATTAAGTAGGATACTGTTGATTATGCACGAAAATCAGATCCAAGTTTTGGGATTTGAACATTTAAGAGATTTATATGAAACTAACATTGATTTCCAAGAAGCTTACAGGGCTTGTGAGACTCCAGTGGAGGGGGACAGAGAGCCATGGATGGAGTATACCTTGCAAGAAGGTCTACTCTTTAAAAATAGTAAACTATGTATACCAAAGTGTTCTATGAGAGAGAACTTGATATAGGAAAAACACAATGGAGGTATGGCAGGTCACTTTGGAAGTGATAAAACATTTGGATAGTTGAGTAATTTCTAGTTTTGGACAAATATGAGGTATGAAGTGGAAAAATTTGTAAGCCGATGCAAAGTATGCCAGCATGCTAAAGGAAGAAGCCATAACACAAAATTGTATACACCATTGCCTATTCCAACTAGGCCTTGGGACTCTGTGAGTATGGATTTCATTTGGGTTTACCAAAAACTCAGAAAAGACATGATTCTATGTTTGTAGTTGTTGATAGATTCACTAAGACAGAACATTTCATTCCATGATATAAAACTAGTGATGCCAAACACATTTCCAACATGTTTTTCGATGAAGTTGTGAAGCTACATGCTTTACCCATAAGCATTGTATCAGATAGAGATGTGAACTTCATAGGGAATTTATGGAGAACCTTGTGGAAGAAGTTGGGTACTAGGATGAATTTCAGTTCAGCATATCACCCACAGTATGATGGAAAAACAAAGGTATTTAATCATAGTCTAGGAAACATGTTGACAAGTCTGAATGGAGAGAGTCCTAAGGAGTGGGACAGAGTATTAGCCCAAGTTGAGTTTGCTTATATTGATTCACCAAATAGAAGCACAGGGATGAGTTCATTTCAAATTCTGTATGGAATGCATCCAAGGAGAGTGTGTGAACTTCATGACTTAGGTCAATAGGAGAAAAGGATTGCTGATACAGGAGTTTGCAAAGATGATCGGTGAGCTACAGGAGAAAGTGAAAGCAAGTTTACAATAGAGTAACACCCGTAACAAGGCCAGAGCAGATTCCAAAAGAAGAGAGAAGAAATATGAAGTAGGAGATTTGTTCTTATCTTATCTGAAGAGAGACACATTTCCTAATGGAGGGTATAACAAACTGAAGATGAAAAAGATTCGACCCTGTAGAATACTCAAATTTTTTTTAGCAAATGCTTGTGAGTTAGAGATGCCTACTGGCATGAGTATTTCACCAATATTTAATGTTTCATATCTATATCCTTATGTAGAAGGTGACATTGGAACCTTTGCAGAAGGTGAAGATCATATTAAAGACTTACAATGGGTGGGTCAGATGCCTATGGCACAACCATTGGAAGTTGAGGCCCTTTTGGACACAAAAGTGGTAAAGAGTACAAGGAAGAAAGAATATCTGGAGTATTTGGTCAAGTGGAAGAAGCGACCAACAAAGGATTAAATAGTCGGTTTAAAGACTAAAGAAGGGTTCTGCTCTTCAGCATTAAAATTCCACATTTGTAGAGTGAGGGACAGACGTATCTCTGGTTCTACTAGTAAATACTTTGAGAAGGACTGAGGAAGAGATCCGAACTATGTGTTTGTGTGTTTACTTAATAGAAGGATTAGTTGTGTGTTTATAGTGTAGCTATCCTAAATGCATCCACAGATTTTAGCTGTGTATTCGTGAAGAGCCGACTTCGGTGATTTTATAAACATTTGTGTGATTCTGTGAATTTCTTGATTCAAGTGTTAAATCATTGCTTGAACAGATTGAAATAGAGTGTAGATGTATGCATAGAAGGGTTAGGCTAGAAGAATCGAGAGGATTGAAGGCTTTATTGATTGATTCCATGATCAATCGACGTCTTACTTGGGTTTTCTTTGATTAGCCAGTTTTGTAGAGAATGTATGACGGAGATCGATTCTGCAGGAGAAGATCGGACAATTGAAAACTTGTGGGGAAACAGTTGTGGAGCAAAAGCTGCGGGTGGGAGATTTTGAAAGGTGGGTTGAGCATCTCACAACCCGAAATCCCAAAATGAATGGTTGGGATTAAGTCTGCAGATGCACATATGACGATGGAAAATTTGCTAGAAGAGAATTGCGGGGAGGCGACTTTGAAAAGTTGATCTTGCAACCCACAATATGATTTCAGGAACCCAATTGTGGAAAGGAAATTGCAAGAGGACAAATTTAGGGCGCGGTTCGTGCATCCCACATCCCGCAACTATGGGGGAGTCTATATTAGCCTAGAATTCATTCAAAATGTCAAATTTAGTTGTCACGTTAAATGTAAAAGTGGGAATCTCCTAGAAGTGCTGGTAGGTTTGGCTGATAGTCAAACTAACCTGCACCAGTTAGATCGCATGAAATACTCAATTTAATGAAAACATTTCCAAGGTAATTGTAGGAAACCATCAATACTGGGATAGATCTATGGTTAAACTGAATCCATACCCAAAGGAAAGCGTTCCTAAGGTAGATCGTATGAAACAATTAATTTAAATGAAAACATTTTCCAAGGTAAATTGCAGGTGTCCATTAATACTGGGATAGATCTATGCTTAAACTCAATGCATACCCAAATGAAAGCATTACCAAGGTAGATCATAGGAAACAATTAATTTAAATTGAAACGTTTTCCAAGGTAAATCACAGGCAACCATCAATACTGGGATAGATCTATGGTTAACCTAAATGCAGACCCAAACGAAAGTGTTCCCAAGGTAGATTGCATGAAAAAATTAATTTAAACAAAAAAAAATTCTGAGGTAAATCATAGGAATCCATCAATACTAGGATAGATCTATGCTTAACCTAAATGCAAACCTAAATGAAAACATTCCCAAGGTAGATTGTAGGCAACAATTAATTTAAATGAAAACATTTTCCAATGTAAATTGCAGGGAGCCATCAATACTGGAATGGAATTGATCGATGGTTAAATTAAAAACTACATAACTGAGTTCATGAAGATGATTACCAAATCACAGAAATGAGAAGAGTTGAGATCTCAACATGATGCAATGAATCATGCATATATGGAATGCTATTATATAATCAATTACAAACATTATCAAAACAAGGTAGAGATACACACAGTAAAATTATGAAGCAATTGAACTCTAGCTCCCCGTTCCTTCCTTTCATCCTTTCCCCTTCCCCAATATCTATCTATTGTACTAATACAAATGCCACGAAAAACCCTTACCCCACTCCTCATTCGGGCACCAAATGGCAAAGAACAAACATGCCTCCCTTCCATGTGGAATCAATGCCTGAGGAAACGCGATGATGAGGATTTACAAAGTGGACAAATGTCCCTTATGCTTGGTTTTTATTTCTTCCTAAGTTTCAACATCCACTTTTCCGCAAGTGATTGATGCTCCTTCAGATGGATTAACCCATCTCTATCCTAAACTTCATTTTCTCAGCTAGTTACAATACAACCCTCTTTTCATTTTTTATCATTCCTAATAGGAGTGCGTTGACATGCTATACGATAAATATATATTATACTTATCATGCCTACCAACCTTGGAATTTCACTATCACCATTATATATATATATATATATAACACCCTATATTAATCAAGGTATAAATATATGTCATCATATGTTAAAATGGTATATCTCCATTAATATTAATCTAGGTATACTCATATTGATATAATGATATCTTCCTTTATATTTTTAAGGTGACTACAATGTATAGTCTCTTAACAATTAATCCCTTAGGTTGTTTTTTTTTAAACTTATAGATAAATATTTGACATTTTATGTTGAGGTTAATATGATTGTAATCTCCACTATCATGGCTTAATCATATTGGAATTAAATAACTAAGCTATGGTATCTTAGTTGGGATAATTTTCTGCGAAATAGGAATCCCTATAGGGGTGAACTTTATCCCTAACACTACCATAATTAAGATGATACGTAAGACTACGGTATCAAAATTGTTGGCTCCCTAATGAGCTGCGTTTAGCCCTAGTGGGTTTAGTTTCCCATCTTTAAGTTGCGTCAAAGTCTGAAGTCTCATAAGTCTATAACTTAGGAAATTTAATCACCTAACTTACAAGGTTTTACTGGTGGGGCCTTGGACTTGAGCTCCTCACCAAAAAACAAGTACGAAAATATTTAATGGTATACAAGAGGGATATTACAGATTGAAAAGTCTCTGAAGATTCTTATTTCAGATTTCAATATTCCACATCCCAACATAATTTTGATAATCTTTAAGGGGTTCAATTTCAAGGCATATGCAAGGGTTGTTTCCTATAGCAGCGAGAAATCTTTTCTAAAATCATTGGTTACTAACTTAATCTACATAATTTTCTATTTTTAGTTATACATGTTAGGCTTAGGATTGCATTAGCTCTTTTCCCTGTGTGTATCTCTTGGGTTTTGAGTTCTTGAAACATGGAAGTATTAATATAAAGAGAAGAATATACTTTGCAGAGAAAATAAACTAGATCAAAATTTTAATAAGTTGCAGTGCATGTACTAAAATCCTGCCAACAACTGAGCAATTGATTTTTGATGGCTAACAAACTTACAAGACCATTCTATAACCAAAGCAAAGGTTACAATATTTATGGTCTTCTTTGTATAGGTTTCATAGAATATCTCAAAGATATTCATGGGTCAGTTGAAGTTTTGAAGCACTTCAGTTTGTAGTTGGCACATGTTGGAGCTTTAGTCTTTAGACTTCCAAGCATTTCAGTTTGTAGATGACCGATCTTTATCGAAGAGCTGTAGTCTATCGAACCTGCATGCAGTGTAAATATGAAGGATGAATAAAATATTTTATATTTTGCAATGGGGGTAATTAGTCTTCTAATAGAGTGTTAGTGTGATTGACGGTTTTAAGAAGATAATATTTTGGTCATTTGGGGTTTTTTGCATTAAAAAGTATTTTTAACTGGCAATTTGAGCTCAAAATAGCCCTACATATTTTTGGGATCCATCATAAAGGTAGGTTCTATTTCAGAAAGGTTAGGATTTGTTCCCAAAAGTACCCCATACATTTTGATATCTGTCTCATAGTGGAAGGATACATTTGAGAAAGTCAGAATCTGTTTCATGGTGGTAGGATCCATTTCCTTTTACCAGAGGATCTACCTCCAAGATGGATCCTAGAGAGTTGCTGCTGGATCCAAATTGGATCCATGGCTCCTGCACATAGGGATGGCACATCCAGTAATTTACGTAATAAATAATGGTTGGACAACTACCTAGGGTCAACGATTTTGGTAAATTCTGAAACCCCCTAGTATAATAGGAACTTTGAATTATTGTCATTGGCCATTATATATCCTCATCTTGTTCAAGAACTAATCCTATGTATTATGTCAATGGATGCATTTTTCTGAAGATGTAGTATGCCATGCTATTTCTATGCAAATGAATTCAAGGGAATAAGATGACATGATATGAATTTGATTTAGGCTTACTAATTTGATCTATATATGGCCTAATACAGTCGGCACCTGAAAATGATTATTTAGTACTGATTTTCTATGAGATGTATAACATTTTAATTACATTTTCACCAAGTGTCATTGATGTATTTCCTGGTCTTATACAGGAAGCTTTGTGACTTGCTTATTTTGACCAAATTCGCTAAAGTCCATTAGACACCAGACGTAAAGTGTTTCCCTAGAATCAATATTCAACTTTAATTTATGCACCTAGGGGTTTATTTAATGTCAAACAACTTCTTAGAGTTGCCTCTTGAAAGAAATGAATGTATTATTTTTTATATGGAAAGCTTCTCTCTTCTATTGTTAAACAAGAAGAAAAAAATGTGCTTCCTTTTGAATTTGTTGAGTAGAATGCCAAATTTTTATGATAACTTTGAGTAATTTTAGGAGTTGCCATTTTATTCTACTATTTTTTTTGTGTTTTTTTTTTTATATCTTTATTTTCAATTTGTCATTCTAGGATAATTTCATAAATTTACCAGATCCAGGTCATGGTTTTCAAGGGTTTTATGCTAATTCTAGAAATATGGAACCTATGTCGTTCGGTTGATAGATGTGTTTAATAATCTCTCACACTGTCGTGATAGTTAGCATGTAAAATTTGGAAGGACATAGACCGAGTCTAAATGGAAACACTATTTTATTTTTTTCTAGGACATGGAACTATGATGAAGCTTCACTGCTGAATACTTTTAACAACCATGATGGCCCAAATAGGGGAATATCCAAGCTCTTATTTTTGAATTAGATGGATGAAAACATGCTTCTTTTTGCTTCAAGTAAGATCCGTTGTCGGTATGTTTTCTAGATTATTGTGTTCAAATGTAGTTTTCCATATGTCAGTGCAAATGGATGATGTTGATGCTAAGGTGAATGAATTTCCAGGTGATGGGAGTTTTTGTGTCTAGAAAGATTACACTCAATGAGATATACAGAGGCTTGCAATAGCGTGGAAAACAAATCAAGTTCATAGACCTGGTGCTCAGAGTGTTAATGTTGTGGTTGACTGGCAACAATTGATAGGGTATCTGGTAATGCTATTCATGAAAAATTGTAAACCTTTTTTCTATGATAAAATGATTTAGTTGAGGGATATCTGTTATATATAATTCACCTAAGACTCGTACCTTCCAAGTCGTAGATCCACTCATGCATATTCGACCATCTCATTTGTCTACGGGGTTGTGTTCCTAGGAAAGTTCTTATATATTGCTCCAAAGGGAATTTTTATATTAATTATAGTAACTAGAGACATCCTCATCAGGTGAAGCAAGCTGGGGTGAAGTGAAAAACAAAATGAATCACTACGTATTTCAACATCCAAGTTAATAGAAAAACTGACAAGCCTTTCAACAGTGGAAAATAACTAACCAACCTTTCAAAAGATAGGATTGATAGATTCAGCTAATCATTTATCATAATTATGTACATAACAAAAAGGCTTTTAGTAGTCAAAATCTCATCTCCATTCATAAGATTCTATGTACAACTTGGCCATGTCTCTAATAATAATTATCTTTGGTCTTGGTGACACTGGATTTATTATTATATTAGCTGGTATGATGTATCTAATTTTCCATACATGGGGATTTTTTTCTTCTTTTTTATTTGACCAATATTTATTTTTTAATTATGAACTCTAACCATTGATTTTGTGTGTAGTATGCATCTGGGGAGATATCTTCCATCATGGTATAGGATCTTTATAGAGAACAACTAGCATGCAGTATCTCGTCTTCTACAGAAAGCTACATTTCAGCCCTAGTTAGTTTATTTGCCCCATATGCACAGTACATGGAGGTTTTTAAGTGATATTTCAAATTATAACTGTACTATATGTACATATAAATGTAGTTTGTTAATCACCAACTTTTTGTTTAATTGGTAAATCAATTGGACTTTATATTGTCATTTTAAACCCGATGGCTTGACATATTATGGTCAGCCTTTTTAAAACCCATATAAAATGATGAAATATATAATGAGCAATAGATAGAAAAATGTATGAAGGATTGGCATGCAGTATAACTGTGCAAGGTTTTGTCTGGAATGACATTGTGTGCATGTGTTTTTTTCTACAAATGTTACTGGGGAGTGTGGAGAAAATCAGTCCTAATGAGAATTGGATGTATTTGTGTTTTGGTTGTTTTTTGTGTTGTATTACTTTATTTCTAGTTGTGCATCAATGTTGCACTATTTTGGGACAGTGGAATGAGTTTCCGGGACGGCTGGAGAAAACACCCAAATTTTGCAAGGGATGTTAGGTTGGGCATGCCAATAATATATATAATATACATAATCTCAGTATTTTATATATAGAAAATAATAAAATTTAAAAATGTTTAGAATTCACCATAAACATGAATGGAAAACATTACAAGTTACAACTAAAAACATTGAAATACAAATTAGAAATGGAAAATTCAAATAAGCTATATAGAGTCTAGACATAGTAATATTTGAAATAAAATTCAAATCATGATGAGCAATGAAATTCAAATTATGAACCAGATAAAAAATTCAAGAAAGCTATTTAGATTAGCTTTTAAACTTAAGTTTTAACTTTAAAGTTTAAAGTCTACTAATTAGACTCGAGGGTCTAAAATTACGAGCTTCATGGGCTCAAGTAATTTCATCTTTCTTTTCACTATAATAAATGCATGACTTAATGTCATAACTAGAGCTTCTTAATAGATGAATATATGCTCTTGCTTAGTTTGCTGATGGAAAATTTATTGTAACTTCAAGGTATGTTTAGTTTTATGACCTTGTCTTGTTATTTTTAGTAGATATCACATACTATTGCCTATTTCTTTTCTCTCAGTTAGGGCCCTTTTGTAATGATTGGATTTTGCAGGTATCTATATTGGCTTTCTCAAGTATCTTTAATTATTGGTTTCTATCAACATAAGCTAAAGTAAATTTTAGGAATACATTTATAATGTCAACATAAGCTAAAGGAAATTCTAAGAATACATTTAAAATACTTTTTCCAATGGAAAAGTAGTTCGAATCACTAGTATAATATATTGAGATTATCCTTGCCCAGTTCACTCTTGCAGGAGTGGATATCTAGGCTAACTACCATTTGAACAATAATACAACTTTAAGCCACAAGAAATTAGGTTGTGACCTACTTTTGCATCCAGTGAAACTAAGTTCAATGTTGTTTATTTTAATATTGTCTTAGTACATTTTTCTTGCTTTCTTTAATTATACTTACTCTTTCTCCTGGCTCCCATTTCTATGTGTGTATCTTTGTTTTTGTACATAACTAGGAGTTCACTTATTTAATTATACAGGATAATGTTTGTCAATATTTCATGTACCTATAGCTTCCATATATTTGACAGGTTTCAACTTTTATATTTGATAGGATTCAACTTACAAATGTGGATTTTTGAAGTTGATGTCAATTGTCAAAGTCAATGTTGTCAGGATTGGTCTCTTTGGTTATGGTCCCATAAATTATAGATCTAAGATGCATTTCCTTGCCTATTTTTTATGTAATCCAAAATGATAGAGAATCTGCAACTGCCTCTATGCATCGATTCGATTTATTAAGTTTCATGATACCTCATAATCTTGATTGAATTTTTTCCTATTTATGTTTCCCCCAAAACTATATTGGTATCTCCTCTTCTAGGTGTATTGTTCATTAACTACATCAATTTCAAGATATCGATGTGCAGCAGACACTACAATAAAGCCCTATGATTAGTGTCTGTTTTAGCTTCCTTTTTAGCGTCCACTATCAAATTTAGTGTATTTTTCATCATTTTTTGGACAAATTGGACGCTTTTCCATGATATGGTGCTTTTAATGGCATTATTTGCATCCCTTTTCACAATTTGGCGCTATTTGGGATGCTAATTAGCATCCAAAATAGAATCCCAATTAGCGTCCCAATTAGCGTCCCAAGCACGGGGACTTCACTTAGTGAACATCTCACATAGCATGTGAGATCATGCGATATTAAAGAATACCCTTAATTTCCAGAGATATTGACCCAAACTATTTTTTTTGAAACCCCCTCCCACTACTTAAATCCTCCTCCCCGACCCTTTTTATACCTCAATCCTTATAAACCACCCTACCCGCCCCCACCTTAAACCCCTCATCCCCCCAATACTTGCATTATATTGCTTCAATTTGTAATAATTTTAAAACCCACAATATGAACTAACGTGATAGGATATTGGTCAACAAGTGAAGCCCCTATGGTCCCAAGTATCATCCCAATTAGCATCCCATTGAGCATCCCAATTAGCAACCCAATTAGCATCCCAATTAGCATTTAAATTGTCATCCCATGTAGTATCCCAATTAACATCCAAATTGTCATCCCACGTAGCATCCAAATTAGCGTCCCAATTTAAAAGTTGGTGCTATTTTGGATGATAATTAGCATCTCAATTAACGTCCTAATTAGTTTCCAAAAAATCATCCCATATAACACCCAAAATAGCCTCCAAAAAAACATCTGGAATAGCACTAGGAATTTCCCTAGGTTTAGAGCTAGGAATTGTGTTTGGAAAACGTCTGACATAAAGTCAGATTTATCAATGTCAACCTCAGTGATTAATGTCAGTGTTGATGTCAATGATCATGATTTATGTGATAGTACTTTTGTATCTTGATTTATAATAGTGGCACCTAAATGATCATAATCATGGTACTTTTGGATATTGATTAATCTTTATGAGGGGTAAATTACCTTAATGTCACCTAAAACGCTCTAATGGCATTTGAGTGTCCCCGACACATTTTATAGAACCTAATGGCATTTGATTGGCCCTAACAACATGACAATGATGCATTATGATAATTATGATGGAGTGTATGGATATGATTTGATAAGTACAAGACTATATCATCCATTCCTATGAGGTAGTAGGGTTCCTTCCTTAGTATTATTGCAATTATATTGATGATGAATACAACGATGACAACGATGTTGATTTATTGTATGATGATGATGATGATTTGGATGTCAACGATGATTATGCATGTGGTACCACTTTTGGATCCTGATTGACTCTAATGGCACCAAAAAATTTGTAACGACATCTAAATGACCCTATTAACATCAAAATGACTATAACAACATATAAATGACCTTAACAATTACATGACATGAATCCTAATGGTGATGAGTGATTAAAAACACTAATGGCATATGAGTGACCATAATGACAATGATGGGGATGATTTTGTTAATGATGTACTTAATGCTAAAGATGAGGATCATAATGAGGATAGTGATCAAGATGATGTTGATGTACCATATGCCATTGATGATGATGATGATTATGACAACATCGATCCCCAAGATGATGATGCATGTCATAATACTTCTCAATACACATCGATCCTAATGGAACTCAGATGTTCATAATGACATGTGAGAAACATATTAATATCACCTAAATGGTTGTAATGACATTTAGTTGTTGTCGATAAAATTTTAGTGACCTTAATCACATTTGAGTGATTGTAACAACATGGCATGGATCAAAATGGAGATGACTGATGATGAACCATAATGGCATATGAGTGACCCTATCAATGATGATGTATTTGTTGATGAGTAGAATGATGACCATGACGTTGTTGATGATGCACTTATTGATGTTTATGTTGATGATGATGATGTCAATGATGATGATGATGCAGTGTATGGTGTACTTGATGTTGACATTCACTTGTCCTTGACAACATTTGAGTGACCTTAATAGCATTTGAGTGGCCTTAATGGCATTTTGAGTGACCTTAATGGCACTTGTGCTTGACAAAATTTCAATGATAGGTTGGATGTGGTAAATTTATGACAAAATATTAGTTATTGTATATATATAACCACATTAATTGGAAAAATATTAATGATAAACTCAGTTGTCTACCTCGTCAACATTGTTCATTAGTGCAAGATGGAAAATTACTATAGTAAAGTTCATAGAATTATTCAATAGTGTGAATAATATTAACTAAACAATCATTGACATTTCATTATTCAATGCATAATAAAAAAGGGGAACACATGTGGTTAAAATAAATTGAAACAAAAATAACATTTGTTACGCCCATAATAAAATGACTATTTTGAACAATGATTTCCATGTACATTTCAGTGTAGAGTCATTAAGAAGCAACCCTTCGAAAAGTTCTAAATCAAGAAACTAATTCAAAATTACTAAATCCATGTGATAAGAAAACAATCTCAAAGCTTTGGACATAAGATCATAATTATTCAAGTAATATGGATTAGAAATCCTGTAAAATTAGAAGTCTTCTTCATTTACATTATTATCAGCATATATGCCATCCAATGCTTCCTTATCAATATTGATATGGTCCTATAAGTTTCTTATATTATTTTTTCTACACCATCCTGCTAAAGTAGTATTATAATCATCTTCATCTTCACTTTCTTCTAACTCCATATCATCGAATTGATTTGCACCGTCTTGATTCTCATCTAGCTCTGGATCATCTAGCTTTGGATCATGTTGATTAATGGCATAAAAAATATTGTCATGTTTTTCTTGGACATATTCATCTTCATCTTCTTGTGTTTGAACATCTTCATCTTGAACATCACCATGGGTGGTCATTTCTTCATTGTTCTCTAATCTCTCATCTGGAATTGGTTGGGCATCATTGTTTTGCTCAATATTCATCAAGACATCATCAAATACATGTCTTAACCTTGGATCATAATGTATGAAAAATATCCACTTTGGATCCATAATATCTTCATAGAAAAACACCTGCACGTGAACCATAATCATATATTAGACATGCTAGTATAATAATTAATTAATATGCACATTTATATTCATAATACACCATGAATTAACATATTGTATATAACCATTGATTATTGTGATTATAGTTATGTTATATTGATAATAATACCTTCTCACAATGAATTGGTAAGACATAGAGCTCCTTGTCTTCTGGAAGGTACCTCAAGGAATCTATAGAAAATAGCCCACTATGGGTATCATGTATTCACATCCTCTCATATGCCTCATACTATCTACATTTAAAAATACAACATTTGAAAGACCGATAGTCCAACCCAATAATTTCTTGGATTTTTCCAACATACTGAAGATTCCCGTCAATAATATTTTTATCTTTTGAACTTGCTTGACTTGATTGCTTGAAATCAACCATGACACCACAATCAAAGGAGCTCCTTTTTAATTCTATTCTTTCCACACCATAGTGTCAACCATATGCCCACATTGTAGGATATATCCTCAGCTATATTAGACCATTTGTTTTAGTTCAACTAGAAAAAACAACTATATATGCATTATTAAATAGTCAATAGTGTCAACAATGTTTTGTAAAAAAATATTTTGTGAGATTTATAAATGTACCTTTATTTCACATCCTTTAGACATGCTTATCTCATTTTTCGTTATGTTTGCATCATTTCCTTCTTCATCTATTTGACTTTGAATTTGTTCACTAACCCATTATAATGTGCAATCCTTTCCCCATTCCCCAAACAAATTCATGGGAAGAGGTGTATTCCTTGGGTTTAATCTCTTAAATTGTCTCTTTGCTTCTAAAACTTCTTCCCTTTTCTTTTCTTACAAGTCAATCCATTTAGTCATACAATCCATGTGGTAAATAATGAACTTGTCAAGAAAAATGGGTTCATAAACACCTATTGAAAATCAACATGTGCATTTTCAAATTTCAAATGCCATTATTATATTTTTGAAAAATAATAATTTTATAGAGTAAATGATTGGAAAAATAACCACAAAGATCATGATTTTACTCACCAAATTCTACTTGAACACCATTGCATTGAGGTTTCTCTCCATCTATAATATCTACTGCACGTGCTTCATCCCATATTCGTGGACCATCTTCATAATCTTTACCAAGGAATTCACATAAAAAGAAAAATGATTCATTCAATAGATATCCTTTAGCCATGCAACCCTCTGGATGTGCCTTTTATCGGACATATATTTTTGGTGTTCTCATATACCTCTCAAAGAAAAACATCCACCTTGTTGATACAACACCCGCCATTTCAATGTCATCTACTAGGTGTATAAGCAGATGAACTTGAAGGTCCATGAAACTTGTAGGGAGCTCCTTTTCCAATAAACATAAAATTTCTGCAATTTCGTTCTTCCATGTTCTTAATTGACTCTCATGGATCTCCTTGGAGGAAACCCACCTAATATAACATTGGTAAATTAACATGAATAACTAATGACATAAAAAATGCAATGTATTACAACTTTCTCGTACATACATAAACATTTCACACTCCATACCTTGTAAATGTTGACGATCGACTTATGGCACTCCTCAAATCAGCGGTAAGGCATGAATTCCCCCTAATATCCAAGGGCATGATATGCTATCAAATTATCAAATAAAATGAGATTAGTTCATTATTTTAAATATGAAATATCATAAAAAGAATGGTAATTATATGATAACAATAACAATTAAGTTATGTTGATACCTTCATAAAATTATGGAAATCATGTGTTTTAAATCCAATGATATGTCCATCAACTCTGAAAGCTTTATTCAATGATGAGCCATAGCCAGTAGGTTTCCTTATTGTATGGATAACATTTTTTATTTTATCTAGCTCTTTCTTTTTCAAAATCCATGGAGCTTCTGCATAGGTTTCATTTTCTCTATTTGGCCACAAATGTCTTCTATCAAATTTGGTACGTGTAAGAGCAATGTCTCTTCTTGAAGATAAAGTGTCTTTATCTTTGTTGATATATGTCTATATATAGAATCTGTGACATTTTTTAATATGTGCATAGGATCTAATAGATGGCATATCAATAGATCCTTCCAATAAGGTAGATCATAAAATATGGATTTTCTATTCATTCCTCGTGGCATATCAACCATAACTTGTTCTTGTTCACCAATTGAGGGATCATGGAAAATAAAATGTTATCGAATTTTTTGTTCAGCATATTCATACTTTCGAAGCCAATCAATTGGACCCATAACCTTGGGAGGGCCTCTACTTTAAATTTTCCCATCAAACTGATTCTTGAGCCAAGTCCCAAACTTATGATCTGTTGGTAGAAATCCCCTATTGTTTGCATAAATAAACTTGTGTAGATATTTAGAGAAGTGCCCCTAAAAAAATTTGCACATCTTGGACATGCGCAAACCCCCTTTGTTTGAAGCCCTGCACTTCAATAACTAATGTTTAGAGGAAAAAAATAGTATAATGGATCTATGCAAATTGAACCGAAATTAAATATCATGTACGAATATGTAAAATAATTTTCATACCTGAACATATACCAAGTCCTGGGAAATCGTGAATTGTACAACATAGTACACCATAAACCATTAATGATCTATTTGATGGAGGATGTGATATATCATACATTTTTATGCCTTTCCATAACAATTGCATCTCATCAATAAACGATGCTAGATAAACATCCATTTTTTTCACTTGGCGTTTTCCTGGAAAAATGAGACTTAGCATAAGGTGCTCCTTTCTAACACTCATCCATGGGGGAATATTGTATACTATCAATCCAACTGGAAAAACAATGTAATTTAGGCTTAGGAATGAGAAAGGGCACACTCCATCAATTGCATGGCCTAACCTGATACTATGTGGTTCATCTTTGAATTTTCTTGGCCATTTATCTTCTATGTGTTTCATTGCTTTGGAGTCTACTAGAATTTGCATGAATCCATCTTTACTCCTATTCTCTGCATGCCAATCCATCAACTGTGCAAGTGACTTGCAATGATGACAATGATGTTGTTAATGATGTACTTATTGATGTTGATGATGACGAGGTCAACGATTATGATGATGAGATGTATGATGTACTTGATGTTGGCATTCACTTGTCCTTGACAACATTTGAGTGACATTTGAGTGGGAGGGAATGCAAACATAAATGTTTTGAAATGTAGTGGAATTCAATACCAATCACATGAGTTGATTAGGTTGTGGATTCGACACAGATTAATGGAAATTGATCATAACTACTTCAAGTTCAATTTTTAGTTTACCCCTCGTTGCTTCTAGTGTGTGTAAGAATTCTTTATTTAAGATTGTTCAAGGTGATAGACTGGTAAGAGCTCACTGTATTTAACCCATGTTTAATTCTTAATGTACCCCTAGCTACTCTTAAGAGAGCTTTACTAATAAATCCTTAAGATAGGTAGATCATTAGAAGTTTACCACAATAGCTCATTTTTTAATATCTATGCACCTTTAACTAGTCCTACTAGACATAGGAAGGAATAACATGTGAATCCCCATAGAAATAGATCAATGGGAGTTTACTAAAGCTAGTTTAGGCCCCATTCTCAATGCATCTCAAACCACTCTTGGTAGGCATGGATGATATCTACTAAAAACTATTATGTAGTGGATTGATGGGAGTTTACGTTAATCCCTATATATTGTGACATTACATTTCAATTGTTTTATTAGTATTTCTTTTATTGATTAATATTTGGTTACTCTCTCTTCTAATTTTATGTTATTTTGGGAATTTATTGCATAATAATTTAGAACAACTAACCCATGTTCGATTCTCAACACACACCTCAACTCATAGTAGAGTTACGAGCCTTGTACTTGTGAATCCCTCAAGAAATGGACTGATGTGGGATACACCAACTATTGCAAGTCAAATTGTCATTGCACCCATAGCCATTTCTAATAGACATAAGAGGGTTCTACCAAAAATACTTGAAGTAATGAAATGGTGGGATTTTACCACAACTAATCCATGTTTGATTCTCAACATACCCTTAATTGCTTCTAATAGATATAAGAGGGCTCTAACCAATAATCAGTGATGTAGTGGGCTAGTGGAAGTTTAACATGGCTAGTCAAATTTTTATTCTAAATGCACCACTAGTTACCCTTGGTAAGTGTAGGGGCCTCTGCTTAAAAATATAGTGGAAAATCAATGGGATTTTACCACAAATAACTTAGGTTCAATTCTCAAGACACCTCTAATCACTTCTAGTAGTAATAGGATGACGCTCCTTGAGAATCCCCAAAGTAGTAGTTCTATGAGAGGTCATCACATCTAACCCATTTTTAATTCTCAACACACCCATGGCTACTCCTAATAGATGTTTTGGGGATCTCCTTGAGAATCCATGAAATAATAGATCAATGGGACTTTACCACACTAGATCATGTTCAATTCTTAAAGCACCTCTAGTTGCTTCTAATAGGGGGTAATAGGGCTCTACATGAGAATATTTGAATCGACACATCAATCAAAGTTTACCAAAATTAGTTGAGGTTTGATTCTTAGTGCATCCCTAACCAATCCTAGTAGGCATAATAGGGTTCTACGTGAAAATTCCCAAGTGTGATAAATTAGTGGGAGTTTACTACAATTATCCCAAGTCCATTTCTTAGTGCACCCCTAGTGACTCTTGGTAGGTGAAAGTGAGTTCTATCTAAGAATCTCAAAACGATAGATCAAGCTAGGATCACAAACTGTACAAAGGTCGATTTATGCATTTCTATAGAGAGCTGTCATTGGGCACACAATATAGAGAAACCATAATTATTAATAAAATTAAAAGAACAATTGTTGGCTCAAGAATAGTCTTCAATTTCATGGGTGGCATGATCATGATGTAATCTCCCTCCGTCCTTCCAACCATTTGTGGTTTCTCACAACATTTTTCTTTGATGCCACAAAAATACATATAAAAATTGCTTGTATTTACATCCTCTTCTCTTTAAATCCTCATCTCATAATCATAACTAAGGATTATTATTCATGCACATCCTCCCCTTATAATACGAATTGGTTCAAGGCACAAAAAGTACCATAAAATATTAAATGTGTCAAGACGCAAAGAGTAAGAGAAAACTATAAGTAAGTCTTATATTAAATTTACCATATATGTCTTTAATTAACACTATCAACTAATATTTGACATGTTGCATTGTTGTGATCTTCTTATCACTCTTTACCAATGTGATTGCAAGGCATTCTTTTGAAGGTGAAGTCCATAATTTTAGGGCTTCTTCCTCATTATCATGCCTTCTGGTAAGACAATAAAGAGGGTAGTGGCATGCATCAACATGGAAAATGGTTTTGAAATAGAGGTTATACACATTACCTGTTTTCATTAAATAACTTAAATTCCTACTCATGACTATCGATTCACTTAATCATGGACTGGTACAAATCACAACAAATTTTAGAGCCACGGTCCCTTAATTACTCACACATAGAACTTTTTCAAATATAGCCATTAAAAAAATTACTTTGGTATTTTGGTTCAATTTAAAAGGCAGATTGTTAGACTCAGACCCATCCATCCCATATATGTATGTTTTCATGACAATTGTTGAACAAAAAAATTTGATGCCCCAACCCCAGTTATGCTAGCTTTGCTAACTTGGTTGGTATGTAGGATTTTTTTTTTAATGTTTTATGAGTTGTGTATTATTTTTTCTTAGGTGCTCAATCATTATAATTCTTAGATCTCTCAAGCTCGGATTGCATGTGGATTCCGCAATATGGTTATGGCACAGTCTAAGTAGTTTTTTTGTATAATGAAGTGTGCTCAAAATGGAAAAAATACAATATAATAGTTGTTGTGTTATTGTTAATGATACACATATGACAACTTAATGTGTTCAAAATAAGTTTTATTGAAAATATATCTTTTTTTCATATAAATATTAAAAAGTGCACAGTTATTTAAAATTTAAAATTTTTAAAAAACACTATTTGTATTTTCTTTGGGTGAAAGGGTTTAGTTAATTTCTACTTGTGAATTGAAGTAAATTATTTATATTTCCCTAAATCTCTAAAAAAAATTTAATACCAGCCCATTCAAATTTCAAATTTGATAAAAATCTAAAAAATTTAAGACCTGCCCTTCAAATTTCAAATTTGATCACTTACCCGCACTTCAAATTTGATCACTGAGTACATGTCGATTTTTATAGAGACCAGCCCTTCAAATTTCAAATTTGGTCATTGATCTTCCCTTCAAATTTGATCACTATCAAATCCAGCTGATTATTCATGGGCTTTCTGCTCACTGGCTTTCTCCTCGCGCAATGTTAGAGATTTCAAATTTTTTCCACGGTGTTCTCTTTCACATGGCAATGGTGGCTTAGCAATTTTCTACACTTCAATGAAATGTGGTCGTGATTTTTATATCCGCCCAGCTGAAGCACAATAAAACGAGAAGAAGGGGCCGAGGGGATTCTTTACAGGTACAAAAATAGTTTTCTAGTGCATGCATCTTTGTTTTCTAAAACATAAAGTGGTCTAGAGTTCAAATCCCTTGGGTTTTCATGATCATATGAAATATCTACACCTGATCATCCAAACCTGTCACACAATTTCTTCTGCGGTGTCCTTTACGAAGAACACCTCTATAAACAATAACACACCCTATGGACCCCATCTGTTCATCAAACCACTAGAAAACCCAATGCAACGATTGCAACAAAAGAATGAAAACCCTGAAGGAGTCCAAGAGGAAGATCTAATTACTAATTGATATGACTCTAATTGATTTAAACCACATAAATTTCATTTGCAATAATGCCCCCAAAGTTGCCTTACAACAACTAGAATATTCTGTAATAGTGCCAAAAGGAATTTTCCTTTTCCCTTCAATTCTAACAATCCACAAGAAATTAGAAACAATTATTACAAGAGCAGTATTACTCCCTAGCCTACATCAACTTTTTAGGCTAAATTATGTAGAACATCTTCTTTGAGAAACATAAGAAATTTATAGAAACATGTGATTCATAAACCAAAACAAAGTAGGGTTTGATAAAAGCACACTTCAGAAGAATCCAAACTTGAAGCTGAGAAGAAATATTCACGTGCTGCCTATATAACAAGCATTTTTGCTTTCTCTAGTGCTAATACTACACTTGCTGTCTTTTTAAAAAACTCCCTTGCCAAAGAAAATTTCCCACCTTTCAGTAAACCTCTACAAAAATCCAACAACATATATGTTGTGTCTAGAAAGGGGAAAGATTTTTCCTAAAAACAGTGCATATCATGCCACATAGTTGCCCATTCATTATCTGATCTCCCTGGTTGACAGTGCCTAAACTTGGAAAGAACTAAATGAAGTAGCTACTTTACTCCCTTTTGATCATCATGGGATTTACGAAAAAAACCAATTGGTTTTTCCACCTGCATAAAATAGACAAGAAAACATCAGGATTCAAAACTACAATCTGCATCTTTTTGTCACAGCCACAACATAGCCATGTTATCTTTGACATATTCTAGTGCATATGTGCAGATTTATTATGTGCACATAATTGTGTAGGCTTATCTCTCCAACAATATCAGTTCTTTTGTAAGTCTCAGCCCCTGCTCCTGCTAAATCAGAATTCCACCCAAAAGCGACCTCAAATCCTAAAAGTCTTCCTTTCTAGACGAAATTAAATTTTTTATCAAGCCAAGATCTTAATTGAGATGATTGAATACCTTTGAAGGCTTGAGTTAAAAATTCATTTTCTCGATCTCTCTTGGTTCTCAATTTGTTGCTGCCCCCTAGAGTTCAAGGGATCAAGTGCTAATTGTGCATGTCTGTCTGATATGCCATTCAATCAATTTGTTGATATTTTTAGTGATCAAGTACAAAATGTACCTCCTATCAATCTACAATTCACCCCCATTTTGTGGAGTTTGTTAGTCCATAGTGGTTTTCCTCAATGCTACTAGCCACCAACCCATTTGAAAAATCTAAAACAAGCTATGACATATTCAATCACTAGTGTATGCTTTGCTCAGTTTCGACCTCAGAATGGCAAACACATATGTAAATTTTTAAGGGGTATGTGATTTTCTTGGTATAAATTATAGAGTTCGGTATAGAGGATCAAGCAACCTGTAGTGGTCCCAAGCTACAGTTGAGAACATCATCAAACAATGGCAATTATGTAGAGGAGCAGCAACAAATAAGTAATGGCATTGGAATGTTGCAAATCAGAATAATTATCTCTTCAAGACATAATTTAAGAATCCTTGCAGTGCATTGCGGCCATCAAATATTGGATAAAAGTAGCTCCTTTGATGATACTATTATGAATAGCAATTGTTGGTGATGGTTGCATGCAGTGCTATTGCAGTTAAAGCTGCTTAGCCCTATTTCAGTTAATGCAGGGTACAATTGAGAGTGTTAATCATAATAAACATTGTGAGTGGAACATTTGAGTTTATGTATATATCATTTCAGAGTAGGATAGAGCAGACAAAAGATGGACATCAAAATTAAATCGTTGTATGAATGAGTAAATTTTATGTTATGTTCAGTTTGGAACTTGAATTGCCTAAGATCACAAGAAAGAGTGTACAACAACAGTTCATGTCTAAGTTTGAAAAAAGTGATTAAAAATCCAGGACCTCATTTAAATTTAGTCTCTAAAAAGTACTGTCACCATATAGTACTACTATACACTTCTAGCTGTAATGTATTTTTCTCAACCCCATGTGTTAATCTCTCAAAGCATCACTAGTGGAAAACATCGGTTTCTTTCAACATATGTTCTTTTGTCCTAATTACTAAAGGGATGAAATAACCCTTGAATGAATAGCATAACCATAGTTTTACAACCCACAAGAAGAGGTATTCATAAGGTCAGTGTACCTGCCTTCCATTTCATTGGGGATGACTGTAGATTAGCCAAGCAATGATGAGAACGTGGGTCCCTAATAAACACAAAGTTAGGTTTGAGCCATGAGCTTGTTAGCCGAAAAATAGAAAATTTTAAATTTTGAGGGTAAGAATATTATATTGCTTTTCACTTTATAGTTATCCAGCAAGGCCATTTCAATTAAAGGTATTTCTTACCCATAATAATCAATTACCCATTCCAACTGTGAGTAGGAAGCTTTCCTTTGGAAAGTTTCTTGTTGTAGCCTATAGGGTATAGAGAATCTAACTATTATACAATAGAAGAGTGCATCATTCATCCTCTGGTACACCTTTCTTCTGCAATATCATTATAGTTGTTCTACAAGAAATCATTCATTGATATGTTACCACTGACAAATGTTGTCTTTGTATGCACTTCAAACAGATTAGGTAGTGAAATTGAATAGATATCTTCTTCGATTCAAAAGACTCATCCCTAGGCGATTCCTTTTGCAGTAAGGATCCTTTCAAAATCATTAGTTTATATAATTTTGTCACTGATGGGCTATGTATTTTTTTATTTAGTGCTTTAAACCCATACTTACTGGGCACCATATCTTCAATCTGGCTTGGAAGATCCACCCTGGATGCTCTAAATTTGTGATCAACTAGTGTAGCTACTTATGAAGTAGTGCTTAATATGATTTCCCATTTAGAGAAACTATAATCAAATGCTTAAGGTAACATGCCAATATTGATTTAGCTCTGAGCTTTTCTAGAAGTCATCATTGATGCTTCTCTGAAAAACACTAAAGTTAGAATTATATATTAGTAGAATGTTGTTTTGAATACATAATGATTTATCTTCTGAAGTTGGAACAAAATGATTTAAAACAAGAAATGAGTGAGAATAGTGGTCCAGTGCATTGAAATGAGGCATAAAAACCTTGTGATGATTACAAGTGAATAAATCAAGGTCTAAATTTTTGCATTGCTACTGATGCTAAATAATTAGCATATCACTGGTTAATTTTAAAATCATTTTTGTTAGATTGGTTTCTTAAATGAGGACTATTCTAGGTTTACTAGACGCATCTAGATACTTGTAGCATCATATTTCTGGATTTAGGAAAATTGGTGAATATTTGATCAATTATGAAATGACTCCGTTGTAATTCAAGCTTCTTAGTAGTTATATCACATGGAATTAAGCATGTATAATAGTATAGGCCCCTTAAAAATGAGAGGGTGATATACAAAGATAATCAACTTTGATGAATTGTAAGAAAAAAAATCATTTATTCTATTTGAAATTTTGTAATTTCAAGTATTTTAATACTTAATGGATCATTTCAACTGGTTGTGATCAAGGATGCCGAACATCTGACTAATTTCCCTCAAGTCAATTTAATAGAAATATCATCCACAAATAAGCATCTTTTGAATTTTGTACAAAATTTTACTTTGAAATAAAAAAACAAAAAGATTTAAGCATCTTATAGACAGGTTGTCTATAAATAATTAGACATTGAATTCTCTGCAAAATTTTACTTCAAAAAAAAGGAAAACAAAAAAGCTTTAAACATCTTATTGAGCAGGTTGTCTATAAAAATATGCATAATTAAACCTTAAATCCTTTGGCAAAATTTTACTTCTCAGAAAACGAAAGAGCAAAAAGCTTGAGTATATTAGTAGGTAGGTTCTCTAGAAAACTATGGCTAATTAAACCTTTACAAATCACAATACATAAACAGATTCTCAGCATTGGAACTTTAACAGGATTTAGGGGCAATTAAAATCCTCCAAGAAGCAAATATGATTTAGGTATTTACTAGTTAATTAGCATAACACCAATTAATTTTAAAATCACTTTGGTTAGACTGGTTTCTTAATTGAGGACTATTCTTGGTTGACTAGGCCCATCTACAAAGTTGCAGTGATTCATACTTCAAGATTTAGGAAAAATGGTTAATCTTTGATCAATTATGAAATGACTTGGTTGTAATTTAAGCTTCTTAGTAGTTATATCCAATGCAATTAAGCATGTCGAGGCCCTGATAAGTCAATATATAAAGATTATCAACTTTGATGAATTTGTATTCAAGCTTCTTAGTAGTGATATCTAATGGAATTAAGAATGTAGAAGTCCTTATAAGTCTATATATAAAGATTATCAACTTTGATGAATTTGTATTCAAGCTTCTTAGTAGTGATATCTAATGGAATTAAGAATGTAGAAGTCCTGATAAGTCTATATATAAAGATTATCAACTTTGATGAATTTTAAGGAAGAAATCATTTATTTTATTTGAAATTTTGTAATTTCAAGTTTTTAATAGTTGATGAATTTAGTTCAATTGGTTGTAGTCAATGATGCTGAGCATTTTACCAGTTTTCGTTAAGAAAATTTAGTAGAAATTCCATCCACAAATATGGGAAAGCGTCTCTTGAATAATCTACAAAATTTTACTTCCCTAAATTTTATTTTGGAAAAAAGAAAACAAACTTTAAAGATATTAGGAGATAGATTGTTAATCATAGTTAATCATATAGGGATGTGATTGATTTCAGATTGCTCGCATCCATAGTTAATTGAGACAAACTTAGTTAATCATATGGTTACCCATTCTATTAGAACTAATCTTATGTAGGTAACTATGTTGGTATATAAGTTATAACTTATCTCATGTGTAATCACATGCAGCTAAGACCAACAATACAATTGTCTCTCTACTAGAATACGGTGCAAGAAATTACATGTTTGTAACCAAGCTATCATAATTTGGCTGCTAGCTAGACTGGTGGAACATTGCTTTTTTCTCTGGTCATGTGCATGCACTAATGTGTATTGCAAATCGCATGGCTTATCAGGTCTTGATATAACCAAAATGCCCAAGCTACATGATTTTAGGTAACCAAATTGGTACTATTATATTGTCATCTTCTAATACATGCAACATTGTTGATGTTGATGAGTTTCCTTTCGGGTATTACAAAAGCCTCTTTCTTTGTTGCCTTGTTCGACCATTAGATACTCAAAGTTTTGTATTGATACTTTTTAGCATTATAGAGGACTCTGTAAGTTAGGTTCTGAAATTCTTAAAGGGTTCTAGCTCAATGGAAGAGTTCCTGCCTTACAAGCAGGAGGTTGGTGGTTCGATTCCTCCATGCCCTAATGATATTATAATATCGTTTGAATACTAAAAATGACTAAATTATTGATAAAAACATGAGAGGCATGAAACTAAGCATTAAAAAGGATGCACCACATGGAGTTAATATGGTAGAAAAATAAGATGTTACTTTGGATGCAAAACATGGTGCTACATATGAAGCAAAATATGGTCCAACAATAGAAGAAATATTTGGCGTCATTTTGGTAACAAAACATGATGCAAAAAAGGAAGAAAAAATTGGTGCAAATTTGGAAATGAAAATTGGCACATATTTGGAAGTAAAACATGGTGCAAAATTGGATGCTAAAGTGTTAGCAAAAAAGGATGCTAATTTGGATGCTAACATGGTGCTATTAAGGATGCAAATATGGCACTAACGGGGGTGTCATTTAAGAAGAAAAAGAAGCCACTCACTAGGAAGCAAAGAAGGACGTTATTTAGGAAGCAAACCTCGACGTTGTTTAGGAAGCAAAGTTTGGTGCTATTCTGGAAGCAAACCTTGATGTTGTTTAGGAAGCAAAGTTGGATGCTATTCTAGAAGCAAAAAAAGAGATGCTATTTTGGACGTCATAAAGGATGCTATTTAGGAAGCAAAAAAAGACGTTTTTTGGGACGCTTTAAGTTTTGTCCATGATGCATCACATTTAGCGTCTAGTTTGACCACTCAATGTAAAAAAAATTACACTAAAAAGGGACGCTAAATGGGATGCTAATTCCAGGATTTGTTGTAGTGAGAGTGGGGTAGTTGCAACATTGATTCAAATGTTGACCGTTGGATGGATCTTTTGGAAATTTCCCAGTAACAAAGTGTTAGGAAATTGAATTGGTGGAATCAAAGATTAGGTTGATTGATGTAGACCAAAATATTATGACGTGCAAGATTGAAAGTAATTCCTATTTAATTGGAATGTGTGTAGAATGTTTTTTAATGAATTAAGAATATATATTTAGTTTTTGTACAGCAGTTTTACATCTTTTCAACTAGGAATTAAAAGAGCCTTCCTGTAGAATACTTTTTACAAATATATTTATAGCTACTCCAGTGGTATATATAACTTTTATAACTGCATATTCTTGAAGCTTAACCTTATCATTGGCCTGAAAGGATAAAACCCTACTTACTTGTAAGAAGAGAATGTTACTTTGGCTAACGAGAGGTGGCCAAAGACAAACTTGCACATCTACAAGTGTAATACCCTAGTTGTTAAGCCCTAGACTTATGATCCTTCATGTGACTTATGTTCTCTTGCATTATGGACTTATGATATTTTATATCATTGTGGAATTTTGCTCCTTTTCATGATGAATTCAATTGCGGGATTATTATTAATGTTTGATAACATGACCTTGTACTTTGGCGTTATTATTAATGTTAATGTTGTTACTAAAATCTCTATTATCTTTGAATGTTGTTAATGCACT
>LPNX010785317.1:28249-120225 GCA_001517045.1 Pseudotsuga menziesii
TATGTACTCATGTCATGTCATTCCCCGATGTTCCTATCGGAAGGATCTATAATATAAACAAGTCATGTCAAGTCATTGCGGGTAACCCTCCTATTGTCTAAGGGTTAAAGTCCCCACAGTTCTACACCACTAGGGTTATTAGACTCTCCTAGAGAGGTCGGCCCTAGTAGGATTTTAGTCATGTCGGGAATTAGTATAAATAGAGAGCTAGCCTCTCTATTTAGCACACACTCATCCACACTCAGTTGTAGTGCATAGCTGAGGAAGAGAAAGACACTAGGGAAAGGAAGAAAGAGATTACTGCTGTAAGGAGATCGTCTTACTATTTTGGGGGTTTTACTTTTGGTGCTGATTCTATATCTGAGGAAGTTGTGGGGTTTTGTCTATTTATGGTTTCCCCGAGGAAAAAAACTGGTTCATTTTCTCTTGTGTTTGATTGTTGTACTTGTTGTTCTCTCAGTTAAATATCCTAACATAATGCTAGCTTGATTGATAAAAACTAACATGGTATCAGAGCTAACCTGAGAAGAAGACACTGTTCAGCTACGGGAACTAGGGATTCCTACTTTTTGGATCTCTCTCCATAGATTTTCAGAAAAAGAAGGTTGGAATAACTCTCCTCCCTAGGGCGCATCTTTCGGTCGAAGCAGAATCCAATTCTGAGGTTTTTTAGTTTTGAACCCAACACTACTACAGAAAATTAGGGATTTTCACAGAAGAGAAATTTTTCAGTGAGCCAAGTCCTTGATTGATCTCCTCCCCAAAATAGAAGTTAGGGATCAAATTTAAAGCATTTGGTCGAACGAAAATCCGGAAAAGAAAAAACCATAATCTGCTCCTGAACCAGCTCTGCAGGATTTCAGCTTCAAATCCAGATCCAACATCTTGACCTGGTAAGATCTAAATATTTTGTATTTGCATTTGAGGTTCTCAGTTAAAGTGTCTCATCATACCAATCTTGATGAAAATCTTGAGGGAGCTGATAACTTCTGACCCTGGATCTCCCTGGTCCTGGAAGAAAATGAGTTGGACTCCTATATCAATAAGGAGGTTCCAGTTTCAGAACCAGATGAGGAAAAATACTTACATAAGAAGAAGCTGGTTATGGAAAAGAGGATTATTGCTGATTCTATTAAGGATTGCCTCATACCACAGGTGTCCTCCCTCAAGACACCTAAAGCTATGTTTGGTTCCCTAACCAAATTTTTTGAAGGGAAGAACATAAACCAGAAGATGAATCTGAGAAAACAACTAAAGAATGTAAAGATCCAGAATGCTGAGACCATCCATTCTAAATTTACAAAGGTCTCTTATATCAAGGAACAACAAGAAGTAGTAGATGAAGAAGTGGAAAATGCAGAGATTGTGATGATAACCTTGAATGGTCTCCCTAGATCATGGCACTCCTTTATTCAAGGGATATATGCTAGAAAGAAGATAGCCAAGTTCAGCAGACTATGGGAAGAATGCTCTCAATAATAAGCTTGAATAACAGCCCAAGAAGAAAATATGGGAAGTGAATATCAAGCTCTCACAGTTCACTCCAAGAAAACCAATAGAAGTTATCATCATTCCAGAGGTAAGCATTTCTCTAAAAATATCTCTAAAAAATACATGTCTAGAATCAGATGTTATACATGTGATGGAGTAGGACACTTTGCAAGAGATTTTCCTAAAAGATAGAATAAGAAAAAGAGAAACAAGAGAATACATCATGCTTGTGCTACAAAGGATGATGAACCATCGAAGAAAAGAACCAGATATGAAAGTGAAGACTTTTCTAGTAAAGAAGAATATGTCTTGATTTCTGCTCTCATGGGAAACATCACACATGGACGCAATGATTGGCGTATATATAGTGGGGCTTCCAAACATATGACAGGATTAAAAGAGTCCTTTGTAAAACTTTCAGAACATGAATCACCTCACAAGGTGAAGCTTGGAGATGACTACCATATCTAATAAAAGGTAGTGGGGAATCCTCCTATAAACTAGACTCTGGAAAGTCTATGAAGATGAAAGATGTATTGTTTGTACCAAGTATCAAGAAGAACCTTCTCTCTCTATATGCATTAGATGCTAAAGGCATGAGGGTTGCATTTATAGATGGTCAAGTCATCATGTGGCCAAAAGGAAAGACTATAGATGATGCAGTAGTGATTGGAGAACAAGAAGGAGGATTGTAAAACTAAAGGGCCATCCAGATCAAGCCTTGGTCCATGACACAGTTGAGCCAAATGAGCTTTGGCATAGAAGGCTTTCACATGTGAAATATAGAGCACTACCATTGGAAAGCAAATTTGTTGAAGGTCTTCCAGAAATACTGGCAAAACATGATGGGGTCTGCAAAGGATGTGCAAAAGGAAAGAATACAAAGAAGACATTTCCAAGTAGCGAAATAAAAGCAAAAGAAATATTGGAAATCATCCACTCCAATGTATTTGGTTGTATTTCATCAAGCTCACTAAGCGGGTATGTATATTATGTTTCTTTTATTGATGAATTTTCTAGGAAGACATGGATTTGCTTCATGAAGAACAAACATGAAGTATTCAACAAGTTCAAGGAATTCAAAGCCTTGATCAAGAATCACACTGAAAAGAAGATCAAGACCTTTCAATCAGATAATGGTGGAGAATTCACTTAGAATGAATTCAAAGAGATATGCAAAGACTCATGGATTAAGAGGGAGTTGTCCACTCCTTATAATCCACAACAAAATGGGATTGCAGAAAGGAAGAATAAAACTATCATGGAAGCTACAAGAACAATGCTTCATGATCAAGATCTTCCTATGCATCTTTGGGCAGAAGCTACCCGAACAATGGTGTATGTACAGAACCATACTCCACACAGAGTACTCAAGAACAAGACGCCTGAAGAAGTCTTCTTCGACAAGAAACCAAAAGTCATCCATCTTTGAATATTCGGCTGTACAGTGTACATACACATTCCAAAAGAGAAGAGGACTAAATTAGATCCTTTAGGAAAGAAGGGTATGTTTGTTGTATACTCTGAAATCTTGAAGGCTTACATAATATACATGCCAAAATTCAAGAATATTGACATTAGAAAGGATGTGACATTTGATGAAGACATAGCTTACAAAAAATCTAGAAAGAGACCTGTTGAAGTTCCTAAATAATTGGAAGCACCAAGAATTCATGATACAACCATGAATGAAGAAACTCAAGAAGAAGTTCAAGAATTTGAAGAACCACAAAGAACTCTAGATCCACCTCCAGAAAAGAATCCCCACAAGAGGAAACCTACTTGGGTACAAGAAGTTATCCAAGGTTCAGAAATATATGAGGCTCCAGAAGAGAATCACAAAGAAAGAAAGAGGACCAGATCCTACTTCAGGTATGTATCATTACTATGTGATTTCATTGATAAAGAACCTTCCGTTTATTAAGAAGCAACATAATGAAAAGAATGGAAGGATGCTATGATCGAAGAGTATCAATCAATCATGAAGAATGATGTTTGGGATGTTGTCCCAAGACCAGGACGGAAGTCAGTTGTAACTTCCAAATGGATATACAAGATCAAGCATGCTGCAGACGGTAGCATAGAGAAAGAAGGAATAGACTACGAATAAACCTTTGCACCTATAGCCAAATAGACTTCCATCAGATCAGTACTTTCTCTGGCTGCAAAAATGAAATGGAAAATACACCAAATGATTGCGAAGACTACTTTCTTGAATGGTGTAGTGGAAGAGGAAGTGTATGTGGAACATCCACTCAGTTTTGAGACACATGACATGGAGTCTCATGTGTGCGGACTGAAGAAAGACCTGTATGGTTTGAAATAGGCACCCAGGACATGGTACAGCAGAATTGATAGCTTTCTATCTAGTTTGAGATTTACCAAGAGTAAAACAGATTCCAACCTTTACTACAAGGTTGAAGATGGCAACCTAGTGATGCTCCTACTATATGTAGATGATCTATTTGTGACAGGTATGGATGGGTTGATTGCTGATACGAAGAGAAATCTTGCTACTGAGTTTGAAATAAAGGACTTGGGTATGATGCATTATTTTCTAGGTATGGAGGTGTGGAAGAGTGCAGATGGAATCTCCCTTGGACAAGGGAAGTATGTAGTAGAGATCCTGAAGAGGTTTGGTATGATGGATTGCAAGGCTATGGCCACACCTATGGCATCGAACATGAATTTATTGAGTGACGATTCTTCAGAAGCATTTGATTCCATGATGTATCATCATATGATTGGGTCCTTAATGTACCTGATCAACACGAGACCAGATACTTGCTTTGTTGTGAACACCTTGAGCTAGTTCCTAAAATATTTGAGACATGTTCACTTGACTGCTGCAAAGCATATTCTGAGGTACCTAAGAGGTACAATTGATTATGGTCTCAAGTACGAGGTGAATTAGAAGATTAACCTAGAGGGTTATGTTGATTAAAATTGGGCAGGAAGTGCCATTGATAGGAAGAGCACTTCAAGGTGTTGATTTAGTATGGGATCAGCTGTGATCTCTTAGTTTAGCATGAAGCAATCCCGTGCGGCACTGAGTACAGATGAAGCAAAGTATGTCATGGCTTGTTTAGCTAGTTGTGAGGCAGTATGGTTGAGGAATCTACTATCAGACTTATTTGATCTCCATATGGATGCTACTTGTATACATTATGACAGCGAGAGTTGTGTGAAGTTTTCATAGAATTCATTCTTCCAAGACAAGTCAAAGCATATCAATATCAAGTATCACTATATCAGGGATATGGTGTAGAGGGGAGCAGTGAAGCTCTAGTATGTTGCAATGGACAATAAGATAGATGATATGTTGACAAAGCCATTGGCCATAGTAGATTTTGAGTACTTAAGGGAGAATCTTAGTGTTATCTAGATCGAGGTCCCTTCCAAGGGGAAGTGATGAGTCTGGAAGGCATTCTGACAAGTAGGTGAGATGTAAGGGCTGAGCCATTATGTCATGGTGAGACAATTTGGTTCCTTCCATGTGAGATATGAGTGCTAAGCCATTTTGATATGACTGTAGGATTGGATCCTACATGATCATATGTAAGGGATAATGCCATTCTGGGAATGGAGCTTCCCGGTGAGTTACCAGGAATACTTAGTCTGGGACTGAGGGCCTTCTAAGATGATTGTGAGATGTAGTCTTACAAGATCATATGTGAGTGTTGTGCCTTTCTGATGAGTAGGTTAGATGTAAGTGCTGTGATTTTCTGACAAGTAGGTCAAATGTGAGTGCTAGCCATTCTGACGAGTAGGTCAGATGTAAGGGTTACTGCCATTCTCTGGGAGAATGGAGGCACCTGGTTCGTTACCACGTAGCTCAGTCTGGGATTGAGGGCCATTTTGATATGAATATAGGATTGGTTCCTACAATATTATATGTGAGTGCATTCCATTCTGACAAGTAGGTCATATGTAAGTGTTGTGCCTTTCTGACAAGCAGGTCAGATGTGAGTACTAGCCTTTCTGACATGTAGGTCAGATATAAGTGCTACCGAGGACCTACGAGGAGGTAGGCCTACAACCAACATGAAAAAGGATGGCTCTATAGAAATTATTGTCATGAGAAGAATCATGAGATAACACCTATGGTACTGATCCATATCAAGTGAGGGTCTAGATCCAATGATGATCCAGATCGAGCTATGATCCAGATCCTGTTATGATGTCTCAGAGATGATCCAAATCAAGTGATGATCCATATCCAACAATAATGATCCAAATCAATTGAGGATATAGATCAAGTGATGATGACCTTGTGATGATCTAGATCGAGTGATGATCGAGATCCAATGATGATGATCCAGATCGAGTGATGATCCAGATCCAGTGATGATGATCCAGATCGAGTGATGATCTAGATCCAGTGATAAAGATCCAGATCCAGTGATGATCCAGATCCATTGATGATGACCCTATGATGATCTAGATCTAGTGATGATCTATATCCAAATGAAGATGACTTAAATAAAAATATGACTTGAAGATGAAGATGACGAGAACTTGACGATGACCCAAATGATACAGAGAAGAAAACTTGTTCTCAAAAACTGTGTCAAGAGAATACCTTCGTAGTTAAGAGGGAGTGTTGATGAATATGTAACTTCGGAATGTATTCACTTGTATATCTTATGTATTGTAACCCAATGTTTATTTGAGGATGTATTTGTGATGTACTTGTGTCATGTCACGCCTCGATGTTCCGATACTTAGGATCTATAATGTAAACAAGTCATGTCAAGTCATTGTCGGTAACCTTCCTATTGTCTAAGGGTTAAAGTCCCCGCAGTTTCGTGGCACTACGGTTGTTAGACTCTCCTAGAGAGGTCAGACCTAGTAGGGTTTTAGTCATGTCACGAATTAGCATAAATAGAGAGCTAGCCTCTATATTTAGCATACACTCATCCACACTCAGTTGTAGTGCATAGCTGAGGAAGAGAAAGACACTGGGGCAAGGAAGAAAGAGATTACTATTGTCGGCATATCATCTTACTGTTTTGGGGGTTTTACTTTTGGTGTTGATTCTATCTCTAAAGAAGTTGCGGGGTTTTATCCATTTATGGTTTCCATGAGGAAAAACACTGTGTTCATTGTCTCTTGTGTTTGATTGAGGTACTTGTTGTTCTCTCAATTAATGATCCTAACATAATGCAAGCTTGATTGATAAAAACTAATAGCAATCACATGAAAGATACATCTCAGTAATGAGAGAGTTCCTAGAGCATCTCCAAAATTAAGAAAGATACACTAAAAAAATCGTAATAAGGGGTGGATTGATCAAAATGGTAGAACCTAGACAATGTAGTAGAGATAAAATCTATAATAATTAGGAGCACCTTAATGTAGCAGTGGAAGCCAATAGAGTCACAAGTGGAAAAATCCCAGAGAATGTCCAAATTAGAGAATCTTGAGAGGATAACATATTCCTTGAGATCCTTGTTAGTAACTTATACCAACTACTCAATGACATGCTATCATGAATTTGGTCCTTCCCTTTACAAATTAAAATGGATTTCATGACATCCTTCAATTGGACTTAGTATCTAGGTGCATGTATATGTTTTCCATGTTAATGAGTTGTTACAATTTTAGTAGTTGGAGAAAACTCTATTGGAAACATAGTGTGTTCCATATAACCCTTTGCCAACATTTTCAATCTACTAACATAAATTATTCTCCTGCTCATTCTCCACCATATTATAAGCGTCATAGACTTGGGTGTCTGTATGGATACCTAAACTTTCCAATTATAGGGTAAAATAACCGGTCTCAATCAACTCACCAATCTCCACCTGTTACTTCTCTACTTTAACCAATATTTATTGTAGTTCCTCACTCTTAGTACTAGATATTATAGTAATCCCCTTCAATACTGGTGAATGGATTATATATGCGACTAGAACTTGCTACATGGCCTTTTCTAATGAGTTTTGTAAGGAAGCACATAACATAGAATAATTCCATTATTCGGATGTTATCCCTTCATAATGCCAAATATATAACCATTGAATATGAATACGGTAGTTACATAAGAGGTATACCTAGAATACATGGGAGCAACATAGATCTTGTTTATAGGGGGGGTTTCTATGGATATTATTTGTTTTTAACATATTGGGTTGTTAAAAACCTTTACCTCTATTAGCTTGAGAAATCAAATTTAATTTTTAATCTCATATTACTTCCCCTACCATAAATTTGATTTTGTTTCTTACTTGGGAGAAGAGGTAGTCAAAGTAGAGCCGTAGCCATTTCTTAACCCTAATTGGGCTAGCAGAATAATGTTTTAAGGTACCAAAGGTTGCACTAATATGTAAGAGAGAGGGTCCTAAAATATAGCCAATCATATTTGACTATGATGTAGTAGACTTGTTTTAGGTGGTTTACTTAGTTTCTTCTATTTGACTCTTCTTACTTCTATACATTTCATAAGAGTATGTCCCCTGCATCATTTTTAAAGTTTATTACTTAATATTACAAGGAATTCTAAAAAAAACTTTCATAGAGACACATTTAGCAATCCCTTTAAATATAAAAGCCAACAAAAAGCCCTTTCATAGCCACACAATCCATTTAAATATAAAAAACTATATGGTTATATTATGCTTTAAATATTGAGTATTGTTAAAATGTATTTAACTATAATTAATTTCATTGGTATTAAAATTTATTTAGATATAATTGAAACCTTTATATACCATTGAGTTATAATCATTTCTTACATTAGAATTGGGGTTGATTTTCATAGTTATTCATCCAAGTTAAAAGCAAAACAAGGTTTTTTAGTTGTAAATGCACCTTTCCAAGCGGTGTGTACCTCAAAAATGCATACTAATGTGCTATATGTGAGAGGAATTGATGTTTTAATTTTGTTATGACGTATTTTTTATGTTTAGCTATTTCTATAAGTCGCTGGTAATTTTTTCTTAATTTTTCTAGAGGTTGAACTTTAATGAAAGTGGTTTCTAAACCCAAATTTTAATTGCAAGTAATATGGATATGGTGGGTGTATATTGCATAATGTTAGAGGGTGTCATTTATGATTTGTGTTATATTTGGTAAATATTTTTATTAGATTTTTTTTAGTATATAATAAAAAATAATCCTTTTATTGCTTAAATTTTTTAATAAAAAATTACTAATGAAAACAATTTACACTAACTTTTTTTTTAATAAAAATTTATATGTTTCGAAAAATAAAAACCTATTAATGAAAAATTTTTACACTAACTTATTTTTAATAAACCTCTATATGTTTTGAAAAATAAAAACCCAAAACGTAAAAAAACAAAAATTAGTCTGAATTTCTTACCCAAGGTGAAATCAAATTTCAACCCTGATCATCATCATGCCCTATTCCCATACCATTTGCAAGTCATGTCAAGGGAGAAACCACCAGCCAAATCAGGTTTTGATTACTTTCGACAACTTATTTAGACAACATTCGATATCGGGTCGGTTGGCTCGACATGTTCAATAAGAACAACTCTTGGATCAATACAACAATGTGCTTCCACTCATGAATTCGAAGCGATACCATGCATCCTCTTGAGCTTGTTGTTGTGAATATTTGAACAATAGGTAAATATTTTGTCCACAGCCCCCTAAAAGTGATGTAGGGTTTCTTGTCCAAGCCTGCTATTATTATTCAAAGGAAGCGATAAAATCATGGGCATGGGTAGGAACATGAAGGGATAGATACAATGCACGCATCCATCCCAATGCTTATGGATAGAAACGATATTTAAGGGGAAAATATCAATCCAAAAATGAGAAATCGTTAAGGGGAAGCGATGGTGAATCATACCGATATGATAGGTCAAGGCATGGAAGATAACCTAGACGCGACGACAGGGGAACAAATTCCAGCAGAGAAGAGAGGCGATCGGATCATGGAGGATGAATGTGGATCTGTAAGTTTTATGTTCCATTTTATTAGCCATTCCTAACATATTATTCCATTCCATACCCAATTGGAGCTCGAACATAATATTTTGGGTGCAGATAAATAAAGTTCCCATCTAAGCAAGTTCACTAAGTAAAACCCCACAATTTATACTATATGCATTATTGTGTTGAGAATATGAAAAAGGGTTTTGTCCATTTGCCACATATTCGATGGATCTGCAGAGAGATTTTTTTATGAGAAAAGTTGCAGTAAAGGTCTGATCATGAAATTGATACATACAATTAAATATT
This sequence comes from Pseudotsuga menziesii, assembly GCA_001517045.1. Taxonomy (NCBI): domain Eukaryota; kingdom Viridiplantae; phylum Streptophyta; class Pinopsida; order Pinales; family Pinaceae; genus Pseudotsuga; species Pseudotsuga menziesii. The sequence continues at coordinate 37,955 of LPNX010785317.1, forward strand.
GAAAATCATAGTTAGAAGCATATATTTAAAATTTGTGGCTGATCTCTAGTGAAAATGAACTCAAAGGGAGTTTCTGCATTGCAAGAATTTGTGTTTTTTGTTAAGGAAGATCAATGTAAAATGGGTGTGGTCGATGTACAATTGTATCAATATTGATATAATCAATATGTCATCACAATAATCGATTTAGTAACACAGAGGAAACTAGTACTCCAGCTAGCTAGAGGCAACATGGGTAGTAAGAGGGTGCACATCATTGAGCAAAAGAGGCTGCACACCATTGGGAAAGAATATTGACATTACAACATTGTTTTATTTATGTTATCTGGTTGCAAAGGGACACAAACATAGTTGGGTGTACTCATTTCAAAGCCACACATTACCATCTCGCTCTCAAATTCAAATAATGACCAATAAAGGAGAGTATTTACTGACTGAAGGTGCTATAGATTTTTACCTTGTACAAGTCAGATGTTTAATATCGCTTACACAGGTCATATGTTTATGTAATATTCAGATCTGGTTTCCTGAGTATTGAACTTTGTTTTAAGTATGGTATTGAAATATTTTTCTCATATAAATTTGTCGTATTTATCTTTTGAATCAATACCAAATATTTATATTATGGGCATATTATATTGTAAGATACCATTGCAGTAAGCTTAAAATCAACCTTGTATATCTACAAACCTACATCCATTTTTCAACAGTGCTCACAAGTGTTTGTCAATCCCAAGAGTTGATACACTCGATTTTTGTACTTCATGTACTCGATGTGATCAAGTGGCGATGTTGTTAATCAATCCAAGTATGCATAAAGAGTCAATCTTGATTCTCATTATGCTACTCCATGTAGTCGATCCTAGAGTTGATACAAGAGTCGATTCCTTCTTATGAAAGGAAATATTCATTAGAATATTTTTATTGAGGGCGATTCTTACAAACCTTGGTTCCATGAGTTTTATCTCTGGGTGCCTATTTCAAATGGGGAACTTACCTTTATACATATTATTTATACTGGTAACTTTCCTTACCATTTTTTATTGTTCGAATTCTTTCCTTATATATTACTTTCTTTGAGAAGGAGATAATCAGTCAGTTAATATAGGTCCCATTTTGCCTTGTTTCCTAGTTTCGCTTTCAAATGACATTCCTTAACGGGTAGATTCAGAAGGTAGGGAAGCCAAGAGCCAGTTGATTCACGATATAAAGGAAGTTATGCTACGAGGAATAGCCAGTCTCTTTACCAAGATGGTGCTAGTAGATTGATTGCTCAGAGTGAACCATTGAACTAGAGGAATTGGGGAGTACAACTAGAGTCTGGGGAGTACAGATGTTGAGGGAACTCATTGGGGCATGGTACATTACATGGAAGGAGTGAAAGAAACCTCTAATTAAATATAATTAGAATATAGATTTGATATTCATGGATTACACCCAACTAGGAATGGGTTAGTAGATTATAATAATTGGCTGGGCAATGTACCCCATACCAATTGGATTTACCGAGTATACCATACTACTAGAAGACAAACCATTACAACAATTCTACCATACCCATAGGATTACTACCAGCCCCATAGTCTTTACCTAGTCCCACATCCCACCTCTCTACCAAACATTACTACTTACCTGATTCATTGTTCGTTTAACCTAGTCCACACAATAAAACAAAAAATATAAAAAACCCACTTTTTTTATATAATAAAATAATTAAAAAAAAAACAAAAAAAAACAAATATATATAACTTATAAAAACAAATAATAAAAATAAAACAAAACCAAACAAATCAACATAATTTATGAAACAAAATAATATATATATATAAACGAAAAAAAAAAACTATTTTCAAAATAGAATAATAAAAATATATATGAAGAAACATAAAAAATATATTTTCATGGGCAGCTCGACCCAACTAGTTTACAAAACAGCTTGACCCAACCACTACGACAATGGAAATCATGGCCAATGGCCGATTTTTCTTAACCACCATTTGACAATTCCGATTACTACTCAACCTGCTAGTTCTTGTCAAATAGCCTAACCATTGGTGCCAAGCATCGGAGGGTTTGGTGGGTTATGGATATGGATATTTGTCATACCCATTGAGGAGATTGGGATCAATATTAACCATTGTTGAGATTTTACAATTTCTCTATTTAATTGCCATAGTTGCCATGGATAAAGCAACATTGGAGAGAACCTAGATACTTTTGAAGAGGCGGGCCACGAATTATGCACCTCCGTCGTCAACATCACCTTCTTTGCTTACAAAATCCCTGGTAAGCTTATCGATTTACTGTGAATTGATAAATTTTTAGTGAATTTTGGATAAAAACCCATGTGTTGTGCGGTCATAGCTACGCTAATGTTTTTCCATGTTGCTGCTTTTGCACTATCTCTCTTGTGGATTATGCCCACAGCCTGTCTATATTGAGCGATACCTTGCAGGTCCCCATTATATCAGATAACTATAACCCAAGGGCATTTTCTACATGCCAGTTCTGTTACCATTTGCTATGTCGAATACCCTCTGCATGTGCCTGGTCTTAATGTTTCAGTGAAAATATTTCCCACTGTGGGCTTCTAGCTGATCCTCTACCTCAAACACTGGAGTTGTTTCTTCATTTTCCATAATATGTTGATGATGTTCATTTCCTCATTTCAACATTTATTTTACCCCTTGTTTCAGTGTTTTAATTTACAGTAGCGTGGAATGCCTTCGGACATGGCAGTTTTTGCCTTTTATTTTTTTCACAACCTTAAAAATGTCATTTTACTAACCCTCACCGGTCGATGCCAGTGAGTTAAATCAATAAGAGAATTTTTCTGCTGTCGTGACAGGATGGTAATTATCTAGATTTCTCCTTCATTTATGGAGCAGTTGAAAATGGTCGGTATACACTTTGTTGTTGGTTTGATTATTATGAATTTTAGTTTCTCTAATAGATGTTTTTTTGAATGAATTATTACGAGGTCAATAAATTTATCTTGTTTCGACCGAAATATTTTGTAAATTTTCTGTGAATAAAATTCTTTCGTGGTTTTCATGATTATTTTTTCCTTATTCTATTGTGGGTGTGGGTATGGTGGGGTGAGATTTTGGGTTGGAAGAATATTTTGGTAGGCCAGTATTTTCTCTTCAATACACCTAAATCAAACCTTTCAATAAACTATTTGTGAGTAGCTATCACTGATTTCATCCATTTTGTAGTTTGAAAAAAAAATACATTTATTCTTCAGGTTCATACAATTTAGAAAAACATACATACCCATAGCTGAAGATTAGCATGTATTTGTAACTAGTGTACCGTAGTATTTTCCTTTCCTTTCCAGTTAAGGATATGGATAGGGCCAAAGTTCCATTATTCATTGTGCCACCTACCCTAGACTATGGTTTCCTTGAAAAAAGCAGTTGCTTCTGCTTCTTTCGATGCTTTCTAACTAATGATCGACAATTGCTCTTCTAAATGACTATTATGCTTTCTTGTTTGGTATAATTATTGTCATTGGATCCTGGAAATTTTTTTCCAAATTAAGTATTTATTTGAATTTCCCTGAGCCTTTTTAAAATGGCCTCCACAAATTTTGATCAATTTTGAGAGAAATAAGTATTTTCTCAGTAGGGACATTTCTTTTAGTTAGATTCACTCTTTCTAGGGTGTTAACTAGTCTTTTGAATTCTTTGTCCATTTTTTACTGGGTTTTCTTCATGTACAAACCTCGATGGATACCCATATCTGTTTGTATGTGCACTAAGAATGTGTGAAACAACATGGAGTAATTTGTCCATAAATTCATCTGCATAGGAAATCTGATTACTCTAATGGAAGTCTTTAAATTTGACCAGCATTGTCCATCATGAAGTTGTATGGTTCCATAGATTTTCCTGCACAGTCAATCTGACTACTACGATGAAAGTCTCTCAATTTTATAAGTGTTGTCCATATTCTATTATCATCATGGTGTAGTGGGTATCCATGGTTTAAAATTGGTAAACGTTTGTGGTAAACTAGGAGCTAGGTTCAATTTAATAACTTGTGATTGTTTGGTTCTGTTTCCATTTTAGAAAAATAGTTTCAACAATCCCCAAAGGTTATAATGGAATTTTAGTGACTCGGGTGAAGTTCCATTATTCCTCATGCCAGCTTGTTGATCCTTTGGTTGTGCATGCCAAGCAGTGGCTTTTGTTTCTTTAATTTCTTTCATATAATGAACCAACTATTCTTTTCCATTAGCCTCACCTGATGTTCTATTGTTTCACATTATTGGGATGATCATTTGGGATAGTTCCTTGCACACCATTGGGCCTTGTTACTTTGGTTGTTCCCAAACCTTAATAAAATTAGAGAAATGTATTGTCAATTATTCTCTTCAGTCCCTTGGAATCCTTCAACTCTAAATTATGATCTTAAATCTGATGTTGAGTCCAACCAATTCTTTGGAAATTTCTTCCCTAGCCTTTTGGCTTCAAACGACATTTATATTGTTTATTTACTTTCCAAATACATATTATATTCTGATGGTGTGTAGAGAATTGCATGTTGAATCAACTGGTTCGTCATTCTTATTGCTTGGATCTCTTGGAGCTAGAATCTTTTCTATTAATGCATCAAGCCGGTATTAAGAGAAATAAGACACTAAACAATCATTAAAGGCATAGGAAGACAGTTAAGAGGTAGGGATAACATGTTATGCTAGTTCATTTATTGACCATTTAAGCATTGTTACTGGAAGCATGGGGTAATCTATATTGCCTATGTTAAGTCTTCACTATACATAATTATTATGCACTTAAGGCCTTGTAAATAGTGATATTGTAGATCAAAAAGGAAATGGAGAATAACACATGCTCCCCTCTATACACAATCTAGAGAAAACTCCAGAAGAAACCATGGAGGTACTATAAATATCTCCCTTTATCAAACAATTTCAAAATGAGTTTCAAAAATGAACGTAGCAGCTTTCCGTTGGTAGAAGTAGTGACTTGTATTGTTTGGTGCCTCCTTATTTGTTCTATTTTGGAAAATGACAGTAAGCAATAAAATCCCAGTAATTTATCTCTACATGCCTTGATAAAAAGACAGATCCTACCCAATGTGTAGTTGACAGATTTGAGAAAAAGCTCAATAGTGACCCACTAACAATAATCAGTTTGAAAATAGAATTACTATGAACTGAGTTTAATCTAGTGAATTGCATTTTGTGGCAGTGACCTGGAATATGATCTATACATATTCACAATTTTTGGCTCAAAGAGCTCTAAGTTGTCTTTTTCTCATTTTTCTATTATGACATGATTGTCTCTTTCTATGCATGTTCTTCCGGCTTCCCTAACGATATATCTCCTCCCAACACTTGTATCAAGTGTGTCAACCTTATCAAACTTACTTTGGCACTATTCTTAATTTTGTTTGCTTGAATTGAATTGATTGATAGGATACATAGAGCTCATGCATTTTAAATTCATTATAGGAGAGATTCCCCACATCTGAATAGTGAAGAATCAGGTTGTACAAACACCGAATAATAAAATGCATCTCCTCTCATATAGTCCACATCTCACATGTGCCCAATTAGAATATATTGGCATGCCAAGTTTAACTACAAAGAGTATTGGAGAGCGAAAGTCACTATCACAAACTTTAATTACATAATGAATTACTGTGACTGGAATATTGTTGTTAGGTATCCAAACTTCAATGACTTTACCCAAATGCATCTATAAGTCACTCAACCCTTTTCCCCAATGTTTTCATCCCTCTCTGTTTCTGACCACCTTATCAATTTTGCATTGAAATGTATTAAGTTAAGAGGTACTCAATTTTGCAATTCTAACAGCTGTCAAATTGAGGTCAATTTCCCATAAGTGTCTTTTAATTCTTTAGTTAGGACTCATGAATCATATTTATACTGAAAGGTAAAAGGATTTGTTTATTAACTTAGATTTTTGAATGCTTATCACCCCATGGGATTTTTTATAGCTAGTATTATCTCATTAACATTTGAAATAAGTATATTCAGTTGAAAAAGAAAACTACAATTATTTTGGTAAATGAAAAAAATTTAATTAAAGTGCATATTTAAAATATAAGATTCAAATAGAGAACAACTGTGATGGCAGTTATAAATTGAAGCAGTGCTATGTAACAAAATAGGTTACCAATCATGAACTAGTTCTAATTACCTTTACAACTAATACCTGATGGGTTAGTTTGTGGGGTATCTTTCATCAAATGATAAATATTTGATTACCGATATGCTTTTCTATTTCCATTGTTTCACATGGATAGACATTTCAAGTAAGGTTCATTTGCATCTCTCCAATGCTTTCCTCACCATCCTTTTTATCTTCATGTAATTCCAACCTCTTAAACATTCAGGAGGGGAAATTATTCGCTAAGCTCACAAGGTGATTCTATTTTTAGTTGTTCATAAGATAGCTAATAATAATGGATTTATATCTCTGGTTCAGTTTCCTCTTAATTCTTGGCACTTCATAAGATAGCTGATAATAATGGATTTATGTCTCTGGTTCAATTTCCTCTTCACACTTGGCACTTACTAACTTTTCAATAATCTGACAAGGTAGTGAAGGCCTTGCCATATCGATGTTCTTGTAGTAAGCACTACCTATATTCTAGGCTAAAACCATGTGGGGGTAAAATATTGATAACCGACATTCTAGGACTAGTAATTGTCCAAAAATGGGGTACAGACTAGAGTGTAATGTGTACTCATGTGCATCTCCATCACGTAGATCACTTTAGTTATTTTAACCAATTACATAGTCAAACCAAAATTTTCTTCATATCTTTATTTATGTAAAGAGTCTTAATTTTTTTGGAGGGTTATGTTTGTTTTGCTCTTATTGTAATCCATTCAGTGTAGACATTCATAAAAAGGGTTTGTATAATTGTCTCCAATGATCAAGAATGTATGGTTCTTTTTGTCATCTGGAGCTTTCATAATAGGGACCCAGGAAAATTGTATTTGTTGCTTACAGTCCAGTAGGATAAGGTGTTTCTTTGGTCCATATAGATACTATCGATGGATGTGTACTTTTATAGTTAATCATCCCATTCTTTCTTGTTGCATTCCCTATTTGATGATTCTCTAGCTTCAACATTAATTAATTAGTAATTTATCTGTAGGGAATGGTCTTTGTGTAGTTGATGGGAATGAGCCTGAAGCTAGGCTAAAGGAACACTAAGGCTGTCCACAAACTGATGGTGTTCACAAGAGTTGGCCAATAAGCTATATTCTGATTCTTTGTTTTTAATGAATTTATAATTTCCACTGTTAGTGTAGAATTTCAAATAAGCACGTGAAGGTAAGAGATTGAGTTATTTATGATTGGGAATTTCATAGTGAGTGAAGGTATGGATTGTGTATTATATTAAGATATTGGTATGTTTATAATAATCTTCGAAGTGTTTTGGGAATTTCCATCATGGAGAAAATGTGCTTTAGGTTTCATGGAAAGAAATGTTTTTTGTTAATCCAAAGTGGGTAGTGATGGTCCCTGCAGATGTTGTTTGCTTTTTTAAATGATATCTAAATTTTGTTTTACTAGTTTTCTGAACTTACACGTGCTCATTAGAAACTATATATTTAGTTTATGAAAGTTTGAAACTATGAAATAGAACTGAATATAAATGGCTTATATTCCATTATGCCCTAGTCCCAAAGTTCATGAAAGGGAAAATGCAGCCATAAAACATTACTACCAAAGAACTATTTGCTATATTAAATTACATGTTTCTTTCACATGTTCAAGAAAACAACAAAAATCAATCATATAACAGAATGTCATGGTAAAACTAAACTGAAAACTAGACCCCATGAAGACACTCCTCATTAGAAACAACCTGAACACGACAAGTTTATAGGAAGCAACGTATAATAATATCTTAGTGAAGTATATTAGAACCGAAAATATGAACTTCTTGAACTTAATTATGCTTCAATAGCATGACTCAGTTCTAAGGTTACTAAAAAGGAAGAAAGTAGGCAATGTGGAATTAATACCAATTATTTATTTGTTGCTATACTAAAACTGCACATGCTTTAAGTACAACAAAGCAAAAAAGGTTAATCATAGAATAGGATCCCATGACAAAAGCAAAACATTAAATATAGGCAAAGAACAGAGAAGAAAAACCTAAACTAAGTGGTCCACCTCTACAAGGGATCCACCCCTTATTTGATAATATTTTAGAACCAATGAATCTTCTTGCGCATGGGTAGCAGTTTCATCTTCAGGTCTCACAATCTTCTTTGTTGTACCATCCTACAGATTGACAAAATACATGCTAATATGAATTGAATAAGGAAAACAATTATCTTTTTGATCTTCACAATCCTCTCGAATGGGAAGAGTATCATGTTGAAAATCATCCAACAAGAATTTAGAAGAATCCCTTTTACTGCCTTGTACACTCTCATGAACTTTTCTCAGTGTTTCCTTTCTTAACTCCTCTTTGTTCTCCTTTTCCTTTTGCATTCCCAAATACTTTTCAGAATTTTCAATGCCATCTTTTTTACTCAATTGAACTCCATCTTGGAGACTATCATGTCTTTCAAGCACTCTTGCTCCATGAGTCCCAAGCTTCCAATAGCCATCTACACTAGATTTTAAAAGAGTATTCAATGATAATAGAACAACATCACCCATGGCTATAACAACACTTGCTTGTGATACTGCTTCAGAGGCTATTCCAGCAGCTCTTTCAATTGCATCCAAATTCTGTGCCCATTTTGTAGCAGCTGAACTAGCTTCATAATTGATGTCTATGGAACAACCACCATTTGACATTAGAAAGAAGGGAGTAGCATCAATTTTTCTCTCTTTTTTCATTGATGAAATATTATGGATTTTTTTCCTTTGATTCCCTTCATTACCACCTTCAGCTGCACAAGACTGAATACCATGCAATGCATTAGCACTATTCAATGCCTCTATGGCCATGAATTTTTCTTGAAAACCAGCTTCATGTGCAACCTTTGTTACTATTGCTGCCACTTTTGCAACCGAATGAGTTGTAGATGCTGCAGTAGTAGATACAAGATTTACTTCACAGTCAAAACACACTTTAGAGTCTTCTTGAAAAACTAACTGACTCAAAATGAACTGACTGTGCTTGACTGCGGTTGCTACTAAAGAAGCAGCCACTTCAGAATGCAATCTATCCTGCTCTATCGAGCTTGTTGTTTGCTCAGAAAAAATGACTCTGTGCCCTCACTCTTCTCTTGGTATTGTCTGATAATAAGAAAGAGAAGGTACAAGTGGCATCCTTCAACTTAGGGTTAGGGAAGAATTTTATTTTCCACTGTCATGACTATTCCGGGAAATAACCAATGAACCTTGAGATAATACCACCGGAGATGTAGACAAAGGTATAGAGCCATTGGAGCCAGGCATTATCAATCTTGTATGAGTTAACCTGCTAGTTTCGTCAATCTCCTCTAATACATTGATCTTTCTCCTCTTTCTAGGTCTCTGCTCAACACTCAACGGTCTATCAATTCTCATGCCACCTTTTTGGGATTCCATCTTATCATTAATAACAACAAAAGGAATAGTAGTTCTAATCATAGTAGAAGAAACAGAAGGAACCAGAGCTGTAGTCATTTTATGAGGAACAAAAAGTGGTAGTGAAATCTTATCATTAAGAGTTTCATGAATAGTTTTGGACACAACAAAGGGAGAAAATGACAATTTAGACTCATATTTTGCTCTAGGAGTTACCCAGGGTAAAGATGGACGACAATAAGTCCAATAAGATATTTTTCCCATTGCATACTTTCCAAGTTGTGGGGTTAGAAAAATATGCCTTCATGGAGTGCTTTCAGGAGAATCCAGGTAAAGGTTCCTTGCAACACTGGTTAATTGAACTCCCTCATGAATGGGAGTTGGCATATTCCATACAGGAGATGGAGAACTAAATGGATATGGTAAAATCATAATGGCTGATGGATTGTTCATGAGCCCAACCCTCACCATATTAGGATAAATTTCCAATCTAATCCTTGAATAATGACTTCTTGTAGCTGCTAAATCAATTGACCTCATGCCCATAACTCTTGCATCAGACAAACTTGGAGCAGGACTCACAGTACACATACCACCTTTAAACATAATGCTAGCTGAAACTGATGATATATTTAATCATGAAGTTTTGGGAGTGTGTGCCTCACAAGCATTACTACATATCTTCACTTTTATTTTTGTTGTAGCCAAACACCAATATTGTTCCCACAAATTATCCATGTGATTGGATGAAACACTACCACTACAAGTTGCCGGAAAACCACATTGGGGACCTTATTAGATTGCTTGGACCATGCATGCTTGGAAATCATAAGTTCTATGAAGAGATTCTTTAGACCAAATACATTTCAATAAGAAAAGTAAGCAAGATTAGGAATGATAACAAACATCTGGGTAGAAAATATATACCAATAATATCGCCAAAAGCTACTATCATCATAGATTCTTATGGCAGTGATCCCTGACCGAGGAAAGAAATTCATTATAACATTAACATTTATCTCTCTAAAGAGCATCAGCCATTATTACAGTCGTCATTAATATTATCATCAAATACTATGTATTATTATTGTTATTATATACTATGTTGCTAACTAATTCATGTCAAAACAATCAAACCTCAAATGTCCTCCATAAGTTGTGAACCTTCAAGGTCCAAGCAAAGCAACTTTTATTTAAACCATAGGCATTCCCATTGGACTTCAATCATAATTAGTCATATTATAACATGCTCAGACAATCAGCATCACCAGATACAAAAACATATATCAATTAAAAGTGTCACAAAGGTTGAGAAGACTCAAAGAAATTAAAAATAACTCACATAAGAGATCCATACACAAGAATTTGTGCACGCAATTCGAGTTGTTGTGAATCAGTGAAAGGTTGTTGAATTGAGGCTGATACCAGTACTGATGTGGTATTAAAATATGATAAAGTCCTTGATGAAACATTACTTAATGACGGGAAATGTTTGTTAATATCAGGAAGACATGTACTTGATGGAAAAGTGATGCTACGTGATCGATTTTCTGAGATCATTGGTGCAGCTTTCCCATCCACTAGAATACAGAAACCCATTCCTGGTCTTTCATCAGAGCTCCTGTCCAGCGCATTGAAAGATATGACAAGGTGTCTTTTCTCTTTATTTTCCTCACTAGCAGTTTGACAATAGTTTCCTTTTTGAGGCATTGAGTTCGATTCACAGACAACATAGTTTTTGGTACCCTTGTTTTCTACCTCATTTTGGAAGGTCTTGGTCCAAATAGGATATTCAAGTTGACCTTGTCTACATTTAGTTAAGTCTTTCAAGCCATGGTTATGCATAGAACTAAGACTGAAGACAATTAAGAGGAATGGCAAGGAAATCCAGGTTTATAATTCAATGAAACAATGCATCCACTTCAAAGATAACCATGGAATAATAACACCATATCCACATAATTAATGTGAGATTTATAGTGGATACAAATTTTATAATCACACCTAAGATATTTCATTAGGTTTCCTAGCATTCAAAGGTTTCCCATGTTCAGTGTTGATTGGAATATTTCACCTCCTGCGGACACCAAGGTGTTCTGCTAGTCTGAATGGTTCAGATCTAGAACAAATAGATCACAGAGGTTGATAACTCTCCCTAGAGGCTGTAGATATCTAGAATATGAGGCTTTGATAGTTCACCTGTGTACCTACAAAAGAGTTCAACATGAAACAAATCAAAGAAACCAGAATATGATCTACTAATATATGCTAGTGACTAAGGAATGTAGCAATATATATTTGAAATCAAACATCAACAATATATACAGGACAAAAAATCAGCTTGCATTAGAAATGTGAAGAAGTTTACAACCAAGCCTTAGTGTTGACATGCATCTCCATGAAACCAGCTCTTCATCCCCAAAAGTTCCGACTCTAGCTCTCTATGCTCTCTCCAAATGATCTTGGGCCAAGAATCAGTCCAACAACATAACAATACCTTCAAAATGTTCTCTCCTCAACCATGGCTATGAACTCATATTTATAGGGCTAGATGGATAGAAATGGTTGAGAAATGAATGGGTGAGGTGGCCTCTAATATCCTAGGATGAGGGATCTCGAGTTCAACTAACCCACAACAATAGGAATAAGGGATATCTCAAGGCTTATCATATAGAAGCTTCGAGAAGCTTCTCTTTTTCCCTTTTTACCCAGGGTACTGCGCTTCTCCTTCTATGATAGAGCGGTTTGGTAATAACCGCCTATGGACCAAGAGTGATAGGTGGTGGCATTGCTTGTGGACAACCAATGAAAAGTGGCACAAACAGGGGTAATGCCCCTCGATAAAGGGGCATGAGTAGTGCTGGGAATTTGTATGATAGACTAATAAAAAAACATTTAGTCTTCACTCTAGAAGCTAGAATTCAGGGAAAGTAGGTATGTAAAAGGTCTTATTGCATGATGGTGATAGGATTTTGGTATAACAGGATGCCCCCCAAAGCATGAGTCTTAGATTGATATGATAAACGAGAGCTTTGAGAACAAGTCGTTGCCAGGAGACAAAAATGTTGGCTCGATCGGAGTATGCAGTCAAGTAGGCATCTGTAGTACATTAGTATGTTGACTCATAGACGCAAGTAATGAAACTCATATCTGCAGACCAATACAAGGTAGATCCGTGAGTGGAATAAACAAGCATGGCTACTAGAATACAATGTAGATCCATGTGATAGAGGACTCAAACTTGGACATAGCTACCAAACATACAATGTAGATACATGTCATACAGACACGAATTTGAGCATAGCCACGACCATACAAATGTGGATCCATGCTAGATATACAAAACTCCATCGCAACTTGGGGAAAAATCAATGAGCGCTTTTAAACAAATGCCTAGGTTCTTCATCTTATCTTCCACAAAGTACGATTCTATCCATGTGATTACAATGATCTGATGCCGAACATGGAAGAAACCACTTGATTACCAACCAATGATGTGAACCGTTAACAAGTGCGAGGGAGATCACCATTGATGTCAATGATTCCCAAGGTACTCTAGTACAATCTACTGAGTGCAAATAGATGTCCTGATGTCGAACACCTCGTCGATTCTACCGATCAAAGGTCAATTATGTGAACCTATGTCGAGAGCGAGAGAATCTATCATTAAGGCATACAGATCTCAAGGTACTAAAAATTATTTCTAAGACTATTTCCTGGATAATGAGTTGATGTCAACAGGAATAGTCTCGTCGAAGGAGGGCCATGATGAGTCCCACATCAATGACATGAAACTCAGAAAATAGTTCTAGAACAATTTGAACATAGTAACCATATGACTGACTCAAATATACTGACACAAAGACTGTGTATATTGCAGAGGTAACACTTCTTCAGATCCCCTTTGAACTTCAGGCGGCATGACAAAATGACTTGGCAGCATGACTAAACAGGATAGATACACAATGCAACAGTGGACAATGCATTCTTCGTAAATACTCAAAGGATTGGCATGACTCATGAAAGTGGATCGTCACAGAGATCAACTGAATACCCAATTGACTGACATGATTGTGCAGACAAGTGCCATGTTCAAAGGTAAGGACAAACAACTGCCATTATTTTCAAAATGATTCCCTTTCCCATTTTCCCCATCATGATCGATGAGTGCCTCTTTTCTGTTTTACGAGTTCAAAGAGGGTAACAAACACTCAATATAGCTTTTCAGAAGACAAGTCCAGTCTTATATGTTTTCTGAACCTGGGAGAGGATGGGTTCATTCCCAAAATGAGTCTCTCAATGTTTGATTTAATGAGTCCACCGAAAGGAAACTCGGTATCGTTCATGTTTAGAGAGTCCAAACAAATATGGAAGAAGACTCCATGGGGTTCCTTTTTCATATGATTTAGTCTCTAAGGCCCGAAAAAGTATAAAATCATACCTTAGAGAACTCTTCCAGTCATGATTAACTGGAGTGTTCCTTTCTTGTAAATAGTTATGTCTGAGCCGAGGAAGAGATAACCTACCGTCAGACGGATGACTCTTCAAATATTTTAATGAGCGTGAAGAAGACAAGATCGCTCTATAATAGTTTCATATTTAGGGAGCCTAAAAAGGGTTTAAAGAGAACTCCATGAGGTTTATTTACACAATGTCACTTTTTAAGATCCTGGAAAGATTTGGAATTGGAATTGACTATCTTTTCATGTTTAAGGAGTCTGAAAGAAGATGTGAAAATAAGACTCCATGACGTTTCTTTACACAATGTTGTATTTTACGAGCCTAGAAAGAAACTTGAACTAGACTCGGAACTTTGATACTATATTTTAAAGAGCATCACAAAGTGTCGTAATAAACACTCAACTACCTTTTACGTTTTGTGAAATTACGAAAAATACATAAACAAATTTTCCAAAGCTTTTACTAAAGTCAACTTGTAGATGACTCATAAACAAGTGTTAAATGCATCCAAAATCAACATTACGGGATTGCGACAAATAGATTTTGACTAGAAGATGACGTAATATGAAAACTATACTAAGTTAGACCCAAAAAATGTCTATATAAGGCAATTAAATAGTAAAAAATCAAACATTTCAATATTTACCTCTAGCTGAGAACACTTGTAGCATTTTTTAGCCAGATATTCCACAGCTGATACCGGGAGCTCCCACCGTCTGTTTTCAGTCTCGTCAGTTCCAGGTAACAGCTAAGACCTTTATCTTTCATTTCATAGATTTCATTTTGGGATTTGATGGGGTTTTAGGCCTATTTCTAAAGCCCTAAAATCCAATTATTGGGAATCGTGGCTACCCATTGTGGGGTAGGTAGTACCACCCGAGAGCCACGCCAAGAATATGGTGGACAAGTGGTGCCACTGCCTATCTCCAACGAGGCACAGGAAGTTCCGACTGTGGAGAAATTAAACCAATGATATAGAGAAAACTTACTCATTATTTTCATTTATGATCACTCAAGGATGATATTGATATATACCATTGTTGTTTTCGATAGGTCTAGGCTTCCAAAATATAGCGATATGGAAGGAAAGAACACATGACGACAAGGATGCCACTACTGAAAGGGATCCGATTTGTATTTTTGCACTTTGACACTATGGGCTTCTAAATTTATTCTGGACACTAAGCATGGTGTCCCATGAAAGACTACTGGAACACATACTAAGAATGTGGAATCCAAAATAGCAGTATTTCGAAGTGGGGGCACATATACTTACAGTGGAGGTAGAGGACGTCTACTTCCTGACTAGCCTATCGAGACGGGGTGCCCCTATCTCACTGATAGGTTCCCATGGTCGGGACATTACCACCAGAGAGCTCATAGATATACATTTTGTACCAGGTATAGGCACATCGGGAAAGAAAATCCCCATCAGGGAAGTGATAGAGAGGGCTCTACGAATTGTTGTGTTCACCATGCAGAGGGTGGAAAGGAGGCAGGGTGTACATTAGGATTCTAGGGAACATATGCTATATGCCCTAGAGGCAATGTCACCTACGGTGTTCAACTGGGTAGAAGCATTGCTTCCATCGTTCAAGGATCAGCTGACTAAATGTGGGCAGGGAGAGCTGAAGCAGTTCGGCCTTGGTTCCATCTTATCTTGTTTCTTCTTTGAGCAGGTCCCCCAGATGAGGCCCCAGGTGAATTTTCAGAGTTTGAGAGCACCAGACGCCTACATGTTGAGGTGGGTCAAGATCATGGCTCCCATAGGAGCGCGTAGGGGCAGAGTGAAGTTTGATGATGCGTTCTTTCGATGGTTGCGGGATCAGATGCTCATGGTCAAGGACTATGCCTATGTGGACACAGATTTTACAGGTGATCCTGACCTACCACTCCCACCTGGAGAGAAGTGGGGAGACATTGGTAAGAAACAAGAAACCCTAAGGATGGAAATTTTTTTTATGTTTTTTATGTTTTATATTTTTTATGATAAGTTACAAGACCTGTTTTTCTTCATGCAGATGTTGGAGCAAGGAGGCCTAGAGGAGCATCTCCACAGAGTGATGATATCACCGGGGAGCTGGAGGAGAACTGTTAAAATAATCAACCCATAGTTAGCTACCCTAGACATTAATTAATCCAATTTTTGTCTTATTTTCCTAGTTTCCATATTTTACCTTATGCAAGTTGTCCTCCACACATCCATAGTGGTCAAACTTGCTAAATTTGAGTCATGGAGCACTTGGGAAACCTATTGGAATCAAATCTACTTTATTCTTAGCCTCCCTAGCACATGTCTTCTTTTTCTACTTTATTGCCTGGTTTTTCTGAGTTTTAAGGCAACTGGGAAAGTTTGACTATGTGAAGTTAACTTGTTTTTTGTCCTTATCATCCTCCACTCTTTTGTCCTATGAAAATCATGTATGAGTTGTCCTTCCACCACCTATTATCTTCCTTAATTGATTTTTCCAATTTGTAAGCTCCTAGACAGATTTGGAAAGTGCTTTATGCACCTATGGGGGATTTGCTTAGATTTAGTAATCCTGCTTTTGACTAAATTCGAATGGCATCATTATGCATTCCAATATCTCACGTAATTATTTATTGTGGCAGCCTATGACTTCACAGGGTTGGCTATTGTACACTTATTCAATACAGATTAGTGTTATGCTCCATATTCAGTCTCCTTTGTGAGTAATTTGCATGTGTAATTGGAAATTGTTATGAGTGTAATTGTTCTAAAATTTGGGTTCAATTTCCACATGGGATCAGAGCCTTTTTAGATCAATTTATCTCCTTCCAATTTGTATTGCAGGTTCAACATCATTGACTAGGAGCATTTTGCTGACTGACGGGACAATTTTTGAGCTATGGATCAATCTCAGAAGATCATCTTGACTCCATTTAACTTATTTGAATGGAAAGCAGAGATGGAGATATTTTTGAGAGAAAAATGCCTCTACAGAGTGACTATGTCAATAGAAGCAAATCCCAATGCAGCTGTAGAGAAGATTAAATGGCACAACAGAAGGGATGAGGCCTATGGTCTCCTGTGTCTAAGCATATCTAGAGACCTCCTTTTCAATCTTGATGGATTAACATCAATGAATGAAGAATGGGAGAATCTTGTTGATCTTTTTGGAAATACAGATGAGATGAGGGTACATCAAATTGAAAATGAATTCATCTCCCTGAGTCCCGATAGCTTTGAATCCCTGCAACTCTATTTTTCCAAGTTCAAAGCACTTGTTTTGCAGCTACAACAATGTGGGATTGAAAACAAGGATGAACAAATAGTTTTGTCCATACTCTCAAAGCTTGGCTCTGACTGTTCAGTGTTTGTATCGACCTTCTATGCCACAAAGTTGACAGCTCGAGCCTGGAAAATGCCTAGCCTTGCAGATTTCATGGAATCTCTCACACAAGAACAAGATAAATTTGTGATGATGGGCACCATCAAACCATCCAAATACCATGCTCTAGTTGCTGGAGATTCGAGGGTGGATTAAAAAATCAAGAAGAAATCTAAAAATCCACCTGAGCAAAAGAGAGATGAGAATAAGTCTCCATAGGAGCCTCAAGGTTCCAAGAAGAACCCCCAGAATAAGAAGAACAAAGGATAAATAAGCAAGTGCCCATACTGCAGTAAGGGAAATCATTCTAAAACCTCCTGCGTGAAAAATCAACTTGACATGCTGACCCAAATAAGTGAGAAGAATGGCATCTCCCTTCCAGACAGCTCAAAGAAGAGGGGAGGATCAAATTTACAAGACAGAGAGAGAGTTCATGCATTGGTTGCTGGCACATCAAGCTCACCTAGTTTCATCATTGATTCTAGAGCTTCAAGACATATGCGTTCGACCAAGGAGGCATCCACCTCACTTGACATGTCGAAAGGTCCACCAATAGTACTGGGAGATGACTCTCTCACTAAACATTTGGGCAAAGGGAGGATTGATCTTGACCATGGTAAGTTCAGCAATGTGTTGTATGTTCCAGGTCTTGCCTCTAAACTCTTATCAGTGTATCAGATGACCCACACAGGGTCTCCAAAGAAGGTCATATTCTCCCTTGATGAAGTTGATATCAAAGAGATATCAAGTGGTAAAGTCATTGCAAAAGGAGTTGCAAATCACACTTTGAAGGTATACATGTTCTCACACTTCCTACCCTACTCAAACCCATCTGCTCTTCTGATTCATGCTAATGAGGCAAGAAATCTTTGGCATGAAAGATTTGGCAACCTTAATTACAAGTATCTTTCTGATCTTAGTGAAAAATAAATTTTCATAGGGTTACCAAATATTAAGTTTTCCAAAGGAGTCTATCAAGGTTGCATCCTAGGAAAACACCCAGAGCATAAATTTGAGAAAGCTAGTCATGAGAGAACCTCTGCACCTCTTGAGTTGATTCACAGTGATGTTGCTGGCCCATTTCCTCATATGTCAATGATCCATGCCAAATATGCATTGACATTCATAGCTGACTTTTCCAGGTATTGCTGGGTTTACTTCCTGAAACACAAGTCTAAAGTTTTTGGCCTCTTCAAAGTCTTTAAGGCTTTGGTTGAAAACCATTCTGGGAGGAAACTCAAGGTCCTTAGATATGAAAATGGTGGTGAGTATGTCAAGTTTGAGTTCATTCAATGTTGTGCACATGCAGTTATTCAGATGCAACATTCTATCCCTTACACACCACAGTAGAATGGTATTGCTGAGAGGAAGAACAGATCATTGAAAGAGATGGCAACCTGCATGATGGAGGATAAGACTATGCCACCAAAGTTTTGGGCCGAAGCTATAAACTGTGCATCCTATATCTAGAATAGTTTTCCTCATAAACAGCTTGATGGTATGACTCCTTTCGAAGCATGGAGTGGGCATAAGCCAAATGTGACCCATTTCAGGATTTTTTGGCTCAAGGGCTTGGGCTAGAATTCCAACAGAAAAGAGGAAGGCTTTGCAGCCCCAAAGCCAAGAGTGTCTATTTTTTGGGTACTCTGAAGATTCAAAAGGGTACAATCTGATCAATTTGAGCACAAACAAATCCTTCATTGAAAGGTGTGTTCGGTTTCAAGAAGAGCCCCTAGCAGCAGTGGAAGTTGGAGAATCCTCTTCCCCACCAAAACCTCTGAATGTAAGTGAAGAGATAGTTGAACATGATAATTCTAATATGTCTAAAAATGATGATTTAATTGAAGATCAAAAAAGTCATACAAGACCAAAATGTGCAGCCAATACCATTCATGCAGCTGGAGAACTAGCTGGAAATCCTAATGATCCTAGGAGGACTAGATCTCAGTTTGAGAATGCTCTGTGCATGAAAGATCCTATGTTTGCAGAGAAATGATATATTATGGTTGAATCAGACCCACATACATATGAATATGCAGCAAATGATACAATATGGAAAAAAACCATGGAATAAGAGTTCAGCACACTCCAGAAGAGCAACACTTGGGAGCTGGTTGATCTTCCCCCAGAGAGGAAGCTAGTTCAGTGTAAGTAGGTGTACAAAACCAAATTTGATGATGATGGTTCAGATATAAAGTAAAAGGCCATATTGGTATCCAAGGTATACTCATAGGTACATGGCATAGACTACAATGAGACCTTTGCACCAGTGGCAAAGATGGACTCCATCAGGCTAGCCTTAGCCATTGCAGCTTCAAAGCAGTGGGAGGTACATCACATGGATGTGAAGTGTGCTTTTTTTAATGGATATCTCACTGAAGAGATATACATGTAGCAGATTCAAGGATTTTCTACTAACCCATCTCTTGTTTGCAGGCTAAAGAAGTCATTGTATGGGCTTAAGCAAGCCCCTAGGGCTTGGTATGCCAAGATTGATAACTTTCTGCTATCACTGAATTTTGTTCGATGCAAATCAGATCCAAATGTCTATTTGAAGCTGATTCATGGTTCATTAATGATCATTGTTTTGTATGTTGATTACCTTCTCATTACAGGAAGCTCAAAGGATGAAATTGCTTCTTTGAAGGATGCAATGAACCATGCCTTCTCAATGACAGATTTGGGCTTATTGAGCCAATTCTTGGGGCTCGAGATTGCTCAAAAAAAAGAAGGAATAAAAGTATGTCAGTCTAAGTATGCCTTGGATTTTCTGAACAAATTCAATATGTAGGATTGCAAGCCAAGAAAGACTCATTTCCTTTCAGGAGTTAAGCTTGAAGAAGCTGATTCTTCACCTATGGTAAACAATACACTGTATAGGTAATTGATTGGATGTTTGTTGTATCTTAAACATAATCGACCTGATATTTCTTATGCAGTAAGTGTGGATTCAATATACATGGATCAGCCCCATGATATCCATTGGAGAGAAACCAAAAGGATCCTTAACTTTGTTCAGGGAACAATGAGTCATGGGATCTTCTACAAAGCTAAATCTGATCTTGATTTGATTGGGTTTACTGACAGTGATTGGGTAGGTGACAGCACAGATCGAAATTCAACATCAGGATATGTGTTAATGATTTCAAAAGGGCCAATGAGCTGGTCAAGCAAGAAACAGAGTGCCATTGCACTCTCATCTACAGAAGTAGAGTACAGAGGAGTTGTTAATGCAACAACTCAATGTTTATGGTTGCGGGGGTTACTCGTAGAGTGTGGCTTCGAATCAGAATACTCAACTACTATCTATTGTGATAATCAGAGTACCATTCAAATATTCAATGATCTAGTTCATAAGCAGAGAACCAAACACATTCAGATCCATATGCACTACATCAGACAGCTTGTGCATGATGGCACCATTCACCTACTCTTCCGTTCCTCCTCAGAACAAGTAGCATATATATTTACCAAATTTTTTTGTCAGAAGAAATTCAACAATATCAAATCACTGCTGGGGATTACTGATCATGTTGTGAAGCATAAGTGGTGACAGGATTTCCAAATTTTGTTTTACTGTTCATGTTTAAGGGAGGATTTTTCCCGCTGGGTTTTTGCCTCTTTCCTTGGTTAAATGGACATGTAGTATGTAAAGGGTGACTAAGCCTTGTTGCTAGGCCCTATAATTTTCTGATATTTTACTCATAAGTTAGGCTTAAGGGGGGGTGTTAGAATAATCAACCATAGTTAGCTACCTTAGACATTAATTAATCCAATTTTTGTCTTATTTGCCTAATTTCCATATTCCACCTTATGCAAGTTATCCTCCACACATCCATAGTGGCCAGAATTGCTAAATTTGAGTCATGGAGCACTTGGGAAACCTCTTGGAATCAAATCTGCTTTATTCCTAGCTTCCCTAGTGCATGTCTGCTTTATTTCCTGCTTTTTCTGAGTTTTAAGGCAATTGGGAAAGTTTGAATAGGTGAAGTTAACTTGTTTTTTATCCTCATCATCCTCCACTCTTTATCCTACAAAAATCATGTATGAGTTTTCCTTCCACCACCTATTATCTTTCCTAATTGATTTTTCCAGTTCGTGAGCTCCTAGACAGATTTGGAAAGTGCGTTATGCACCTATGGGGGATTTGCTTAGATTTAGTAAGCCTGCTTTTGACTAAATTCGAATGGCATCCTTATGCATTCGAATCTCTCATGTAATTATTTATTGTGGCATCCTATGACTTCACAGGGTTGGCTATTGTACACTTATTCAATACAGATTAGTGTTTTGCTCCATATTCAGTCTCCTTTGTGAGTAATTTGCATGTGTAATTCACAATTGTTGTGAGTGTAATTGTTCTAACACTTGGGTTCAATTTCCACAAGAACCTCAAGAGGTTGACTCTGGACATCATAGATGCTGACATAGATGACCTCTTGACTAGATATCAGAGATCTAAGGCGGGAGTACCAAGCCAATTCAGCAGGCCACTATGGAGGGTGGCTCAAGGAGTGATGTACTATCACGAGCACCACTAGTCGATGAGACATGTATACTAAAAGCTGATAGATCCATCATTTTGTATGATGATTTTTCCTAAAATCCTACATGCTTCAGATGAGGTCTCGGGACCTATTTTTGTAAATTTTTTGTATATATATACAAATACTTCTACCTGATGTTTATACGTTTCAAATGGATGAATGCATTTTCTATGAGTTCTATGTGTCTTTAAATGTTAATTTAAAATGTACCATGTTTGATTTAATGTCATGAATGAGAAATATGACAATCCAGGATGTAATTAGCTAATGTATCAACAACTACCTTATGTTCCCTAGGGATATGCCTATATGTAATGGTTCCAAATGATGTTTCTAACAAACGTACCCTCTGGAAGAGGCAGAGGAGCACCAGGTTCCCAATGGTGTAGACATGGTTTAAATAACAAACCACGAGCTGAGATTCAATAAAAAATACTAGATCACGGACATCCTAGGACGTAACTTCAGTCATAAGACTGATGACTGCTTCATACTCGACGATGTTATTAGTAGCAGGACCTAAGAAGACCGCTCTTGAAATGACCAAATCTTTAGCTGGGGAATAGACAACACAAGCAGCTGAGGCTAGATTCAAGGTGTGGTGGCTAGCACCATCAACAAAGCTATAGAAAGTCATCTGCATGATCAAAACAAGGTATAAATAGATGTGGACACCAAAACTCAAAACCATATTGAAAATACTGAAAACACACTCAAAGTCAATCAATATACATATATACAAGATACCATCCAAGAATACCTAGGCATAGTACCTTTTCAGGTACAACCCATTGCAAGGTTGTCCCAAAGGGATCCCATCATAATCAACCAACTCATAGGCTCCTTTCTTTAACACCTTGGAAATAATGAAAGGTCCATACCACATAGACTCAAACTTACCCTTTCCTAGCTTGTCATATCTCTGGTCATAAGTCAAAACTAGGACACCCTCATTGACAACACGAGGCTAAATGGATTTATCATACTATGCCTTGATGCATTTCTTATGTGCCTCATTATCCCAGGCAACATCTCTACGAGTCTCATCAAGGTTATTCAAGTACAAAAATCTTGCTTCCTCTGCGGAAGTGTCTGGGAGAATTTCGACGGTGAGTTATAAAGATTGAATCTAACATTGGGTCAGTAAGACAACTTCAAGTCCATAGACAAGCTGGAATGGCGTGAAACTAGTAGTTGTTTTCATGAAAGTTCGATAAGCGCAAAGAGTGGAAAAAAGAATGAGATGCCAATTGGATTTATGATTTCCAACCATCCGATGAAGCATAGTTTTCAAAACTTTGTTGATGGCCTCTACCTAACCATTAGCTTGTGGATAATACGGCGTAGAGTTTTCATGGCAAAAATCTAGCTTGGCACTCAATTCCTCCATCATGTGATTACGGAAATGAGATTTTTGATCAGTGACGATGGATTGCAAAACTCCAAATCTAGCTATGATATGATTGAACAAGAAGAGAGCGGAAATCTTACCATCTTCTGCATATGTAGGCATGGCATCATCCCATTTTGTAAAATAATCCATGACTACGATGATGTAACCATGCCCCTTGGATGAGGTAGGCTTACAATGCATGAATCAATCCCCCATTTGGAAAAAGGGCCAATGGCAATGATGAGGTGAAGCAGAGTAGGATGGGTGCACTTTTTGGGATAAAAAAGTTGGCATGGTGGGCATTTTTGAACAGCCTCATGATAGTCTTTGAAGATAGAAGGCCAGAAATAGCCAGTGAGAAGGATTTTCTAGTCCATAGCCATCCCAGATAAATGACCGCCACATGCTCCAGAGTGGCAATCATTAAACACTTTTTCAGCCTCCTCATAAGTGAGGCATCACCAAAGAATAGAGTCGATCCCACGTCTATACAAGGTATCCTTGAAGATAAGGTAGTACTTTGCGTGGTGCTGGATGTAGCGACGATCATCGTGAGATATATGCGGCTGAAAAAACTGGGTCTAGAGATAAATCTGCAAATCTCCATACCAAGGATTGGTAGTGCTAATTAGGAACATGAATTCATTTGGAAATGAAACACTGGGCTCAGATTCCATGGTAGCATAGGATAGGTCACATATAAGCTCGAAAAAAACCAAGGATTTCTTTGGTGTAGCCTTGGCAAACTCGAGATCGAACTCCTGAATGATAATGATCCAATGGGAGTACTTGCCCCCAAGTACTTGACGAGTAAGAATGTAATACATCGGCTTCTGGTCTGCCAATACAGTGGTAGTGCGAAGTAGAATGTACTAACGAAATTTTTGCACAGTAATGACCATGGCCAAAGCTACCTTCTCCACATGTGAATAACGGGTTTTAGAATCAATGAGATTCTTACTGGCATAATAAATTACATGCTTCTGAGCATAGAGATTGTCCTGCACTAAAACCATGGCGATGGTAGTAGCAGAGGCAGCAATATACAAGAGAAAATCCTTTGAATAATCTAGGGAGTGTATCACAGGTAAATTAGTTAGAGCATGCTTAAGACTATCAAAGGAGCGTTGGGCCTAGTCATCCCAAAAGAATGGAGTGTTCTTCTTGAGGAGATGCATATAGCCATGTGTTTTCTCAGCGAAATTGCACACGAAACGATGGAGAAAGTTTTCCTTCCCCTGCAAACTTTGGATTTCAAGGATGTTGGTTGGGGTTGGTAGATTAACGATGGCAGCAATCTTCAAAGAATCAATTTGGATGCCATCTTTGGATACCACAAAGCCAAGCAAATGTCCCGTATCAATGTAAAAAACACATTTATGCGGATTGAGCCATATATTATAATGACGACATCTCAGGAATATGGCCCTAAGGTGACCAGGGTGGTCCTCTCATGACTGTGAATGAGAAGGGAGGTCGTCAAGGTATAGTTCAACAATATGTTTAATGTCGTGAAACACATAGGACATCACACGCTAAAACATAGCGCCAACATTTTTCAAGCCGAAAGGTAACTTCTTATATGCAAAGGTTCCCCATGGGAAAATTAATGCCGTCTTATGCTGATCGACGGGCAATATCTCAATCTGATTGTAGTCGGAGAATCCATCTATGAATTAAAAGATGACATTTCCAGCACATTTGTCGATAATCTGATCGATGTGCGGGGTAGGAAAGTTGTCCTTGGGACAAGCTTTATTTAAATCCCTAAAGTCGATGCAGACTCTAATGGTGCCTTGCTTTTTATTGATAGGGACAACATTCAATACCCATTCCATTAGAGGTATAGGATAAATAAAACCAGCTTTCAAAAGTTTCTCAGTCTCAGCTTTAATAGCTACGGCCTTCCTAGGATGTACTTTCCTAAGTTTCTTCCTGACAGGTTTAGCTGTGGGATAAGTTTGAGTCTCGTGGACCACAATGGAAGGGTCAATCCTAGGCATCTCTTCATAGGACCAGGAAAAACTATCACATAATTCCTTAAAAAGTGCCTTATATGCTTCAGATTCATCTATGGAGCACTTTTTCCCAACATGAATGTGCTCAATAACATCAGGCTTGGCTGATATGTCGATTGGATTCATCTGAGTAATGTTGCAAAGGTTTCCTTCAGAATCTGTATCTTGCAACAATATAGGAGTTTGCAAAATATTGACAATATCAGTAGGAAACAAGGATGCAAAATCATGGATACCCGAACTGGTATTGGGGAGGAACATGGATCTATGATGCTGATCCTCCCAAATGGGCTCATTCATGTTCATGATCTCTATGATCGAGTCATCGAAAGGAAAAGTCTCGAAGAGATAATCTAGAACTGGAAGAGAAGGTTCTAACTAGTACGGTAAATGGTAAGGATCTGAAGCCACTAAATGAATGTCATTAGTGTGATCATCGGAGCAAGTTTGAATGGTGTCATACATAGCTTCATGTGGACTCAACAAGGTAGACTGAACAACATTTGTGCCCTGGGGCTCAATATCAAATGAAGCGATCATATGTATTGTCACGGTATCCGTGCTAGGAGTAGTAGAGGGAAAAATCCCCATAGGGGATGAATCCTTCAGCATACCTACCCCAATCGACTGGTAAGGATGTGGGAATTGACCTAACATGGGGGTGTTATTAGCCATGGAGGTAGTAACATCTGGCATACAGAAATCAAGCTGGTCAATGGTAACAATTCTCCTGAGATATGAGAATTGGATCGTTTGAAATGCTGGTGAAGCAACAACATTCATGGCATAGAACCAATTCCTTCCTAAGAGGAGGTTATAATTTAGAGGGGAATCTACCACTTCTACTTGGATGGAAATGGTTTTTCCCCACAACTTGACCATGAGGGCTAATATGAGGCCATGGGGTTGTAATCCCCATCCATCAAAGGATTTAAAGGTCGTAGGTGATGTAACAAACTTGGGAGAGCCAAGAGCTTTCCAACAAGTCAGAGATAACACCAAGGCCGAAGCTCCTTCATCTAGTACCATTTGAAATACTTTATTTTCCACTACTTTTGTAATGATCTAAAAAGCAATTTTATGCAGTAATCTAGGTTTGTAGTTCTCAACATTGAATTGAATCAAGTTAGTGTTATCTGATTCTACATCTCCTAATGCAGTCAACAAGTTCTTGCACTGTGTAGGGAAACTTTGGAGTACCTCTAAGGTAGACATCACACAAGGTTCCTGAGCGATGTCTTCAACCACATTATAGAATTGAGAAGCTAGGGCATTGGCATTAAAGATAGCCTTTTGAAGAGTACTCTTTGGTGGGTGCAAAATCATGTCGAGAGTAGGCTTCTCGATAGACAAGGGAACAGTAAACGAGGATTCCAGAGAACTAGTAGGGGGAGCTTTCCCTAAAGAAGATTGATATTCTTTCTTATATGTAGGTTTATCATAATTCTGGTTCCGAGTTTGCAGATGGATGATATCTAAGGACATCATACGAGTTTCCTCCGATGAACTAGAGTTACCCTGGTTCGACATGTGGTCTACCAACTGTTGTTGAGAGGGAAAGGGATCTGTAAGTACTGCAGGTGTAGGATTAGACTTCAAAAACTAGGAGATTTCGTCTCGATGGGGACACTCCTTTGAGAAGTGGTCACCACCACATAAAAGACAAGGATATTTAGCCTTCTGTTTCCTTATGTTGTTGTCATTATGGGTTAATTGTGGGGTCTCTTCTTGGTTTCTAGGTTTTTTATTTGAATTTTACCTTTCTTTTTATTACCCGAGGTTTGAGTAGTTTGAATAGAATTGACCTCGGCAGAAACCTTGAGAGTCGAAGGAGTTGTAGTTTGGGTTTGCTTTGCAGGTTTTGCTGTGGATGGGGACTGGATTGAACAAACAATCCCATGAACAGGTACTTCTTTCGGTGGCTTGGAAAGGTCAGTGTTGGGGCAAGGAGCTTGAGGAATCAGGTGATAAAAAGTCCTAGATTGGGCATAGACCAAGTCTAGGTACTGATCCCAACTAATGTCTTGCTCTTCGGTAATGGGACCGCCCATGGCCACATCACAGGATATAGGAGGAAACAAGGACTTAGTGAACCAATCAGCTAACAACTAATCTGAAATAGGGGCTTTAATAAGTCTTCTCTGCCTTCTCCACTCATGAATATGATTAGAAATGGGGGTGGAGGTGTTTTGTCGTAGAGAGGTTAAAATATCAGTTCCCGTTTCATAGTGAATAGGGAGCTGGAAGTGCATAAGAAATACAGTTGCCGACGAGCCAAAATTCACAAACGAATGTTGTCGGAGTCCAATATACCACTTCGCAGCTGTATCAGTCAAAGTTAACTGAAAGAGTCTTAACCAAACAGAATCATCCATGAGGGAGTTAGAGGAACTCCACAAATTTAAAGTCATAACATGGTTCTATGGATCTTCACCCTACTTCCCATTGAATTTTGGAATATTCGATGGTAACTTTACCGGAATGGGAGGCCACGAGGGATTGTGTCGGATGGGATCATTAATCGACTTGGACAAATCAGGCATGTCCAAAGTTGCAAGAAAAGGTAATTGTCTATTGGGTTGCATATACTGGTAATATTGATATGGCATGAAATTACCAGTAGGGCCATAGGTAGACTGATAAACAGGTTGTTGTGACGAAGAACTACCAGGAAATCTGCCCATGGGGAGTTGATTTCTAGAATTAGGACTGCTAGGACCACCAGAGCCACTAGGACTTCTAGGACCACCAGGACCACTACGAGGCATACCACCAGACCCTCCAGAACCTCCAGAGACACCAGAATCACTAGGTGGGGGGCCACCAGACCCTCCCGAGCCATAACGAGGAAAGCCACCAGGTCCCCCAAGACCACTAGGACCACCAGGACCATGAGGAGGACCACCAGGCCCTCCAATACCATTAGGTCCCCTAGGTGGAGGACCTCCATAAGGTGGTCCTCCTGCACCTCCTGCAGTATGTATGGGTATCCCTCCCATGGATGGCATGTAAGACCAGTTGGGTTTCCCCCATGGTGTAAAAGTGTTTCTAGGGAATGGAATTCCGGTCAGATTGGATGGATTATTATCTACAAGTATTTGATAACCATAACCACTAGAATACTGAAAGGCAACAGGTTGTGCCCCCAAGGGTTGATCTAAACTAGATGGGGGATTTACCACATTAGTGTGGGTGGGAGGGACAAAAACTGTAGATGTTTTTATGTTAGAGGTCTGCTCTTGACTAGGTACAACTCTAGTCTTAGACAACGTAGTTCATGCCGGGGGTTGTCCCTCGGTATTGAAAGGTACTGAAGACACAGGAATTGAAGTTTGGGCCCCAGATGCAAAAGATATGGGTGGATTTGGATCAGACATAACATAAGACGTGAGAGGGGTGGAAATTTGACTTGGGATGTGGGTTGTTAATGGATGATATATGATCGGTTCAATGGGTCTCATAGAATCAGCTAGTGAATGATATCCCACAGGAAGGAATGTGGAATGAACTGGTGAAGGGCGTAATAGGTTGTCAATCTTCTTTTCTACCTCCTGTCCATGGAGGATAGTAGCACGGTATTTCCTGCATTCTTCTTTACTCTTAGCAATGGCCTGTCTAATGGGTGTCTCCCAAAAAGGAGCGTTAGGACCAAAATATGGATGGGTATTATCAACATGACCTTCCGAGGGAGGATGGAACAATGAATCCTCTCAAGAAGGGTATTGGACCAAGGGCAGTGAGTGTGAAGAATATGGTACTCCACTTTCCACCACCACATTATCTCCCACTTCGGAGGTGGTAGCATCTCCTTGGTCGATAGCTTCCATTGGATTTCCTTCTAAAACAGAAGTGAAATCGGGTGGCAAGCCCATACTGTCCTGGACTGTCTTAACTCAGCTAGCATGTACAGTTCCTATCTAACCTGGGGTCTGAAAATCTAGAAAAAATGCACCAAAAGACTTCCCTACTCAAACTATAAGTCAAAACAAGAAGACTTAAAATGACAGGAGGATTTCAAAAGTCAGATCTCTCACTAGGATTGTCAAGCAGGTGCCACTCACGATATACCTCGAGGGTACATGCGTACTAATCTCCTATAATGTTGTTTTCGGTGTATGGCTCCAAACAAGATGGCCAAAGGGCTTTTCTTAGATAGATAAGGTACCCTAGTCGGGTCTCCAGATATACTCAAGGTACATGGGAGCTCGAATCGGTAGTAGTGTTCTCTAATGGATAACCATACACAAGGGGCCTTCCGATATACAATCGAGTACATGAAGTACCTTCCTATATACGTCAAGGGTACATGAAAGGTTGTTCGATATACCGACACTATGTGGAAGAACTGCATGAGTCCTGGAATGTAATGGTAACAAATAATGACAGCTCCTATGTTTTACGATGCCCGAACACGTCTCTAACATATCACTCAAGTTACTACGTAAATTTTAACCTACAACTACTGTTAATTTTAACTTATACAGTTATGTGAACGCATGATCTTCTGACAGAAAAGTAATACCATGCAATATGCTTGTGCAAATGTTCACTTTACCGTTCAATATGCCTACTTACAGGAGGGAAGAGAGTGTTTTTTCTTTTTGTTTCAAAACCAAAAATCATTCCAATCAACAGTCATCAACATCAAATCAAAGACAAGCAAATACTTCTACAAACCAAATTCTTCTTTCCGAAATCAAATGGGAAGGGTGAGAATCTCTTCTCCTAAAAGAACAATACCAAGCACACCTATATGCCAATGCACTCTAACTTTTCAAATTTCTTAAAAACATATGCAAATCTAACTTAAAACTACCATTTTTTTTTTATTTTGATTGAGATAGCCCTATATGCATGAGAGATGAAAGATCATAAAGGTCCTTAAAGCTTATGAATCCAATCAAAAAACCCAAATCCAACACTCAAATATGATGTCCTAATGTTAAGCAAAAAAAAAAATTTGAAGGGAAGAAAAACAAGTTTACTATGTAACCAAGAAATGAAATCTAGAAGCTAATATAGTGTTCTTCTTTCAGTATATGCAGCGAAAAGAGACTTCAATAAACACTCTAACTTTCAGAAAACAATAAATCCTTCTCTAAGCACGACCAACAAGGAAGAAGCAGATGAACAATAAAAAATGCTAACCAAATTTTTGAAATTCCACTCAAAATCAATCTTAAACCATGAAAGTAGCAAGACACACACATCGGATTCAATAACACAAGCTTGATAATAGAACTGAAAGCAATCAAAATTCCAAATTTTTACAAATAAAAATGAGGAAAAAGAGTTTTGGACTAATGCCTACCTGGTACCACGCTTTGTAGGTGCTGTAAGAGCATTTCTGAAGCAGTACTACTCCTCGCTAACAGGATACAGGCGGTGGCATTGCTTACTATCCACTGTGTTCAGGAAGTGGCACCGCACCTCGTACAAAGCATTGTTGTGGTTCCCTATAGATGTCCAAAACAAGCAAGAGAACAATGGATACAATCAAACGAATACTAGATCAAGGTGAATACTATTGAATTGAATATGGTAACAGAGAATAAAAAACTGAAATGACTCAAATATGAACAGATCTGGAAATTTCAAACCCAAATAATACAAATCAAAAAGTAGATTTGACTGTAAAGAGTTGAATAAAATGGAGCCTAGATTCGTACAAGAGTTTTAGACTGAGGATGATCAGAACAACTGAATACAACTACTCCCTAGTGGAGTTAGAAGATTTTTTGATCGGAATATTTCACCTCCTGCAAAGAGCAAGGTGTTCTGCCGGTCTGAATGGTTCATATCCAGAAAAAATAGATCATAGAGGTTGATAAATCTCCCTATACATTGTAGATATTTGGAATACGATGCTTTGATAGTTCACCTGTCTACCTGCAAAAGAGTTCAACACGAAACAAATCAAAGAAACCAGAATATGATCTACTAATCTATGCTAGTTACGAAGGAATCTAGCAATATATATCTGAAATCAAAAATCAACAATATATATGGGACATAAAATCAGCTTGCATTAGAAATATGAACAAGTTTACAACCAAGCCTTAGTGTTGACATGCATCTCCATGAAACTAGCTCTTCATCCCCAAAAGCTCTGAATCTAGCTCTCTATGCTCTCTCCAAATGATCATGGGCCAATAATTAGTCCAATAGCATAACAATACCTTCAAAATGTTCTCTCCTCAACCATGGCTATGAGCTCATATTTATAGGACTAGATGGATATAGATGGTTGAGAAATGAGTGGGTGAGGTGGCCTCTAAGATCCTAGGATGAGGGATCTCGAGTTCAACTAACCCAAAACAGTAGGTATAAGGGATATCTTGAGGCTTATGATCTAGAAGCCTGGAGAAGCTTCTTTTTTTCCTTTTTTGACCCAGGGTACCGCGCTTCTCCTTCTATGAAAAAGTGGTTCTAGTATTAACCGCCTATGGACCAAGGGTGACAGGTAGTCGCACCGCTTGTGGGAAACCGATGAAAAGAGGTGTGAACAAGGGTAATGCTCCTTGATAAAGGTGCAGGAGAGGTGCTGGGAATTTGTATGATAGACTGATTAAAAACCATTTAGTCTTCACTCCAGAAGCTAGGATTTAGGGCAAGTAGGTATGTTAAAGGTCTTACCACATGATGGTGACAAGATTTTGCTATAACATTCAGAATTAGGAAAAATAGCAGGATATTTACTGCTCCCTTTAGAGAAAATCTTTCCTGAATTAAATCTAACTGTAGATATACCATGACTTTGAGACATACTGCAGCATTGTTGGATTCTAGCTTCAAATTTTTTGGATTCAACCTCTACATCCTTGCATCTTAAGCATCCTAAATGTTGATTTTTTGTTTCAATTCTTTCTGCCCCAACTTGACCATCCTTAGATTGGCATGAATACTGCACCAAAGAAAGATCAAACTCGTTGGCAGACTCTTCACTATCACCTAGGAACACACTACCCTGTCAGAGCTCACACTCTTCAATTGTAGATGAAATAGAGTCAAGACCAATCTCTGAAGTCTTGACCTTGAACTCATCTTTTTCAGGATCTTTTTCATCTTTGTTAAAAACTTTTCCTGTCATGCATGGCACATATAACCCTGCTATTGTTGCTTCCTTGACATCCTTTTCAAGGTTTTCAAGATAGCTAAGTTTTCCTCCACCTTGGGTGTTAGGATTCCCTACAATAAAACAACCTAATAAATGTTACGGTTACTCTACAACAGCTCCAAGGATATTAAGTGTTCAGTAAACTATTTTAATTTTTAGCGTTTAGCTCCATGCCATTATCAATATATAGGAGTAACTGTTCCTTTGGAAATATTTTTTTCAGTATCTGTTATTTCACTTTGAACTTCAGAATCTAAGTATACCCAAAGAAATTAAATTATCTTGCTTCATACTTTCCAAGTCATTAAGCAAAGAGTTAAACTTTTAAAGCATGTCCTTTATTTAAAAGAGTAAAAATACCATGTTAACAAAACATTTTCAGATAGGTTGGAACATAACATAAACATATATATGATCCAAATATGAGCATATAAAACCTGGACTGAGAACTCTATTGCATGTTAATTATGCAGCTTCAAATGACTGTGAGAACCAGTTTTACAACTACCTGAATCTGAAGTCATGATGCATTGCTGATTACAAGGATTTGGCTACCCTCCATCTTGTGTTGTTGCTTCAAATGTTGTGCATCCTACATTAAAAATGATTTTAAATTCTTGGTTGATAACACAAGCTTTCTCATCGTTATCATTCTCTATTTTCATGCTAGTTCTAGATGTTTTAAAACTATGTTCAGATTTCAAGTTCATAAGATTGTATTTAGTTAGACTATTTGGTATTTCTATGCTAGTTTTGGTTACTTCAACATTCTTTCCAAAGTTTGAATTCATATGACCAGTCTGCTGAGTAAGATCATCCTCTATTTCTGCACTAGGCCCTAGTGCTTTATCACTCCCTTCAGATTCCTGGTTCATAAGACCAGTCTGCCTAGTATGATCACTATCTATGTCCATGCTAATTACGACTGCTTCAGCACTGTTTTGAAATTCTAGGTTTGAGAGTTCAATTTGCTTGGCACAACCATTCACCATCTTCATGCTAAACTGAGCAGTTTGCATTGCTTGCTAATAACCATCAATAATATTTTTTTTCAAAAAGAAATGTTAAATTTTTAAGTTTCTGATGATAGGTGGCTTCTGGTGTAAGCTGATTTGTTTTCTAATTCTTTTCGCATTGCTTTGTTATTGGACCATTCTTGTCAATATCTCCATTCTCTACTGCCATGCTCATTTTGGTTATCTGCACAACTTGTCTACAAGTAGTAAACATACTTTCCTGCACATTCAATGTCAATTCATTAGACTGTTGTATAAAAGATGGCTTCTAACCTGCGGTGATTTGTTGAGTGCCCACTAAACGAATAACGAGCAATGTTTTCCCTTTTTATACTTTTAGACTTGATAGAGAAACTAAAGACATTGTGAAACAAAAATTCTTTTCCAAGTTCCAACACAGTTTTACTATCCTCCGACATTAGCTATCCAGTGATCAAATTTTCATTCCTCTTGACTACTCACCTTGTGGGAAGGTAAGGATTCTAATGACCTAGAACTATTTTCAATCTCTAACTTGTGCAGGGCACCACTTTCATTCAAGATGGAAATGACAGATTTGTCAAATTGAAATTTCTTTGATTTTGTCAATAATGAAACATTCAGATCCTCGAAATTTTGGAGGGTAACAAAATTAGTGCCAAGTGATTTCACAATTTGTGATCCACTATTATGATAGTAGATGGATTGATCACAAGACTTTTCAGCTTGTAGGTTGGAAATAGGCAAAACATGCAATGTATGCACTGTTGCCTCTTCACAACCTAGGGAATTGGAATTACGTGATACATAGAATGAACTTTCAACAAAAAAATTATTTTCAAGTGATGTTTTTTGTTCATGTGATTTATATTTTTTTTCCTTAAATTAGCTAGGTCAGACCCTCTCTTACTCTTACCTTCTACTCTACCCTGCCTCTATCATACTGCATAAACATACCCTATGTTATAATGTTCTACTAATGGTAGGTTTTGAACAATTCTTCATGAAACTTGAACTTTGTACTTGTAAATATAACTCCACACCAAAATATGAGACCCAGGTCTTAGTGAGGCTCTTATATTCCATTGAAGAAGCAACACATCCCACATGGGGAGTCAAAGTGGAAGGTGTAAACATGCCATAAGGCCTGAAGGGAATTGGAACTTAAAACTAATTCATAATCAGACAATCATGGCATGGCACTTTCACATTCCACTCAAGTAGGATGGAGACATGCTTTATTACCCTTACAAAGAAATAGTTTCTTGTAGGAACTTCAAATGGGGAATATGAACCTCATCATGATTTTCTCTATCCTTTGCTTCATCATAAATGTGCATTTCATGGTCAAGTAAATTCCTTCATTTTGAAATTCACAAATCTTGATAAGAATATGCCTTTATGCAACTATGCAGTATAAGAACACTGTAGAATACTAGTCTCTCCAACCTTTTCGATAGGTTTAGTCAATCTCAAAAGCTTACTAGAATCTAAATTTTAGTGTAGTCTTATTTTAGGTGACCATACATTCTAAGGAAAGTTCAGTTCTTATCAATGGTTATTTCTCTCTATGAACTGTTTTCCAATCATCATGGAAGTTGTTTCAGATCCTATACATCTCAACAAGAGATGATATATATTTTGTTATACCTAATAGTTTGCAAGTTTTTCAAGTTTAATTCATGCTTAACCAGTTGTCCTACCTTTCAAATAACTGGTATCATCACCTAAAATCCAAATATACAACCCTTTAAAGGTTTCTCTAAAGACGCAATGTTGTAGGAGCAGGGTATTTCTCTTTATATTTGCAACATGACTCTTTAATTATTGAATCCACTATTAGGTGCCCTTATAGCCAAGGAATA
Organism: Pseudotsuga menziesii; assembly: GCA_001517045.1. Taxonomy (NCBI): domain Eukaryota; kingdom Viridiplantae; phylum Streptophyta; class Pinopsida; order Pinales; family Pinaceae; genus Pseudotsuga; species Pseudotsuga menziesii. The sequence continues at coordinate 73,243 of LPNX010785317.1, forward strand.
ATGATTCACAAAGCATAACTCCTCCATACAAAATGGTACTTTTGAAACAGTAAATGATTCTATGCTAAATACTTGCAATGCTTGCAATTCCCCAAGTCAAAATACTTACAATTCTTTGAATTCTAGGTCTAGAGATCATTTTTGCAAGACATTATGGTGCATAGGGAGTCAAGTCTCTAATTTTGCAAATTCTAATCATCGAGTCTCCATTAGCAATAAGTTTTTGAATCTGTCTTCCTCTTAGATTGTTTATCACTTTACTTAAAGCTAAAATAGGCTTCACAATAAGAGAAGAAGCCTTTTGTAGTTTGATCACAATCATAGAGTTGGTTATTATGGAACCTTCTCAAAGAAAAGGTGAATATAATTTGCATAATTTTAAGTTTATTAATTATCAAAGCAACAGGTTGTGTTTTAATTTTGATAGCCCATGATGAGGAACATCTTAAACACCTTGAATCTCATGGATCCTTAATATTGTAGTAGACAAGAGGGAATGTTTTCATTTTTACTCTTTGTTTTGGATGTAGTGATGGCATTGAGCTACGAAATCCTTTCAAGAAGGACTCTTCTTTGGACTATGAGAATGATAGTGATGAATAATGGGAAGAGGTTCTCATCACTAAATATCTTTGGTAAGAGTATTTGTATTATTTTTATTAGCTTTAGTTACAAGGAAAATTGTACATAGCTCTCAGGAATTAGTTTCTCATAAATACTAGTTACTAGTAAGTTGTAATAGTAATAATTATGTAGTTTGTATATTGATATCTATCATAAATTTGTTTGAATATCATCATTGTCAAGCAATAAAAACTTCTTAAAGGGTGCTAGATCAATGGTAGAGTGCCTACCTAATTATAGGCAAGAAGTTGGTGGTTCGATTCCTCCGTGCACTATCATAAATTTGTGACTACAAAAACGACTAAATTTGTATATATACGACTATTAGTAGCTAATTTCCCATATCTTAGTCGTATTTAGCTTAGTCATTAATATTTTAACATCCATTAGTTTATTTAGTTGCATATTTGGTCATTAATGGTTGCAATCAGTGACTAAATCAGTGACTAAATCAATGACTAACTCAGTGACTAAATCAATGACTGAATCCATGACTAAATCAATGACTAAATCATTAACTATCAATGACTAAAACAATGACTAAATCATTGACTATCAATGACTAAAGCATTGTCTATCAATGACTAAATCATTGTCTATCAATAACTAAATCAATGACTACTAACTCAAGCTATTAATTACAAGTAAAATATGACTAGCTATAAGATAGTGGAAATTTGATACTATTAGTCACCGACTCAAAAATAGTTATTTATAGCCTTATTTTAGTCATTTTTTTAGTCATTAATTTCTCATTTTCTACTAGTGATGATTGATTAAATAAAAAACTAGCTCATCAAAGGAAAATAAAAGAGTATGGGGGACCATGGATTCCACAAAGTGAGGGGGAATGGGGACCCCTAGCACCTAATAACTTATTGTTGACTTAACTTTGTCCATCCCAATTCATATTTGCACCTTGGTGAGATTAATAATGTTTGTCACACAAACCTTGTACAACGAATCCTATTCTCAATAATTATGGGCCGTGGAGATATTTTTGCATATTTTGCACACCTTAGTGGGCCCATATTGCATAGGGATCCTTCCTTGTGAAAATATTCCCTCACATTTATGTGTTTATGGTCATTTATGAGCTCTTTCCTATTTTTTAGGATTGTAAGCTATTTTCTAGCTTCCACTCTTACACCATGCATTGATGATCCTATTTTTGTGCTTCCATGATATTTATGACCCGATTGGATGCCCTCTCCCACCTATTTCAACCTCCTTTATGTTTTGTAACCCCCTTTGTGCATTAGTATTCCTCCATCTGCTCTTCATGGCTCCGCTCCTTATTTTTTGGGTAACTCCTCCTCATGGGGCTAATTTGGGAAAGGGAATCTTTTCACTAAGCCACCACTCCAATAATTCAAGTTAATTATCCATGATGAAGTTTTAAGCTTACTTATCTCTAATTTGGGTTGATCCATTTGGGTTAGAATGGTCCTCCTTATGCTATAAATCCATATGCCATCTCCTCGTTGAAGTTAATCTTGAGCTTTAGACCATGTGATTTATGCTATCTACCCATGTTGGGAAGGTTAATGTTATTGAGAGAGTGTTGAGACTTAGAGGGAGTCTGTTTGTTCCATTTTCTTCCATTATATCACTCTACTAGTCCAAGTTCTTACACAGGAATCCAGAAAATGGGAATGGGGAGCTAGGTCACATCCCATAGGCAGTGGAGACAGACAGGAAAGTAGTAGTGGGAAGTATTGTGTCTCTCGAAAGAGGTATTTTTGAGAGTATTGAGACTAAGTGAGAATCTACTTGTGGATCCATGGTCTCAGCTCGGGGGTGACCTATTGAAGCGAGGAAGGCTTGAGAGTGTCTACGGCTGGGAGGAATGTTGTCCTGCTGCAAGGCATTGCTTATATTTTGAGATAAGTATGTCTCTTATGTTGTACTTTCATTGCATTATTTTATTTGGTATATGTGCAATGATGTTTCACTGGTTGTTTGAGTGTTCATGTATTTAATTTTAGATATGGATGGAGAAAGGATGAACCTCATGGAATTTAGTTTCTATTCTTCTTACCTTCTTTCTATTCTTCTTCTTCGTAACCAGAACTTGTAATTTTGGCACTATTTTATTAAGAGGGGTGCAATGATATGATATGGTTATACCATCTATGCTAATTTATAGCTTGTGAGACCTATTCCATCGCATTTGGAGCAGTGTTTCCAGTAAACAATGCTTTTCGTTTCATTGAAAAATCTTTTTGGATGACCAAGATATGTTAGTTTTGGTCCGATAGCTTTCCAGTGTCAAGAAGAACGCACCTATCATTTTATTGTAAATCATTTGCTTATATAATTGTTGTTAGTTACAAATATGAGGATGAGAGAGGTATTCTATATGTAAAAGAAATCGATGGCTAGAGGGTGGCAGCCATACGATCTGATTTTTATTAGTGAGAGATTATTGTAGGGGACAGTCATCCAGAGCCGATTTTGAGGGTTGTAGTTGCAGCCGGTGTTCTTGCTTGTTATGGTTTCCATGTGGCTGTATATTGCAGCCTATGTATTCTCCATTATATGTGGTTTTCCTTACTTTTTATGGTCACTAACTTCACACACATAATAACACCGAAAAATTAGATTATTTTTCAATAATCAATGAAATCAATACTTGGTTATTTATAAACTATGCTATCAAACAAACTCAAAATACATAAATTAGTTATTCACAAGGAATATGATGTTTATCATGTATTATTGATGTTCTTGTTTCAATTATGACCTTTATCTTGCACTTTGGAAATTATTAATCAAGTGTCACAATTAATTATTTAACTAAGTGGCGTAATTAAATAATTAAGTGTCACGAACTTTAGTTATAATTGAATCTCTAGAATTTAATGTATTTGAGTGAATGGTTAGTCAGATCAATAGTAATTTATCTATATCCATTGTTCTTAAAAATTAGTTAGTATTAATTTGACACCTTTGGCCCTATCCCAAGGTTCATGGACATCACAAGTGGTATCAGAGCTTCAGGTTTCAACACTGTGGTTGTTGGGCCTTTTGTGAAGTTTCAAGTCACATTGTAAGCATGCACTTGCATTAGATATCTTGGATGCATGAATCTTAATATAATTTAACATGTGAGTTAGTTAATTAAACCGTTAGATTTGGATGGGTATGGACCTGAAGATCATCTAATAAGGAGAAATATTGAAAGGATTTCTACCCTGCACCTTGTCCAACTAAGTAGATTGTAACTTAGAAATGATGGCTAGTTACTTTATAAACAAGAACAAAATTGTTTTTTTAATGATAATGAACTTATACGAATGTGTAGTATACTAACAAAATGTTATTAATGAACACATTGAAGTTCCTAGTTATTGATTGAGCAAGCGGTGTGACTACTACAACTCATATTTTAATCACACCTGTGAGGACTAAGTATTTGACAAGTAAAATTTCAATAGTAGGAAGTCATAGATTGGGGATGGATATTGAGGAAGGATGGAGACCTTATAGTCCCAAAGATGAGTTTTTTGAGGGAAGAAGGTTAACCAGATATAAGATGAGAAATGAAACGTTAATATTGGAGGATTTAGTGAGGAAGTGTAGAGAGGATAATGAAATAATAATTCATATCCAAGAGCAAATTCTAAATGATCTAAAATCATTAAATACCATCCAAATATCCACTTAAAAGAGTCATAAAAGAGGTTATGTGAGGTCTAGATAATCTTCAAGGATACCTTATCACTCAGAGAGAAAGAAGGGGTATATATCATGCAGTAGAGAGAGAAGTCCTGAAAGATCTCCAGTGAGATACAAGAAGAGGAGATTTACCCGGGATGAACTAATAGGAGAGTTGAGAAGAATCAATCCCCCAAGTTTTGATGGAGAAGTAAAGCAAGGAGAAGATGCTGAAGCATGGTTGATAGGACTTAGGAAATTCTTCCAGTTGCATCAGTATACACCTAATATGGAGGCAATAGTATCCATATACCATCTACAAGGTAAAGCAACTATTTGGTGGGATCAACTAGTTAAGTTGAAAGACATTGATGAAGACAAAATATCTTGGAGGAAGTTTAAGAAATACTTTTAGAAAAAATACCTTTCTGAGCACTACTATGACAAGAGTACAGAGGAATTCTTTGATTTTAAGTTGGGAAGCATGACTATGGAGGCCTATGAGAAAACGTTTCTAGAACTTTTGAACTATGCGGACTTCATCAAAGATGAGAAGGTAAATGTTCAAAGGTTCCTAAGTGGCCTTCCTGAATCTTATAGAGATAAAATCCAGTATGATAGACCAAAGAACCTTAAGGATGCCATCTGGAAGGAAAAACACTTATATGAACAAAATAAGAGCAAGGCCCCATATCAGAAGAATTGGAAGGATATGAAGAATAACAAGCAGGAGCAGAGAAAGAAAGGTTTCCAGCCTTCAAAGTTTAGAAACAATAATTCTTACCAAGAATGACAATCAAAGGAAGATACTTTAGGGAAAAGACCACTTGTGGAATGTTGGATATGCAAGGAAAATCACTTTGGCAGTCAATTCGCGTGTAATAAAAATAACCTTCAAAACATTGAAGAGGATTCAAATGTTGGAGATGTAGGTGCAAGTGTTCAAAGGATCTATGCAACCCTAGATGGGAGGCAAGCTGACCATCAATCCTGAATGATTGAAGTAGTTGGTAAGATTGCTAATAAAACCATAACTATTTTGATTGATTCAGGAGCTAGCAATAGATACATTTCACCTAATCTTGTTGAGAAATGTCATTTAAAGAAAAGTAAACTTGAAATAGTAAGTCTAGTACAGCTAGTTATAGGATCCAAGAGGAAAATCACTAAATTTGTAAAAGTGTGTCCTTTAAAAATGAATGGAATGAAAACCTTTGAAGACTTAAACATCATACCTTTGGGTTCATATGATATATTGATTGGCATGGATTCGTTGGATGCACACCATGCAGTTTTGGATTGTCATAATAAAACTTATACTTGTTTGGATGAAGAAGGGAACCAAGTGACATTTAAAGGAATACCTAGACCCATATCCCTGAGGTAGATCATAGCTCTGCAATTGAAGAAATGTCTTAGAAAGGGATGCTAATTATATGCAATGCATCTAGAAGAATAAAAAGAAGGAAAAGAGCGATAGTTGTAGGATTATCCAATACTACAAAATTTTGCAGATATATTTCAAGAACCACCAGGAATACCTCCTAAGAGGGACATTGATTTTTCTATCGACTTGGGGCCGGGAACAGTACATTCATCTAAAGCATGTTATAGAATGAGTACTCCAGAGTTAAAGGAATTACAAATGCAGTTAGAAGAGCTACTAAAGAAAGGCTACATAATACCTAGTGTTTCACCTTAGGGTGCTCCTATGCTATCTGTGAAGAAGAAAGATGGAACTCTAAGAATTTGCATAGATTATAGACAATTGAACAAGGAAACGGTTAAAAACAAGTACCCCTTACCAAGAATTGATGACTTGTTTGATGAATTGAGACGAGCCAAGGTGTTTTCAAAAATAGGTTTGAGGTCGAGATACCACCAAATTAGAATTAAGAATGAGGATATCAGTAAGACAGCATTCAGAACAAGGTATGGGCACTCTGCGTTAATAGTAGTACCTTTTGGTTTAACAAATGCACTTGCAGTATTCATTTGTTTATTGAATGGAGTCTTCAGAAAGTACTTAGATAAGTTTGTGATTGTATTCTTGGATGACATCCCTATATATTCAAAGACAAGGGACCCCGAAGGAAACTTTGTTGTATGCATGGATGCATGAAAGCAAGGCATTGGTGGAGTATTAATAAAGGATGCACATGTGATCAGTTATGAATCTAGAAATTTGAAGGAGCATGAGAAGAAATATGCCACCCATGACTTAGAGCTGGAAACTATCATCCATGCTTTGAAGATGTGGAGACATTATCTAATGGGTAAAAAATTTGAGTTGAGAACTGATCATGATGGGTTAAAATACTTGTTTGAGCAGCCTAATTTGAATGCAAGACAAAGGAGGTGGATGGAGTTATTATGTGAATATGAATTTGACATCAATCATATCACAGGTAAAGAAAATAAACTAGTCGATGCACTTAGTAGGAACATGCATGTGAGACATGCAATAACTATTAGCACTAGCACATAAGATTTGAAGGATAAGATCATTGAAGCCAGTGTTGTTGATTAACTTTATCAATAGGTGAAAGAAGGGTTGAAACAACAGAAAATTCCACAAAAATTCGATAAGTATAAGTTTAAAGAAAATGGGATACTCATGCACAAAGATGGAGTTTATGTTCCTAATGTTTGAGATATAAGGAAGGTGGTTATGAAGGAAACACATGATGTCCCTTATGCCGAACATTCATGTTATCAGAAAATAGTAGTAGCAGTAAGGAAACAACACTATTGGCCAGGGTTGAAGAATGATGTTGTATAATATATAGCTAGGTGCATGGAATGCCAAAAAGTTAAAGTTGAGCATCGACATCCAGCAGGGTTGTTGCGACCCTTGCATATACCAAAATGGAAATGGGATGTAGTGATGATGGATTTCATAACCAAGTTACCTAATATGAGATTGAAAAATGATGCGATCATGGTTGTGGTAGATAATTTGACTAAGGAAACACACTTCCTTCCAGTAAAGACAACTCACAAAGAAGCTAACATTGCAAATATTTACATGAAAGAAGTAGCCAGATTGCATGGTATTCCGAAGGTTATAGTATCAGACAGAGATTCAAAATTTACTTCTAAATTTTGGAAAGGATTGTTCGAAGGGTTTGGTACAAGTCTAAACATGAGTACAACATACCACCCTCAGACAGATGGACAAACAGAAAGAGTTAACCAAGTAATTGAAGATATGTTAAGGATGTATGTGATGGATTAGCCATCTAAGTGGGAATATTATTTACACTTGGTGTAATTTTATTATAATAATGGATATCATTCCTCTTTGAAGATGAGTCCTTTTGAGGCCATGTATGGAAGGAAGTCTAATAATCCCATTAGTTGGGATAACCCAATGGATAGAGTCATTGTTGGACCAAAATTATTAAAGGATATGGAGGATCAAATGGATAAGGTAAAGCAAAATATAAATCTAGCTCAAGGCAGGAAGAAAATTTATGTAGATTAGAACAGGACCGTAGATAGTTTCAAGTTGTGGATCATGTGTTTTTGAAATTAAGACACAAGAAGAGTTCCTTAAACTTGGGAAATTGCTCCAATCTAGCTGCTAGATATTGTGGACCTTTTGAGGTCTTAGCTAAGATATGAATTGTTGCGTATGAGTTGGCCCTACCCGCTTCCATTAGAGTACATAATGTGTTTCATGTGTCTTTATTGAAAAAGTATATACCTGATACTAACCATGTAATTGATTGGAATGTGATCCAGGTAATTAGAGTTCTTTTATTTTCTTTATTGATATATATATGTATGTATGTATGTATGTATGTATGTATGTATGTATGTATGAACATGGTACCAATCATGTGATTGAATGGATTATGATCTAGGTGGAACCAGAAGGGGATTTTCCAGTACAACCTATTTCCATTTTGGGCAGCAAGGTCAAGCTACTTTGGAATCGAGAAATCAGGCAAGTAAAGGTCCAATGGACCCATTACAGTCCTAAGCATGCCACTTGGGAGCTAGAGGATACCATGAGGCAATCATACCCTCATATATTTTTAAATTTTGTGGCATTTATGTAATATGGAATGAGGATAATGCATTGTTTAAGGGGGAGGGAGATGTAATACCCTAGTTGTTAATCCCTGGACTTATGATCCTTCATGTGACTTATGTTCTCTTGCATTATGGACTTATGATATTTTATATGATTGTTGAATTTTGCTCCTTTTCATGATGAATTTAATTAAATACTTTTTATTAATGTTTGATAACATGAGCCTGTACTCTGGCATTATTGTTAATGTTAATGATATTACTAGAATCTCTGTTGTCTTTGAATTTTTTTAATGATTGATTAAATAAACAACTGGCTGAGCAAAGAAAACTAAAAGAGTATGGGGACCATGGATTCCACAAAGTGAGGGGGAATGGGGAAATCCCTAGCACCTTATAACTTATTGTTGACTTAAATTTTTCCATCCCAATTCATATTTGCACCTTGGTGAGATTAATAATGTTCGTCACCCAAACCTTGTACAATGACCCTATTCTCAATAATTATGGACTATGGATATATTTTTGGATATTCTGCACACCATAATGGGCCCATATTGCATATGGAGACCTCCTTGGCAAAATATTCCCTCACATTTATGTGTTTATGGTCATTTATGAGCCCTTTCCTAGTTTTTAGGTCTGTAAGCTATTTTCTAGTTTCCACTCTTACACCAAGCATTGATGATCCTATTTTTGTGCTTCCATGATATTTATGACCCCATTGGATGCCCTCTCTCACCTATTTTGACCTCATTTATGTTTGGTAACTCCCTTTTTGCATTAGTGTTCCTTCGTGTGCTCTTCATGGCTCCACTCCTTAGTTTTTGGGTAACTCCTCCTCATGGTGCTAATTCAGGAAACAGAATCTTTTCACTAAGTCACCACTCCACTAATTCAAGTTAGTTCTCCATGATGAATTTTTAACCTTACTTATATATAATTGGGTTTGATCCATTTGGGTTAGAATGGTACTCCTTATTCTATAAATCCATATGCCATCTCCTTATTGAAGTTAATCTTGAGATTTAGACCATGTGATTTATGCTATCTACCCATGTTGGGAAGGTTAATATTATTGAGAGTGTGATGAGACTTAGAGGGAGTCTATTTGTTCCATTTTATTCCATTATATCACTCTACTAGCCCAAGTTCTCACACAGGAAACCAGGAAATGGGAATGGCAAGCTAGGTCACATCCCATAGGCAGTGGAGATGGATAAGAAAGTAGTAGTGGGAAGCATTGTGTCTCTCGAAAGAGGTAGTTTCAAGAGTAGTGATACTACATGAGATCCTACCTGTGGATCCATGGTCTTAACTTGGGGGTGACCTATTCAAGAAAGGAAGGCTTGATGGTGTCTATGGTTGGGAGGAAAGTTGTCGTGCTGCAATCAGTTGCTTGTATTTTGAGATAAGTATTTCTCTTATGTTGTGTTTTCATTACATTATTTTATTCGGTATATGTGAAATGATGGTTGATTGGTTGTTTGAGTGTTCATGTATTGAATTTTAGGATCTGCATGGAGAAAGGATGAATCTCATGGAATCTAGTTTCTATTATTGTTACCTTCTTTCTATTCTTCTTCTTCGTAACCAAAAAATGTAATTTTGGAGATATTTTATTGAGAGGGGCGCAATGATACGATCTGTTTAGAACACCTATGCTCATTTCTGGGTTGTGAGACCCATTCAATTTCATTCGGAACAATGTTTCCATTAAACAACGCCTTTCGTTTGATTGAAAAAGCTTTTCGGATGACCAAGATATGTTTGTTTTGGTCTGATAGCTTTCCATTGTCGAGATGAACACACCTGTCATTTTATTGTAAATCATTTGGTTGCATAATTGTTATTAGTTTCATATTTGAGGATGAGAGAGGTATTCTATATGTAAAATTAATCGATGGCTAGAGGATGGCAGCCATATGATCTGATTTTTATTAGTGAGAGATGATTGTATGTGACAGTCATCGAGAGCTGATTTTGAGGGTTGTAGTTGCAGCCAGTGTTCTTGTTTGTTATGGTTTCGATGAGGCTGTAGATTGCGTCCTATGTATTCTCCATGGTATGTAGTTTTCCTTACTTCTTATGGTCACTAACAGCACACAAATAAAAACACCAAAAAAATAGATTAATTTTCAATAATCAATGACATCAATACTTGGTTATTTATAAACTATGCTATCAAACAAACTCAAAATACATAAATTAGTTATTCGCAACGAATATGATGCTTAGCATGTATTATTGATGTCTTGTTTCAATTATGACCTTAATATCGCAATTTGGAAATTATTAATCAAGTGTCATAATTAATTATTTAATTAAGTGGTGTAATTAAATAATTAAGTGTCACAAACTTTAGTTATAATTGAATATCTAGGATTTAATTTATTTGGGTGAATGGTTAGTTAGATCAATAGTAATTTATCTATATCCGTTGTTCTTAAAACTTAGTCTTAATTTATCACCTTTGGCCTTATCTCAAGGTTTGTGGACATCATAACAAGTGATCATTAAAAACTGAGTATCTTCTAAGATGGACAGGTTATTACTTTAAAGATATTGAAGTTAGGAGACATGGGCCTTAGAATCCTTAGACAAAATTGGTTATGTTGTTCAATGAAATTCTCATCTTTGTTAAGTGAAAAACATAGGGGGTGCTCCTATGTCAAGCATTTTAAAGTTATAGAGGCATTTGTATGCCTCAGTTTTATATAGCAAAAACATAGGAAATCATCTCTAGATGTACAAAGATGGAAGGAAATTTCAGATCATATCCAATTATTTTTGAATTAGAGTAGAATTTTGAATTTTCATCTCAGAACACAAGAGGAATGTAATATATGAAATGTGGAATATCTCGCAAGTGTTAGTTTTTCAACAATCAAGCTATCATTATGATCTTAGGATCTTTTCACTGAGAGAATAACAAGTACAGCAATAAAACATGAGCACATCACAAGAGACAAGAGACACAAAGAGTTTTCCTTCGGGAAACCATAAAGGAGAAAACCCCGCAACTTCCTCTAAGATAGAATCAACACCAAAACAATAAGAGATCTCCCAAAATAGTAGTAGCCTTCTGTCTTCTGTCAAGCCAAAGTATTTCCTTCTCCAAAGGTGTGCCACACTTGAGAGAGAAAGTGAGTAATTCACAAGTCATAAATAGAGAGACTCACACTCTCTATTTATATTAGTCCGTTCACTTGAATTACCATTTCATGCGTAGGCTCGACCTAATAATTACTACTCGATCCTACACCTTAATTAGTGTATAATAACTCAAGTGCCCCGAAACTATGGGGGCTTACCTAATGGCTTGATATGACTTGTTTACATTATTAATCCTCCCGATCAGAACATCGGGGCATGACAAAATGACTCAAATACATAATAGAAACATCCCATAATAAACATCGGGTTACAATACATGAGATACATAGAGGAATACATTCCGAAGTTACATATACATCAACACTCCCTCTTAACTAGGAAGGTATTCTTTCGACACAATTTTTAGCACTAGTCTTCTTCTCTGTATAAGCTAGATCATCCTTGTCTTCAAGTCGTCTTTATATTCAAGTCATGATCACTGGATCTAGATCATCTCTCGATCTAGATCATCATCACTGGACTGGATCTGGATCATCTCTCAATCTGGATCACTACTGCTGGATCATCATTATTGGATCAGGATCATCACTCGATCTAGATCAACACTGGTGTTATCTCATGATTCTTCTCATCATAGGAAGTTCTACAGAGCCAGTCCTTTTTCATACTGGATGTATCATCTCATAGCTAGTCCTTTTTCAAACTAGATGTGGCAACTACTCAGAGCTAGTCCTTTTCCATACTAGATGAGTCTTCCCAGAGTTAGTCCTTTTTCATACTAGCCGAGGAAACTACTCAGAGCTAGTCCTTTTTCATACGATATGAGTCTTCCCAGAGCTAGTCCTTTTTCATACTAGATGAGGAAACTACTCAGAGCTAGTCCCTTTTCATACTAGATGAGTCTTCCCAGAGCTAGTCCTTTTTCATACTAGATGATGCAACTACTCAGAGCTAGTCCTTTTTCATACTAGATGAGTCTTCCTAGAGCTAGTCCTTTTTCATACTAGATGAGGAAACTACTCAGAGCTTGTCCTTTTTCATATTAGATGAGTCTTCCTAGAGCTAGTCCTTTTTCATACTAGATGAGGCATCTCAGAGCTGGTTCTTTTTCATACCAGATGAGGCATCTCAGAGCTGGTCCTTTTTCTCACCAGATGCGGCATCTACTTCAGAGCTAGTTCTTTTTCAAACTAGATGAGTCTTCACAGAGCCAGCCCTTTTTCATGCTGGATGTGGCATCCTGACAATGGAAGGAACCAATCCTCTCACCATGTCACTACCCTTAAATCTGACCATGGAAGGAACCAATCCTCTCACCATGTCGGAATGGCACTGCACTTATATCCTACCTGCTCGTCGGAATGGCCAACACTCACATCTGACATGGAAGGAACTTAATCCTTTAGCCATGAACATAATGGTTCATCCCTTACATCTGGTCAAGTGGGAACACATCCCTCTATCACATCAGAATGGCTACACAGTCTTGCACTGAATGATCCTGGTAACTGACCAGGTGCCTCCATTCCTAGAATGGCAATTGCCCTTACATCTATCTTTCTCGACAGAATGGCACATCCCTTATATCTGACCTGCTCGTCAGAATGGCTATGGATCTCAGTACTCATATTAGTCACGGAAGGAACCAATCCTCTCACCATGATGGAATGCCTCAGCCCTTACATCTGACCATGGAAGGAACCAATCCTCTCACCATGTCAGAATGGCTCTGGATCTCATCACTGTCTCTGGGAGGAAGCCTCGATCTGGAGAACACCAAGTCTCTCTCTGAAGTACTAAAACTTCATCCTAGCCAATGGCTTCATAGATACATCAAATATCTGTTCCTCCGTCACAACATACAGGACCTTCACTGCTCCTCTCTGCACCATATCCATGATATAGTGATATTTGATCTCAATGTGCTTCGACCTTTCATGGAACACTGGATTCTCTGACAACTTCACGCAACTCTGGTTGTCATAGTGTACACAAGTAGCATCTAACTGGAGATCAAATATATCAGACAGTAGTTTTCGCAACCATACTGCCTCACAACTAGCTGACCAAGCTGTGACATACTCTGCTTCAGCTGTACTTAGTGCCACATAGGATTTCTTCCTACTAAAAAAAGAGATCACACCTGATCCCATACTAAAGCAACACCGTGAAGTACTCTTCCTGTCGATGGCACTGCCTGCCCAATCTGAATCAACATACCATCTAGGTTAATCTTCTGATTCGCATCATACTTGATCCCATAATCAATTGTACCCTTCAGGTACCTCAGAATATGCTTTGCAGCAATCAAGTGAACACTTCTTGGATCTGTCAAGTACTGGCTCAAGGTGTTCACAGCAAAGAAAATATCTGGTCTCGTGTTCGTAAGGTACATCAATGACCCAATCATCTGATGATACATCATAGCATCAACCGAATCTGAAGAAGCATCACTCAATAGCTTCATGTTCGATGCCATAGGTGTAGCCATAACCTTGCATTCCATCATCCCGAACCTCTTCAAGATCTCTACTGCATACTTCCCTTGTCCAAGGAAGATCCCATCTGTACTCTGCCACACCTCCATGCCTAGAACAATAGTGCATTGACACATAACAGGAGCATCACTGGTCTTCTGTCTTCAACCTTGAAGCAAAGGTTGGAATCCGCTTTACTCTCAGTAAAGCCTAGAGTCATCAGTAATCTACCCATCCTGTCGTACCATGTCGAACCTTAGATCTTTTGTAGTCACTCCCTCTGAAGTGGAGCATCATACTCCCTCTGTCTTTCATACTTTATGCACTGAAACATTCTGTACTAGAGTGAGAAGTAGTATCCATCTATGATCACTGGATACTAAGATCCTCTATCTTCAACTTCTTCAAAAATTCATCTTGCACCCATCTATGAGCTTGTCATCCTCTATCAACCTTGTAGCAAAGGTTAATATATTTATCAAGCTCATCATGTATGTGTTATCCCATGGGTGTCTTCTGAACTCGTACAAGGCCTTCTTTCATTTGCACACATGATTATGCATATCATGTGACTTCACTTCTATTAGCTGTAAATGTTCCTTCATAGACTATGCCTTCTCTTCGTGAGAACCCTCATGCTACGAATCTTTCTTTGTATCCCACGATGTTTCCATCTACTGCATGATGGAACTATGAACTTCTCTTCAGGTCTTGATACTACACCCAGACATCATTCTTCTTGAATTGATCTTCCCTTTCTTCTTGGTGGCTGGAAGGTTCTGCATCATTGATGTCACTGCACTCATCATATTATTATTTGTCTTTGAACTGTCGTCACTTGTTCTTCGGAACAAGTCTTCATTCTTCTTTGCTTGTAGGCAATTATGTATGCGGTCTTTCCTACAAGTCAAATGCATTTATATGGTTAGAAACATTTCATAAGGAATGTTCATATTGGCGAATACTTATGCATAAATATATGATCATGCAACTACTTTAGCCAATACAACATTCATCCATATCTCACTGAAACTTTCTAGATGCCTTCCATCTCTACCAGGACAACATTGGGATTGTGCACTAATCCAATATATCAGTAAAGAGGTTTCATTCTAGATAAGTAGCAATGGAGAATTTGTATAGCACCATGAGCTACTTACCCATCACATGAATATTAGTAGTATACTGTCATTAATGCAAACATCCTATCATGCATAATACAATAACTAAATATAAACAAACGCATAACAAAAAAATATCATGAAATGACAATTGAATACTTATCTTTATTTGTTTCGAGGGTAGACTCCTTCTTGATCCTTCAACTTCATTGTCTTCTTCATTCATAGTCGCATCATTTCTTATCCAAATGCTGAGGTGGATAAGAGGTTCTTCAAGAGTTGAGTTCTTCATATTCCTCATTGCTTGAGGGATCTTCTTTGGATGATGAGAGCTTGATCTTCAGTTTCTTCCATCTTCCCTTCTCTTCTTATGAATTGAGCTTCTTCTTCTTCTTGAAGTCTGTTGAATTGTAATCACTTCCTTCTGGAACACATTCCTTGAATGAATGAATTCCACGATCCTGGGAGGCCATTCAAGGTGGCCATCACCACTTCTGCATTCTTCACTGCTTCAAGTTGTTCTTGATTTGAGAGACTCTTATGACTGCATGGTCTCTGAATTCTGGATATTCTGATTTGTTCTTCCCAAATAGTTTGAAATTTAGGAAGACCTTTAACAACTCTATTCCAAATCTCATTTGGCTCTACTGTGTCATGGATCAAGGCTTGTTCTGGATGGCCCTTCAATTTGTACAAGCGTCCTTCTTGTTCTCCAATCACTATCGTATCATCGATAGTATTTCCTTTTGGCCATATGATGACTTGACCATCTATGAATGCCACCCACATTTCTTTTGCATCCAATGCTATAATGGAGAGAAGGTTCTTCTTGAATCCTGTGAGAGCTAATATAAGAACGTATTCATCCTCGCTTGAAGAATATTCACTTTCATATCTGGATCTCTTTCTGGATGGTTCATCATCCTCTGCAGCATGAGAATGATGTCTTCTTTGGCCTTGACCAAGTTCTTCTTGTGAAAGGCTTCTAACCTCGTCTCCCTCTGAAACTGGAACCTCCATACTCATGTAGGTGTCCAATCCATTTTTATTCAGAGAGATCATATACTTCCAGGCTTTGAAGTTTTCAACTTCCCAAAGCTTGTCACCAAGCTGATGTGATATATCATATTGAAATGAGAACCTCAAATGGAAATAGCAAAGGATTAGATCTTACCGATTTGAGTTGTCCGTCCTTGTCCCGGAGTTCGTTGATTTAGGGTTTGTCGTAGAAACCCTAATTTTCAAAACTTGGAATCTTTTATATATGATTGGAAAAATAGATAGATCTGTTCAAATGGAGCTGTCCAATGTACTCCTTTTCTGAAAACAGTGGAGGGAAGCTCCCGGAACAGGAAGCCCTAATTTTCTGATTTCTTCTGCAGAAATGCCTGTTACTATTTCTAAGATATCTCCGAAATTACTGATCCTCTGTGTCTGAAATTTCGTACTGAGGTAACCTCACATATCCCTGATCCAAAACCATAGGTTTCATCAGAATTGGTTTCACCATTTGGGATTTATGATCCTTTTCCAAAGGTGACCTGTTACAGGACTGTTCAGAACAGCGAAGTTGTACGGCCTCCCACATGTTACTGGTTCATCTTATGAGTCTGATATTTGGACCAAATAAATTAAAGTCCGTGCCATTTCTGGAACATCTTCAGGAATTTCATTTGGACCTTTGTATCCCAAGATATTGCAGATCTCTCCAGGTGTCCTGTTTATGGATGATTTATGGAAGAGGATGGAACCCTAAGTTGTAGAGATCATATCTCCCAGAATATAGTGAATCAGAGGCTGAAATTTAGACACAGTGTTTTACAGGATCTTATATTCTTCCCTTACAAGTTTTAGCTTCTGAGGCTTCACCAATATCGGAATATAGCAACTGTACCAAAACTTAGCAGTTTTAGTATTAGGGTTTCTCCTTGCTCAGGGTCAAACTAGGGTTTGACTTTCCCAGACTTTCACCCAACCAAATTTATTGATCCAGGTCTCTAAATTTCGATTTTGATGAGGAGAAAAATCCTATGCTGGTCTCACCCAAAAATTCCTCTTCTGTAGAAGGCCCTACTTTCCACATCGAAACTGAAAATGCTTGAAATTGAATTCCGCATCGACAGAAAGATGCACCCTTCAATGGAGAGTCATCCTAGCATACTTTTGCTGAAAATATGTGGAGGAAGATCCAAAAAATAGGAAGCCCTAGTTTCTGTAGCTGCACAATGTCTTCTTCTCAGGTTATCTCTGATACCATGTTAGTTTTTCAACAATTAAGCTAGCATTATGACCTTAGGATCTTTTGACTGAGAGAATAACAAGTACATCAATAAAACATGAGCACATCACAAGAGACAAGAGACACAAAGATTTTTCCTCGGGGAAATCATAAAGGAGAAAACCCCACAACTTCCTCTAAGATAGAATCAACACCAAAACAGTAAGAGATCTCCCAAAATAGCAACAGCCTTGTGTCTTCTGTCAAGCCAAAGTATTTCCTTCTCCAAAGGTGTGCCACACTTGAGAGAGCAAGTGAGTAATTCACAAGTGATAAATAGAGAGACTCACACTCTCTATTTATATTAGTCCCTTCACTTGAATTACCATTTCACACGTAGGCTTGACCTAATAATTACTACTCGAGCCTACACCTTAATTAGTGTATAATAACTCAAGTGCCCCGAAACTGTGGGGGCTTACCTAATGACTTGATATGACTTGTTTACATTATTAATCCTCCCGATCGGAACATCAGGGTATGACAACATGACTCAAATACATAATAGAAACATCCCTGAATAAACATCGGGTTACAATAGATGAGATACATAGAGGAATACATTCCGAAGTTACATATACATCAACAGCAAGGTAACAAGATCCTTTCGATTTTTACTAGGAATTGGTTGTCTTTTGCACCAAGTTGCTATTAAAAGACATGAGCTTTTCCATGGGAAGTTGTGGAATATGAAAAAAGTCTAGGCTGTCCAAGGGTGCGGTAAGGTATTCTTGAAACTTTTTTTTTTGCATGTATTTCTTTTGAAATCTAAAGCTAAGTTATTGCATGGGTAAGAAAGGTGGATATTATTATTCATAATAATTGAGGTAACTTGTTATTTATGAAATATGTAATCGAAAATGCATCTCTGCACTGAGTACACAACCATTGGTGAAACGTTTTTCACAAAATAGATGGAAAAAACAAGAAGTTAAGGTCTACGCTATTTGTGCAATTTAAAAAAATATCAATCTTTGAATTCACTAGTCTTGCCAATGAGAATTCCTAAACTATCTAGTATGGAGTAGGATAAGCCTAAACGCGAGGTTCAAATTCAATGTACCAAGTCTGGTTATATTAATTGAAGGGAATTGGTTCTCATGGATCCTGACACACATGCAATTTCATTACCTCGGTTACTGTGAACTTTTCCATGGAGTGAAACTGAGTTCAATGTTGTTTAGTTTAATATTGGCTAGTGAACATTATAAATAATTTGCTTCATCATTTTTCTACTTTACAGTTCATTGTTTTTCTACTGATATTTTTTTTCTTCGATTTGGCAGGAGTGAACTTAACTAAGTGAGCCATTCAGTATGAAGATCCTATTGCTAAGGCTTTTCCATTGAGTATGAAGAGCCTGTTATTGAGGCTTTTAAGCTGCTAAGTATGGGTTAATTGAAGCTATTGCGGGATCTAACTACGGCTTAGAAGCCAAGTACAAGTGGGATGGTTTAGCCATTGTAATATTTTGAAAATTCATCGATGTACTAGATGATTTTCATGTAAAGTTATATGGAGATAATTTTTGAGAAAACTCATATTTATTGTAATACTTGACATTTCATATAATATAATTTGTGCAGTTTAAAACTTATATGGTTATACTTTATATTATTTATAAGTATTGTAATTAACTAATTAATGTGATATTACATAATTCACATGTGTATTAGATGATGATAAATAATGTATGATTCTTTTTTAAATTTAAACATAGTATCATATTAAAAATTTATATTAATTAATAATGGACACCATTAAAACTAATAAAATATAATAACCACACATAAAATGACTTCCCAGATGTGGGTGACCACTCCACAGAATAGCAACATGCCTCCCCTTGATCTGAGCAACGGATGCATGGTGACCATCATGATAACCTTGGAAGTGAAGGCATTTTCGAGAACCTTCATTGTCCTTCAAGCGTGGGACAAGAGCAGTCTATCACCTCCGCACCTGCGACATGGGGTGGCGAATATATGGTTTAATCCTAGCCTTCAAGGCTCAACATCGTTATTCAATGCTCGTAGCTACTATGGTATGGAGGGAGAATGTTCTGAGAAGCACGGTGTGGTATTTGGACAAAAGGGTTTTGCTCCACTTGGCTATGCTACACTCCTTGGATTGTTGAGTGTATACAAATTTACTATGTGTCCACCACCTTGGACTGTATCCTTCTAATTTTTAACATTCCCCAGCTCGATAATCTCTCGAAAGAGAGGTGCAATAGGGTTAACAGGTCATGGTAGCATGGAACTCCGAGAAGACCCATCTCGGGCAGAGGCAAAGCTCACCGAGGTTGTTGTTTTCAAGTGGAGGTGGACTATGAACCCCATATCTATCAGAGGGTTTGTGTCCTTATGGAATCTTGTGAGGGACGCATTCTAAATCAGAAGCTTGCAATAGGTCAGGATAGAAACCAGATCAATCACTATTGTCTCATGAAGAACATGCTCTGCAATTTAATGGAGGATATGCTTACCAATTGGGTTTATGTCAGAGACACGATTCAGATGGTGAATACCAAGATATCAGAAATAGATGATCTCACAGCATGGAGAGCTCATTTTAATGGAAAGGCAACACATGAATCTTATGCCATAGTGTTCTAAATGGAGGCATCCGTGTTTGGGATGGTGGAGGCAGTGGTAGTGCCACGGGTGGCATGGTTCTGCCCAGTTGTGGAGGTAGTGGCAGTGCAAATGGATCAACTATCGTGCCTCCTCTTGCTCTGTCCTTCCCCACCCCCTCGAAGGTGGAGCCATTATTCAAGCATTTGAAGGCGATGGCCTCCTGGTAGCATGCTCCAGAGAAAAAAAACCTCAAATGCATCCATAAGTCACCACCAAATCACCCACCCAGTTGCAAGAGGAAAGATGGGTTGTCCCCATAACTGAAGAAATTCTAGACATTCCACCCTGCTTGATGTCCAAGCCATCCAGTTTTTCTGGTTTTGGCATATCGTGTTAAGTGGTCTTTTATGGACTTTATTATCCATGCCTATGTCTATTTCTAGTCCTATGTCTACATTTATTTCCGGGTCAGTGACTTTGTCTATTTTTGGGCCTAAGTCTATATCTATTTTTTGGGTTGATGTCTGTGTATTTTTATGGGCTTATGTCTTTCTCTCTATCGATTTAGTGTTGAATAATGTAACTATGTCTGTACCTTCTCCTCGGCCTTTACTTTCAAAGTGCAACAGTATCACTTTTGGCTCTCTTAGATGACAATTTTTTAAGAGATTGAGGTGGTGGCTTCACCTCTTGAGACCTCCTTTGGTTAGGATGACATCTGTAATTTTTTTCTCTATATTATAATAGAACTAAGTAGCTTACAAAAAACAAACCACACATGACATGACTAAAAATGACTAAATTAGTGACCATAAATAAGATTAATGACCAAAATCCACATCTAAAATGACCAAAACTTGAGAGATACATGACCAAACA
The DNA here is from genome assembly GCA_001517045.1 of Pseudotsuga menziesii. Lineage (NCBI taxonomy): Eukaryota > Viridiplantae > Streptophyta > Pinopsida > Pinales > Pinaceae > Pseudotsuga > Pseudotsuga menziesii. The sequence goes on from LPNX010785317.1 coordinate 94,019, forward strand.
ATGAGATATAAATGACCAAAATTTGCATATCAATGATGAAAAATAGTTTTGGTGGCTAATTTACAGTCTTTTATTACACAAACAAGTTTGGTTATATTCTAGTTTGTCATGTGGTCATTAATTTGGTCATATATGTGGTCATATATTTGGTCATTGATTCAAATATATGACCAAATTAATGATCAAATATATGACCAAATTAATGCCGAACTGACAAGCTATAAATGACCAATTTTGGTCACGCCATAAAAGACCATATATTAGCAACCAGTGATCGCCAAACGAAACGTGGTCATTGATATGCAGATTTTGGTCTTTTTTGGGTCACTAATCTCTAATTGTTCGCTAGTGTCTGTTGAGATATTGAGGAGCACAAATATCATATGGTTGGGTGGAAACTTGCGACAACATATTCAGTCGCCAAAAAATATGTTCTAGCTAAGTATTCTTTTTTGTTGTTATCAATTATTCCTATGTATAAGTGCTCGTGGTTATCATGTTATTATTACCTAGTGAAGTTTACTAATAGTAATCATGTGTTGATAATGTTACAAAAGTTGTGCGTATAAGAAGTTATTTTGTAATTCTACAATCTAGGAATAATATAGATTAATTGCATCATGAGAAGGATTGTATTTGTTTGAGTATATGATTAGCTAATCAATGATAATTAGTTAATGAATGTTCGAACAAAGCATTATATTGCATTGCAACACTTTGATGAATTAACACAGTATACTATAAAATGATTACTATATACAAAGAACGAAAACTCTTGCCACAAAAATTCATATCTTTGCATAAAAAAACACCAAAAAAAATTCAAAAATTCAAAATGGTTATACGAGTATCACCCTTTTTTTTGGTAGAGGTGGGGGGGTCTAAATTTACAACATTTTAGTAGCCACGAGTGGTGTCATTGCAATCCAAACCCTAAATCAACCCCTATATTGAATATCATATGTTCTGCATATGCCATCATTTTAATTCAACAATAAAATTTAAAAACAATCACTTTGAATAAAACATTTAAAATAAAAAGTGAAACAATAAATTTATAAAAATCAAAATTTATAAAAAAAAATTAAAAGAAAAACAATTATTATTATTATTATTATCATTATTATTTGGTGTAATTCTAAAATTTATAAAAAAAAAATTCCAAAAAACATTTAAAAGTAAAAATGAAATGTAAAAACAATGTAGACAAAGAGCTCAAAATGACAAAAAAGAAAGATTACAAATTTAAACAAATTAAGTTAGTTTTTTTTTTAAAGTCGATTAAAAAGATAGTTTTTTTTAATTGTAAATAAATATTAAAAAACACAAAAAAACCCAATAAAATTAAATTTTTAAGTAGAAATTAAAAACAAAATAAATTGAAAAAAAGGAAAAAAAGCAAACCCCACCTGACACTACCTTTCCACGTCCTCATCCACCCCTCCCCTCTCCCTCTCACCCCCTCCCCTATTCCCCCCTTCCTTCCTCCTTCCACCTCCACTCTCTACCCCTCTCGGTTGCTTGAGTGAGTGGAGTGATTATGCGATTCTTAGAATTGTTGCACCTCCATTAGGCGGCGCGTGGACGCAGAAGGGAGTAAGGACGCTCCCTTCTTATGCTCATTCATCCTCCGATGGCAAAGATGCAATTATAAGAATCATTTCACTCACTCAGAGGGGTACAAACCGGAGGAAGACGGTGGCGGGGATGGGAGAGAGGGGAGGGGAAGGAATGGAGAGGGGAGCGGGAAGTGAGGGAGGGGGTACGTAGGTAGGGGGAGTGGGAGGAGGGGAGAGAGGGGAAGGGCAATAGGGGAGATGAGAGGAATGGGGGAAGGGGGATAGGATGCGGGTGGGACAACACACGGGTCAAGGCAGGTGTGGGTTAGATTTTTTTTTTTAATTGTAATGTGTTTTTATTTCTTTTAGGTTTTATTTTTTGTTATGTTTTCAAAAAATTTAATTAAATTTTATTTTCCTTATTTTTTTTAAATGAGAATTTTTATAATGTTTTAGTTAAAAAAAAAAGCTTAAAACGTTTCATTTAAAAAAAAAATTAATAATAATTGTTTTGGAATTTTAGTTTTTTTTTTAATTGTAATGTGTTTTTATTTCTTTTAGGTTTTATTTTTTGTTATGTTTTCAAAAAATTTAATTAAATTTTATTTTCCTTATTTTTTTTAAATGAGAATTTTTATAATGTTTTAGTTAAAAAAAAAAGCTTAAAACGTTTCATTTAAAAAAAAAATTAATAATAATTGTTTTGGAATTTTAGTTTTTTTTTTAATTGTAATTTTTTGGAATTTTTTTGAGTGATCTCTTTTTTAATTTACTTTTACAAATTGTTTTTAAAACCTCTTTTGAATTTTTTAAATAGTTTTTTTAATATTTTTTTTAATCTAAAAAATGATTTAGAATTTTTTATAAATTTCATAATGTTGAATTTGGTTTTTAATTTTTTTTTGTTTTGAACTTTTAGGTTTTTTTTTTAAATTTTTGTTTCGATTTTTAAAGAGATTGTTTTTTAAATTTAACTTGCAATAAAACTAAGGGTGGTTCTAGGAGGTCTACTTTTTAATTCAGAGTTTGATTTAGGATTTCAATTTCAATGCCATCATTCAAGAAAACAAGGAAATTGTAATTTTAGCCCCCAAAAATGATGATACTAGTAACACCACTTTTCAAAATGAAGATAAAAAAAACTACTAAATGTGATCTCACAAAAGACTAGAACTCATGAAAATTATTTTATAGTATAATACAATGATGCAAGTTTAATACAATGTTCTTTTTCTTGAGATGCTTTGCAAGTTTAATACAATGTTCTTTTTCTTGGGATGCTTTGATATATAGAACCTATCATCTCTATCTACTGTAATTTAATGATCAATATTTTGTTAGAAATAAGTATGCCATGACCCCTTAATAATGTGAATATTGTATGCATGTCACTAGAAATTTTGGACACAAAATCTGACAGCATAGATGTCTGATTTTAGACATATTATTGTCGACCATTCAATAATAAACCTTTTTTTTAAACATCGGTTGAATTTTGGCGGATATCCGACAATTTAATAGCCTCGTCAGATCTCCGATAGCCACCCGTTGCAACTCCGACACCCTGCTATTTTAAAATGTCAGACGACAATATGACAGCATTCACTTCATAGATGTCGGAACTCCGATTGCGGCCACCGACGATTTCACTTCATCGACGTCGAAAAACCGATGAATTAGAGCTGTTAGAGATAAAAAATGGTTTTCGGATTTGATGGAATCCCGACGAGTAAATTTTTAAATAGACGTCGAACAATCGACAACCACTCGAACGATTTTCACTTCACCGACGTTGGAAAACTGACGAATTACAGCCGTCAGAGGCACAACATGGTCGTTGGATTTGACGAAAGTTCAACGAGAAAACTTTTACATAGATGTCGGACAGTCGACGACCACTCCGACAAATTTCAATTCAATTGAGTTGGAAAACCGATGCATGAGAGCCATCAAATTTGATGGATATTTAACGAGCACATTTTACATAGACGTCGGAAGTCCGACGTCCTGGTGTAAATTTATAAAAAAAAATATCGCTTTATATCCCAAATATCCCTCTATTCCTTCCTATTGACCAAATGCAAACCTAGACTACATGTTGATGGAATGATGGGTACTATTGAAAATGTCACAACTAATCAATTCTAAACATGAAATATGTCCTTGTGTTTTAATACCCATCCATTCGAATTCTTATACATATGGAGTTTTTGATAGACAAAGTCCTAGATATCTTACTGTACAAGAACAATGTCTAAATGCAATTGCAGAGACCTTGTATAAGTTATAAATTATAGACACATTTGGTGACCAACACCTTAGTGCAAAATGGAAATTTGGTGGCCAATACGATAGGTTTAGTGATTCACTCATCAAATTTTTGTCCACCCTTTGAGCTACGACCTCACCATGGTCACAAAAGGAGGCTTTAAAGGAAAAGAGGATGACGGGAAAATTGAATTTTTTTCCCTATTGAAGTCAAGACCAATTTTGGTAGTTGAAAATAAAGACCTTCAGTGTTGCCTCTCTGGATAGCACTCAATTATGGCTCATTGGATGTTGAAACCAAAAGAAACACAAAACATATTAAGACAATCCATAGTAGTTTTGCTAGGATTGTTATCCTTAATTGATGGTCAGGAATAATAATTACTTTCTAACATGTCTTGCATTTTTGATAACAAATAAAATATCAATAATTCTTGCATGACACATTTTGACACATACACTTGAAAGAACTAAGATTATTAAATCTACAAGTTGCATTTTTTAATAGTTTCCTTAAAACTAAAAAAAATAATAACATTGATAAATCATGAGCTAATGCATTTCAGTATGTCTAACTAATAACATTATAAACACTAACCCATTCAATATTCCATTCAAGAACATGACAATCTTTTACATTGCATTAATATTATGAATGTGCATGACCCAATAATCACAATGTGAGGTTCATATAAAGAAAAATAAGAATTTCAAATTTTAGGATGCATCAAGCCATTAAAAAATTAATCAGGAATAAAGCTAAGATAACCTACATACTTAATCATACCAAAAACAAATTCCAGAAGAATGTTGAGGTATGAAAGTTCAACTTCAAATTTGTTGATTCTCACTAAGCCATTTATGCATATTAAAAAATCTAGAGTAAATGTCCTATCGAAAAACAAGTTCAAATTACAAAACTTTTAATTCTCTCTAATCTCTAAATGCACCAAATTCCCATCTTAGGGTCTTGAGTTTACAGCTTGGACTTGGACATATTTAGGACTTGGAAAACTTCCTCAACCTTGGAAGCCAAGGAATCATTCGAATGCAACTAAAGCAACAACTCATTATTGTCGATTTCTAACATATCAGTAATTTTACCTGCAAGTTCAAACTGTAAACAAATACTTCATTAGCGTTTAGCGTAATCATCATGGTCTATGTTCTACTTAGGAACCAAAAAACTTTTTAAGTAGAGAAAGTCATAATTTTTATGAGTTTAAAGGAGCAAAATTGTTTTTGAAGTAGAGAACAAAATAATTTTATAGGCCTTGCAAATGAGCTAATGATGTTGAACAAGAGGAAACAATCTCTCCGTAAGCATCTGCTTCTATTGATGTGTTGTTGTAGCAGTCGTTGCTCCATGTCTCCGAGGCTTCATTTGTTTCTATAACAAAAATTGCTCTGTAAATAGATGCAGATTCATTCACTGCAGTTTGGGGTGCAAAACCAGCCTTGGAGACTAAATTTCCTGTCATATTGTTGATTTTTCCAGGTTGACCATAAGGTGTGTATTTGGCAGCCTCGAGATACCAACGAGGCTGCTTCACCACAACATTCCAGAAAATAAAAAAATCATCACCTAAACAATTCACCGCTATTCAAAAATACAAAATTATTGATGAAAACATTATCAAAAAGAAAGAAATTATATGAATGCTTATGACAAAGGCATTTACTAAGTGGAAGTTTCTATATTTAACAAGGCTAGAATAATTATATTGCATTACCTAAAAAGAAAAAATATATCATATTCGATAATTTCAATTTAACAAATGAATTCTTACTGGAGCAAGTTGCATATGTTGGAAAGCATGTATTTGTGGCCGGGCCAAACCACCTGATGGCCACCATCCTGCTTGTCTTAAATTACATGGATGCATGATGCCTTGACGTTGGACAACAAAAGAAGTTGGTGGATAATACATAGCAGGATATTCACCCAGAACAGACACCCCTCGAGGTCCAGAAAGGGCTAGAATAGGCTGGGGAAAACAGGCTTGCAAATGCATGCGTCTAACTTCCTTGCATTGAGCAGTAGCTACGTAAAGACGTTTACTATACAACATATACCCTTCATGTGGAGTAAAAATTCAAAAGAGTTACATACTGACTAATAGATGAAACATGAGATACTAGGGTGAATCGTCAAGATATTTTATTAGTACCAGATAATTCTGCCATAGCTTTGTTTGCTTCTTCTGGAGTTGGAAAGTAAACAAATCCAAATCCTCTAGGTGAGTCCCTTTTCATCCCGCATTATTAGGAGTAAAAATTCAAAAGAGTTACATACTCACTAATAGATGAAACATGAGATACTAGGGTGAATCATCAACATATTTTATTATTACTAGATAATTCTGCCATAGCTTTGTTTGCTTCTTCTGATCCAAATCCTTTGCTGAGTCCCTTTTCATCCAGCATTATTAGCAGTAAAAATTCAAAAGAGTTACATACTGACTAATAGATGAAACATGAGATACTAGGGTGAATCATCAACATACTTTATTATTACCAGATAATTCTGCCATAGCTTCGTTTGCTTCTTCCGGAGTTGTAAAGCAAACAAATCCAAATTCTCTGCTGAGTCCCTTTTCATCCCGCATTATTAGCAGTAAAAATTCAAAAGAGTTACATACTCACTAATGGATGAGACATGAGATACTAAGGTGAATCATCAACATATTTTCCATAGCTTTGTTTGCTTCTTGTGGAGTTGTAAAGCAAACAAATCCAAATCCCCTGGTGAGTCCCTTTTCATACCACATTATTTTTGCTGAAGTGATCGTCCCACAATGAATAAATATTCTTTTCAGTTCATCATATTCAATTGCATCATCAATTTTTTTAACTTAAATATTTGATCCCTAAAGCTAAACACAAATGCAAATCCAAACAAACACAAAAGAGAATATTACCCTGAAAAAGAAAAACACTTCAGAATTAAAATACCCACCTGAGATTTTAATATCTTTTGGTGTTTCTCTTAATATTGTGGTGGCAACACTACGCTCGACCTTCTTTTGAGCCCTTCCAATATGTATGACCTTATTACCTAGTATTATAAGAAATTAGAAAAGAAAAAGAATACCACTGAACAAGTTAATGTTGGTGTAAAACAGAATATATATTACCAATATATATATATATATATAATATTGACCATGTAGAATTACCTATCTGCAAACCATTCATGCTCTCCACTGTTGTTTTGGCATGATCTGGATCTTCAAAGTTGACAAATAAAATCCTCTTGAGCTGCCCGTTTCATACTTCATTACAACTACGCTAGATATTTTTCCAAACTTTGAAAACTTCAAAAAGGTGCTCAGTTACATGATCTTCCAAGTTTTTGATATACAAATTGGTGAATTTTTGGTCCGCATAAGATCCAATCCTATCGTTCCTTCTAATGAACTTTCCCACGTATCTACATACACAAACAAAAAAATCAAAGAATTTAAAACATCTATATCTGAAAGTTTAGATATCATTTCCCACATATCTGTGACGGACAAAAGCAAAGAGATTGATAAACAATGCAAAAGAAGATTATGAGATATTTAAATATTTTGTTCAAACAATAAAATATTAAGGATTCACATTTTAGTCTGCTAGAAGAAAACTAATAGATTGACACTAGAAGGACCTGTGCGAATTAATGTGCACCAATTTCCGCAGGTTTTCCAATATTACATGTCTAATGCCTTAGGTGAGCAGTTTTGTACTTATATGTGCTAAGTCAAGATTAAATGTAACTGAAGTTTTACATTTCTTTGTGTCAACTCAATACTAAAGATAATAAGGGTTTTCCTTGATAGAATTGTTAACATTTCTTCAACTCACGAATAATAAAATAAACATCGAAATTTAAATGTATTGAACTAATGTTGAAACCCTGCAATCATGTTACTTAAACAACCTCTTTCCAGTAAAATCCTCAATTAGTACAACAACATTTCATTGTAATAAGACAAAAACCATTTACTTACACTTGCTTGTCGTCTATCAACATGCCATTAACCTTTTCAATAGTTGAGTTTGCAGCTTTCTCCGTTTCAAAATGCACAAATCCATATCCCTTTCTTTTCTCATCGTGCATATCTACTTTGCAGGACAAAATGTTCCCAAACTTAACAAGAAGTTTGTTAAGATCTGCACTCCCAATATTCTGCAAGCATCAAACAAAGGCCATGCCTAGGAGTCAATTAGCCGATTGGATTTTTTACAAAATTGGTACAGCTTTGGAAAAAGAACATCAATCTTACCCGAATTCACCAAAGCCTAAACGCTTTAAAAAAAACATTAGGACGAGAGGTTTAAAATATACAAACAAAAAATTCAAAGAATTTAAAACATACTTTGATATATATTTTTTCGTCTCCACTGCTGCGTGCTATTGGGTCTCGATTGTACCGCGTGATCCGATTGGTTCTCCAATTCAGTTCTGTGTAGTTCAGACCCTCAATGGAATGTGTAGTTGAGCATAGATGGAAGAAGCTCATTAATTATTCAATTAATTAAACAAGAATAGAAAAGAAATAAAAGAAAAATACTCACCATCTCAAGGGTCAAAATAATTGACGTATCCATAGCCAAGGGAGCATTGGCTCGTGCTGTCGCGACATATTCTAACAGAAGCCATGCTCCCCTTAGTTCTGAAGTACTCATAAAGTTGGGTATCTGTAACCTGATCTAGGTCTAGATCTCCCACATACAGACAAGTCAACGGTGAAAATTTTGGTGGTACTTCTGCTTCTGTCGATGTCGATGTCGATGTCGATATCGACATCTTTCTATCTAACAAGAATCGCAATTCGCAATCCATAGATTTTGGTTGTAAATAGTAATAAAAATGGCAGAAGTTAAACTAACACTGCCCCCTTTTGTATGTGTGTTTTAAATTTTTGTCTGTCACCTTCTCAGACACTCTCATATACTTACACTCTCAAACACACCACTACATATTTCTCTTTTTTATAGCTGACGTGGTGAGAATTTGAAGCATCCCTTCCAACCTGGACCCGGACCCGATAACTTGGTGAGACGTGTCAATTGAGAAATTTCAAACTTACTACGCTGGAACATAGGAATACAATTTTCTATTACTAAAAAGGATGTCAATACATGTATTTTATTAACAAGATATTAACATATATATTTTATCAACTTTCATTTACAATAATGTGGCCCGTATATAACCCATCTCTAATGAATGTGGGGGCATATAAACCATTTCTAATAAATTTTTCTTTCAAATTCCTTATATTCTTACTTGCGCTTTCATGTCTTTGAAATCTATGATAACTTCTTTTAATTTGAATTTATTTGTGTAATTTTTTTTATAATGTATTATTTCTTAATTTGGGTCTTCTATATTTTACTAATTTTTTTTAATTTGGATTTTCAAAATATATTAAAACATTTTCCTTCACATACATATAAGAGTTCTATATCCATTAGGGTTTGTCTATAGGTTTTTTATAGCATAATGATCCATCAAAACCATTAAGGCAACAAATTATTCATATCTTCATTAAGGCTCCAAATTCTCTCTCTTAGTACTTACTAAATTTATAATAAATATTTATAATTTTTAAGGGTAGAATTATTATAATAGTAATAGTAATAGTACTAATAATATATTTTTAAGGTGATATCCTAGCCAAACACCAATATGGTGTATGAGACCCCCTTCGTGGTGGAATAAGCTCCCCCACCTCCCCCTTAGGGTCTAGCCAAACACAAATTTGGGGACGCCCTTCTTGGAGGAACTAGATCCCCTCCCTCGACCTCCTCTATGCAATGATTTGGCTGTTAAAGTCTACTAAAGTGTACATACCTTACCCCTCTTCGAATTTGAAACTACGACTTCTGAGGAAGAAACACATGTTTTTAACCATTAGGCTCACTCAGGTTGTACAATGTTTCTGTCGACCACTTAATTGTCCACTCTAGGGACTTATATGTGCAACTAGTAAGTGTGCATATGCTTTACTATGATTTAGGTATGTGATTGGGCCTTTTAAGGTTATAAAGGAACCAAGACTGTGCTTTCAACAAGATTCATCAAAGTTCCATCTCAGACCAACTCGTATTCGTCATCACATTTACACCCACCAATGCAAAAATGTTCACCACAAATGGTCTTGTGATTGACATTAGTGGATGATTTGTGTGGGACCTCCAGCAAATCCACACTAATCCAGTTGGGCTTCATAGAATCTAATTTCTCTAGCCATGTCAATAAAACCTTACAATCTTCATAATTTATAATAGCTCAATCTATCCTTGTAACTAACTCATAAAATTACAAGCCTATTTTGTATAGTATATAAATATGTGCAACCTCACATGTGTTAGGATTATTAATCCTCCCTTGTCCATTTTGGTCATAAGTCTAAATCAGGAGTCATGTCTAAATCAGGAGTCTATCCAGTCTATTTTTAGTCACTACCACCATTGGGTCCCCTTGGTCTAATTGGGGCACATGTTCTAGTTACTAAAGTGTGGGGAACACTAATTAAAGCCTACTGTCACTGATTGCACTTGCATGCATCAGTTTGGGAGCCTCCTAGATCAATTCCTGCAATTTAGGAGCTACTGGGAGTGCCGACACCAACCTTCAGCAGTTGAGTTCGGTTAGTGACTAGTCAAGCTGAGTTAGGAGTCAGTTACATTCAGTTCTAGTCCTATACATTCAGTTAGCACTAGGTTTGCATGGCTGCATACTGTAGAGGCACATTTCTCACCTACCACAGTCAGTTAGCCCTAGTCAACACTGAAGTAGACACTTGAGTTGTATTTTAGAACTCCGTTGAACTCCGGTAATGGTTTTGACAAGGTGAGTTAACTATTGATTCCTCCAACAGTGATTTAGACAAGGTCTTAGTTACCTGCAGTCAAGTAGAGTCTAATCAATTTGAATTTCCTCATGTGGATTCAAATTGCATGTGGCTATTTAATCCATTGTACTTCATTGTAATTAATTATCTAATTACTTTTTTTTTATTAATGAAAGCATTCATAGTTGCAAGCCATTTTTGCCCTGTTTCATTCTTCAATTGCTGAGTAAATTATGTGATCTATCTTGTGAGTTGTGTGTTTGTATACAGATCTATGTGCTCAATTTTATAATATGTTGTTTTACAATGAATTTACACAGTTACCGTTATTGTTTTATGATGCAATGAACAAAGAAAGAAATGTGGCTCAACTTGGGAGGGTAAAATCATAATATACATGATTATCGTGAATAAACAAACCATATTTTTGAACTATCAATCAATCTAAAGGAATAAAAAAGGTGTTTATGCTGATGAATATGTAACTTCGGAATGTTTTCACTTGTATATCTTATGTGTTTTAACCCGATGTTTATTTCGGGATGTATTTGTGATGTACTTGTGTCATGTCATGCCCCGATGTTCCTATCAGGAGGATCTATAATGTAAACAAGTCATGTCAAGTCATTATGGGTAACCCTCCTATTGCCTAAGGGTTAAAGTCCCCGCAGTTCGAGGGCACTAGGGTTATTAGACTCTCCTAGAGAGGTTGGCCCTGGTAGGGTTTTAGTTATGTTGGGAATTAGTGTAAATAGAGAGCTGGCCTCTCTATTTAGCACACACTCACACACACTCAGTTATAGCACATAGCTGAGGAAGAGAAAGACACTTGGGCAAGGAAGAAAGAGGTTACTGCTGTCACGAGATCATCTTATTGTTTTGGGGATTTTACTTTTGGTGCTAATTCTATCTCTGAGGAAGTTGCAGGGTTTTCTCCATTTATGGTTCTCCAAGGAAAAACACTGTGTTCATTGTCTCTTGTGTTTGATTGTTGTACTTTTTGGTCTCTCAGTTAAATATCCTAACATAATGCTAGCTTGATTGTTAAAAACTAACATGGTATCAAAGCTAACCTGAGAAGAAGACACTGTGCAGCTATGGTAACTAGGGATTCCCTATTTGTGGATCTCTCTCCATAGATTTTCAGAAAAAGAAGGTTGGAATAACTCTCCTCCCTAGGGCGCATCTTTTTGTCGAAGCAGAATCCAATTTTGAGGTTTTTCAGTTTTGGACCCGACACTACTGCCAAAAATTAGGGATTTTCATAGAAGAGGAATTTTTCAGTGACCCCAGGCCTGGATTGATCTCCTCCCTAAAATCAAAGTTAGGGATCAAATTCAAAGCATTTGGTTGGACAAAACTCTAGAAAAGTAGGACCCTAATCTGCTCCTGAACCAACACTGCAGGATTTCAGCTCCAAATTTAGATACGACATCTTGACCTAGTAAGATATAAATATTTTGTATTTCCATTTGAGGTTCTCAATTAAGATGTCTCATCATACCAAGCTTGATGAAAATATTGAGGGAGCTTATAATGTTCGAGCCTAGAAGTATAGGATCTCCCTAGTCCTGGAAGAAAATGAGTTGGACTCCTATATCAATGAGGAGGTTCCAGTTCCAGAAGAAGATGAGGCAAAGGCCTTACATAAGAAGAAGATGGCTATGGAAAAGAGGATCATTGCTATTTCCATCAATGATCACCTCATACCACAGGTGTCCTCCCTCAAGACACCTAAATCTATGTTTGATGCCCTAACCAAATTGTTTGAAGGGAAGAACATAAACAGGAAGATGACTCTGAGAAACCAACTAAAGAATGTAAAGATCCAGAATGTTGATACCATCCAGTATTACTTTACAATGGTCTCTCAGATCAAGGAACAACTAGAAACACTAGATGAAGAAGTGGAAAATGCAGAGATTGTGATGACCACCTTGAATGGTCTCCCTAAATCATAGGACTCCTTTATTCAAGGGATATGTGCTAGAAAGAAGTTAGTCAAGTTCAACAGACTTTGGGAATAATTCTCTCAAGAAGAAGCTCAAATAACAACTCGAGAAGAAAAGATGGGAAGTGAAGATCAAGCTCTCACAGTTCACTCCAAGAAAACCAAAAGAAGTTCTCATCACTCCAGAAGTAAGAATTTCTCTAAAAATATCTCTAGAAAAGACATGTCTAAAATCAAATGTTATACATGTGATGAAGTAGGACACTTTGCAAGAGATTGTCCTAAAAGACAAAATAAGAAAAATATAAACAAGATAAGACATCATGCTCATCCTGCAGAGGATGATGAGCCATCAAAGAAAAGAACCAGACATGAAAGTGAAGACTCTTCTAGTGAAGAAGAATATGTATTGATTTATGCTCTCATGGGAAACATCACACATGGAAACAATGGTTGGGTTATAGACAGTGGGGATACCAAACATATGACAGGATTCTAAAAGTCCTTTGTAAAACATTCAAAACATGAATCACCTCACAAGGTGAATCTTGGAGATGACTACCAATATCCAATAAAAGTTAGTGGGGAATCCTCTTATAAACTAGACTCTGGAAAGTCTACGAAGATGCAAGATGTATTGTTTGTATCAGGTCTCAAGAAGAACCTTCTCTCCATATCTAAATTAGATGCAAAAGGCATGAGGGTTGCATTTAAAGATGGTCAAGTCATCATGTGGACAAAAGGAATGACTATAGATGATGCGATAGCGATTGGAGAACAAGAAGGAGGATTGTACAAATTAAAGGGCCATCCAAAACAAGCCTTGTTCCATGACACAGTTGATCCAAATGAGCTTTGGCATAGAAGGATTGCACATGTGCATTATAGAGCACTACCACTGGCAAGCAAAGCTGTTGAAGGTCTTCTAGAAATACAAGCAAAAGATGATGGGGTTTGCAAAGGATGTGTGAAAGGAACAAATACAAAGAAGACATTTCCAAGTAGTGAAAGCAAAGAAAAAAGAATCTTGGAAATCATCCACTCCGATGTATGTGGTCCTATGTCATCAAGCTCACTATGCGGGTATGTATATTATGTTTCTTTTATTGATGACTTTTCTAGGAAGACATGGGTTTACTTCATGAAGAACAAAGGTGAAGCATTCAACAAGATCAAGGAATTCAAAGCCTTGATTGAGAATCACACTGAAAAGAAGATCAAGACCTTTCGATCAGATAATGGAAGATAATTTACTTCGAATGAATTCAAAGAGCTATGCAAAGACTTAGGGATTAAGAGGGAGTTGTCCACTCCTTATAATCCACAACATAATGGGATTGTAGAAAGGAAGAATAAAACTATCATGGAAGCTGCAAGAGCAATGCTTCATGATCAAGATCTTCCTATGCCTCTTTGGGTAGAAGATACCAGAACAACAATGTATGTACAGAACCGTACTCCACACAGAGTACTCAAGAACAAGACTCCTGAAGAATTCTTCTCCAAAAAGAAACCAGAAGTCAACCATGTTAGAATATTCTGCTATCCAGTGTACATACACATTCCAAAAGAGAAGAGGACAAATTAGATCCTTCAGGAAATAAGGTTATATTTGTTGGATACTCTAAAAGCTCAAAGGATTACAGAATATACTTTCCAGGATTCAATAAGATTGACATTAGTAGGGATGTGACATTTGATAAAGACACAGCTTATAAAAAATGTAGAATGAGACCTGCTGAAGTTCCTGAAGAATGGGAAGCACCCAAAATTCATGTTACAACCATGAATGAAGAAACTCAAGAAGAAGTTTGAGAATTTGAAGAACCACAAAGACCTATAGACCCACGTCTAGAAAAGAATCCTCATAAGAGGAAACCTGCTTGGGTACGAGAAGTTATCCAAGCTGTAGAAAGATATGGGGCTCCAGAAGAGAATCACAGAGAAAGAAAGAGGACGAGATCCTGCTATGGGTATGTAGCATTACTATGTGATTTCATTGATAAACAACCTTCCAATTATGAAGAAGTGGCAGGATGAAAAGAATGGAAGGATGCTATGATCGAAGAGTATCAATCGATCATGAAGAATTATGTTTGGGATGTTGTCCCCAAACCATAAGGGAAGTCAGTTGTAACTTCCAAATGGATCAATAATATCAAGCATGCTGCAGATGGTAGCATAGAGAAATATAAGGCAAGATTTGTTGCTCGGGGTTTCTCCCAAAAAGAAGGAATAGACTATGAAGAAGCCTTTGCACCTGTAGCTAGATACACTTGCATCAGATCAGTACTTTCTCTGGCTGTAGTAATGAAATGGAAGATACACCAAATGGATATCAAGACCGCTTTCTTGAATGGTGTAGTGGAAGAGGAAGTGTATGTGGAACAACCACTCAGTTTCGAGACACATGACAAGGAGTCTCATGTGTGCAGATTGAAGAAAGCCCTGTATGGTTTGAAATAGGCACCCAAGACATGGTATAATAGAATTGACAGATTTCTATCTAGTTTGGGATTTACCAAGAGTAAAGCAAATTCAAACCTTTACTAAAAGGTTGAAGAAGGAAACCCAGTGATGCTCCTACTGTATGTAGATGATCTGTTTGTGATAGGTATGGATGGGTTGATTGCTGATACGAAGAGAAAGCTTGCTGCCAAGTTCAAAATGAAGGACTTGGGTATGATGCACTATTTTCCAGGTATGGAGGTGTGGCAGAGTGTGGATGGAATCTCCCTTGGACAACGGAAGTATGTAGTAGAGATGCTGAATAGGTTTGGGATGATGGAATGCAAGGCTATGGCCACACCTATGGCATCGAACCTGAAGCTATTAAGTGATGCTTCATCAAAAGTGGTTGATGCCATGATGTATCGTAAGATGATTGGGTCCTTGATGTACCTGACGAAAATGAGACAGAATATTTGCTTTGCTGTCAACACCTTGAGCTAGTTCCTCACAGATCCGAGACATGTTCACTTAACTGCTATAAAGAATATTCTAAGGTACAAGGCGAATCAAAATATTAACCTAGAGGGTTATGTTGATTCAGATTAGGTAGGTAGTTCCATCGATAGGAAGAGCACCTCAGGATGCTAATTCAGTATGGGATTAGGTGTGATCTCTTGGCTTAACAGGAAGCAATCTTGTGTGGCACTGAGTACAACTGAAACGGAGTATGTCGCAGCTTCTTGAGCCTGTTGTGAGGTAGTATGGCTGCAGAAACTACTATTTGATTTATTTGATCTCTAGATGGATGCTACTTGTATACATTATGACAACCAAAGTTATGTGAAGATATCAGAGAATCTAGTGTGCCATGACAAGTCGAAGCATATCAAGATCAAGTATCACTATATCAGGGATGTGGTGTAGAGGGGAGCAGTGAATCTCCATTATGTTGCGACAGATGATCAAATAACTGATGTGTTGATGAAGCTATTGGCTAGAGTGAAGTTTGAGTACTTCAGGGAGAAGCTTGGTCTTATCGAGATCGAGGTCCCTTCCAAGGGGAAGTGACGAGTCCAGAAGCCATTTTGACGAGTAGGTCAGATGTAAGGGCTAAGCCATTCTAATATAACTGTAGGATTGGTTCTTACATGATAAGATATAAGGGCTACTACCATTCTGGGAATGGAGCTGCTTGGTGAGTTACCAAGAATACTTGGTGTGGGACTGAGGGCCTTTATGAGATGATTGTAAGATATAGTCTTACAAGATCAGATGTGAGTGTTGTGCCTTTTATGATGAGTAGGTCAGATGTAAGTGTTGTTCCTTTCTGACGAGTAGGTCAGATGTGAGTGCTGGCCATTCTGACAAGTAGGTCAGATGTAAGGGCTACTACCATTCTATGGGAGAATGGAGGCACCTGTTCCATTACCAGGTAGCTCAGTCTGGGACTAGGGGCCATTCTGATATGACTATAGGATTAGTTCCTACAAGATCATATGTGAGTGCATGCCATTCTGATGAGTAGGTCAGATGTAAGTGTTGTGCCTTTCTGACGAGAAGGTCATATGTCGGTGCTAACCTTTCTGATGAGTAGGTCAGATATAAGTGCTACCGAAGACCTACAAGGAGATAGGCCTACAACCAGCATGAAAAAGGGTTGGCTTTGTAGAAATTCCTTTAACGATAAGAATCATGAGATAGCACCTATGGTACTGATCTAGATCGAGTGAGGATATAGATCCAGTGATGATGACCCAATGATGATTCAGATCGAGCTATGATCCAAATCTAGTTATGATGTCTCCGAGATGATCCAGATCGATTGATGATCCAGATCCAGCACCGATGATCCAGATCGAGTGAGGATCTAGATCTAGTGATGATTACCTTGTGATGATCTAGATCGAGTGATGATCCAAATCCAGTGATGATGATCCAAATCGAGTTATGATCTAGATCCAGTGACGATGATCCAGATCGAGTGATGATCCATATCCAGTGATGATGATCTAGATCGAGTGATGATACAGATCTAGTGATGATGACCCTGTGACGATCCATATCTAGTGATGATCCAGATCCAGATGAAGATGATGATAACTTGACAATGACCTAGATGATAAAGAGAAGCAGACTTGTGCTGAAAAAACCGTGTCGAGAGAATACCTTTCTAGTTAAGAGGGAGTGTTGATGAATATGTAACTTCGGAATGTATTCACTTGTATATCTTATGTACTATAACCCAATGTTTATTTCAGGATGTATTTGTGATGTACTTGTGTCATGTCATGCCCCGATGTTCCTATCGAGAGGATCTATAATGTAAACCATTCATGTCAAGTCATTTTGGGTAACCCTCCTATTGTCTAAGGGTTAAATTCCCCACAGTTATGGGGCACTAGGGTTATTAGAATCTCCTAGAGAGGTCAGTCCTAGTAGGGTTTTATTGATGTCGGTAATTATTATAAATAGAGAGCTGACTTCTCTATTTACCACACACTCAGTTGTAGAGCATAACTAAGGAAGAGAAAGACACTAGGGCAAGGAAGAAAGAGGTTCCTGCTTTCGGGATATCATTTTACTATTTTGGGGGTTTTACTTTTGGTGCTGCTTCTATCTCTGAGGAAGTTGTGGGGTTTTCTCCATTTATGGTTTCCCTAAAGAAAAACACTATGTTCATTGTCTCTTGTGTTTGATTGCTTTACTTTTTGTTCTCTCGGTTAAATATCCTAACATAATGCTAGCTTGATTGATAAAAACTAACAGTTTATGGTTCCCAATAAATAGTGAATTATCCACACAACGCACTAATATGTGAGGAGAAAACACATCAAAGAGCATAAAAACCATGCTCCACACAAAACACTAATGTGGTAGGAGAAAAACATCAAAGAAAATAAAACCCCTTTCAATGGGTAGCCAAGAGGCCAATCAGGTTTTTTTACTGCCTTTCCCCTAGGTTTCTTAACACTCCTTCACTTTGTGCCTGAGTGTTTCAAGGGTCTCCCTTTTATTCTTTTAACCTTTTTAATTATTTAATTCTTGTCATCCAACGGTTGCAGGTATCTTTTTTCTAGTTTAAGCTGAAAAATGTTTAATGTTTAAGTTTAAAATGCGTATAATTTATTCTATTTATGATCATTTTTTACTAATATCACCTATACGTCAACTTTTCTTTGACACTAAAATTGAATACAAAATGAATCCAATACTTTATGATCAACAATAAAATTACATTTATTTCATGTTAAATGTCTTTCTTAATGATTGGATCTAAAGATTTAGATTTCCGTTTCTAATAAAAATTACATCATCTAAAGTTTTTTTAATTTTCTTGCAAACTAAAATCAATATTTTTTATTGTAAATAGTACTACAATTGGGAAAATGAGAGAGGGAGAGATGTGCACACACACACACAAACACATCCAGAGAGAAATATGCTCACACACACAAGCACACCCAAAGGGAGAGATAAGGTATAATTTATGAAGTTCGAATGCAATCCAAATTATACCACAAACTAAAGTTATAGAAATAAGAAACAATAACACACACAAAAGTCAAAAGAACTTTTTATGGGGTATTCCATGTAGATGTTTTCATTAGGAAACTGATGCGTACTTGAATTTGAGGAGACAAGGGAAAATAAAGACACATGGTCTTAATAATGCTACATGGCAGTGATTTGAGAGGTAATCATGAGGAAGTTTCAAATCAGCAGACCCAAAAACATTGTAGAAAGACAAGAAACTGCACATGTGAATTAATTTACTTAGAAACAGTAAGCAAAAGGAACCATGAATAAAGATTCTGAAAAAATATTCTTGACAACGGAGAAGAGCCTCAAAGCATGAACTATATGTCAGAGACCATAGTTAGGCCCTATCATTTATCTTCAGCAACCATAGTTAATACTAGATGGACCATGCACTGTAATTTATACTAGAGGGGACAATGTTTAGAACATGTCCCTACTATCAATGGGATTTCTTAACATCTAATTTATTATCGATGGTATTATCATATGAATTCGAAATGGAGATATGAACTAACAAGCATTCCCACTAAAATATATTCAAACATTAAACTAGCTTGGAACATTAAATTTTATGATATGCATGGGGAATATGAGGGATTTTTATACCACTTTCATGTATAAAATAGATAAATAGGTCATGTTTTCGGAGAGATGAAATGCACTCATCTGGAGAAGGAACAACTCCCATTTTACCTTGTAAAACCTTTTTTAAAAGTGAGGAATGCACTTTAAAAAAAAAGAGAAACCGCAACAATAGACTAGTTTTCGAGCATATCTTTCCTCCTATCCTTTCCAGTTCTTGAACCAATCCTCAAATTCATCTTGTGTGCTACCAAGGTATCCACTTCATATCAACAAGTAAAATGTATTGTAAGGGTAAAAAATTGGTAACCTAGGTGACTATTCTAATACGAAAGACTTTATGTTTTTCCTTGAAGAAATTTCATGTTTTTTGTTCTTTCTTCCTTTTAACAAAATCTTCTCACTTTTAGCGAAACCATCAATGGAAGCTGTTTTAAATCGGCTAACCATTACTGCCAAATGTTGCTCACTGAAGGCATGTGATAAACTTCATGTTTCCCAAGAATTGGCAAACTTTCGCAAGGAAGGACCTGTGCCATGAAAAGGATAAATAAATATTTAAAATAAGAGTTATGATAAGTCATGAAGGATATCTTAGTTTAATGTTTGTTTCTTTACCCGTGAATGTGCATCAAGTACAAGAACCATTGGTTCTCTCTAGATGTAAGTCGCATTTGAACCTGTAAAATCCTCTACCAAGTTGTGTGAGAGAAAACTGTCGGAATCCGTGGATTCATTAATTTCAATTTTAAGCTTCCTTTTTCTTTTGATAATAGCAGCATAGATCCATGTTAACCCTAGATCTATTAAGCACCAAATGGAATCCAAAAAGGTTTAATGTTGCAATAATTTCATTTTAGGACCCCTCAAATAAATATTTTCTTGTTTATGAAAATAACAAAATGAAGCTAAAAAAATACAGTCTGAGTACTTTGTCTCAATGAATAAAAAAAAAAATAGTAATGAACATTTTATGTTTGATGAACATTTTTTATTTAACAATGTAAATTACAATAATATTCAAGTAAAATAATGGGTAATAAGAGTTCACTTGAGGAAACATGGAGAATACCAAAACAAAGGATATAATACCACCCAGACAAAGGATATAAGACCACCAATCACATCAAAAAGCCAAATTTTCTTCTGAAATATTGAAATGTTTCACAAGGATACCTGTAACAAGTTCCAAGGTATGAGTGAAATAGAAATAGTAAAATTTCAACGCTACAATTATATACAAAAAGAAATTTTTTAAGTCATGGAATACATGCTATGGCAATAATGCTTCAAAGAAATAACTGTGGGAAATGGATAATTCCTTACCATTCATTGGGATCCTCTCTGTTTCAAGAATAATTTAATATTCTCCAGTGAACAGGACCAACCACGTGAAGGTGGAATCTCCTGTGGCCCATCCCTGCCCTCACATCACTCTCAATTCCCCATACCCAATGCATGTACTAGTTGAAGAAAAAAAATAGTGCAAATTCATGTATATTTCATCATAAACAAACATTTACCATTCATTCAAAAAAAACTAACATTCATTAAACCATTTAGTCATTCAGTCAAGACATTCATTCAATAAAAGCTAACATTCATTAAACCATTCATTCAGTCAGTCAACACATTCATTCATTCAATAGAAAAAAAAACCATGTATGACATTATATTATACAAAATAAGTACACAATATATCTGTAGTCACTTCTTTCTAATTTTTCTTCTCTTTACAAAATCAACAAGAAGCGCATCTTCTGGAATTTGTCGTTTGGTTCCTGGTACTTCATCAACTTGCTATGGTGTCTACCAAGTAGATTGCTCACCACATGGATTTTGTGGGAAGGGGTTCGGATTTCTTGCAATAATGTGAAAATGTTGCATTAATTTATTTTGTTATTATAATTACAAAAATTAATTTAAAAAAAACATTGCAAAGGTGTTGTTTTACTTGGTGTGGCCACATCATGTTCTTCATTTTTCTTTCTAGGTTCAACCTATACAATATGACCCTCTACATGCTCTAACATTCATTAAACATTTACCATTCATTCAAAAAAAAACTAACATTCATTAAACCATTTAGTCATATAGGCAAGACATTCATTCAATAAAAGCTAACATTCATTAAACCATTCACTCAACACATTCATTCAATAAAATCTACCATTCAGTCATTCAATAGCAAAAAAACCCATTCATGACATTATATTATAAAAAAGAAGTACACAATATATCTTTAGTCACTTCTTTTTAATTTTTCCTCTCTTTACAAAACCAACAAGAAGCGTGTCTTCTGGAATTTGTCGTTCGATTCCTGGTGCTTCATCAACTTGCTATGGTGTCTACCTAGTAGATTGCCCGCCATGTAGATTTTGTGGGAAGGGGTTTGGATTTGCTGCAATAATGTGAAAATTTTGCATTAATTTATTTTGTTATTATAATTACAAAAATTCATTTAAAAAAATCATTACAAAGGTGTTGTTTTACTTATTGTGGCCACATCATGTTCTTCATTTTTCTATCCAGGTTCAACCTGTACAGTGTGACCCTCTACATGCTCGACATTTGAAATATGGAGAAGTACAATTAATGTTCACCATATGCAATGCTATATATAAAATTGTAGCATATTAATAAATTCATTACCGGGAATTGAAGCATGATATTCGATTGGTTGTTGTCCATCATTGACATTAAGGGGATCATTGGTTTCCTGCTCAAAATAGAATAAATATTTTATGTTAATTGTTTATAACGGATAGATTGCATAAGTAATAAATCTTCATTAAACTCTACAAATTTTATATACTTGTGCACGAGATGGATCTGCAGAAGACCGTGTTTTCTTAGACAAGTTTTTTCGGCGTTCAACAACAACGTCAAAGCCATGATGAAATCCGAGCTTCAAGTCTTCCTCAGTGGGAACTTGCTTGAATCGGTCAGCCTGCATATTTACATTATGTCATTAATTTTACATTTTGCGATCCATTAAAACAAAAATAATTTGCAATTTATTATTTCGATGCATTATCAGGTTTTTGATACTTACAATTCGTGACGCCAAATTCAAATAACCACTAGGATCAAGCTTGTGCTGACCAATTTTTTCTAGTCTTTCCTTTGTATTACTTGATGTGTTTGATAGCCTAAGCAAGTGTTTAATTACTTTAGATGTTCCAAATTCGATATAAAATTTAATAATAATAAGAGTGAGCATTACATTGTGGAAAGTATTACATACATCCCTATGCCTGGTGGTATATTTCCTTCTTTTCTCAGAGCCCTCTCATTTCCTTCTTCCACTGGATATTTCCATTGGTTAGTGCAACTGGTTACTCCCTTATTTTTTACTATAATTTTGATTAATTAACTAGTTTCTATTCTCCAATGACAAAGGATGACAAAGGATGAATAGGGATGAGTAATATGATTGGTTGGTTGTTAATACTCTCTCATGTTATGCACATGTCCATGATTATGTTTTTTTATTGTTGTTGTTGAGGTGCAATTGCAAGAATAATTAGTGTTTGCAATGTAAGTAGTTAAGATATATTGATTTTTTTATGAGAGTTTTCTATTAAAACTCAAATGTGGCCTCGATGAATATATTGAACTTTATTCCTAATATTATAAACTGTAAAGTGCATAAAAACTTTGGCATACTATGGTCCACGATATTTTCTGTAGAGACATCAATACAGTAACTGTACTTGAGATTAAATGAAAATGATAATTTAGTCCATATGTTGTTATTGGTCATTGTGAATGGTTATTAACAAGCTAACCATATTGCATGTCTAGGGTGAATAAGGGATGCATGTATAATCATGCTTTTAATGCATAGTCCATAATAGATCTGTAAAATAAAGTAGGAATCCTTATAGGAATGAAACTTTAATTGTTGGAATAGGAACATCATGGATGCATGGGGATACTGTGTTTTTACATAAGTTATATGGAATGAGAATATCATTAGAATATTGTGTACTTCTTGTCAAAGCTTAAATTCAATGATGATATTCATGCATTAATGTATATTGTTTTGGTTTTTAAAAAGTAAAGAGAAAAACATTAAAAATATTTTCCCCGCTGGATTCTTAAGTTTATGGAGCTTGTTACACACTCCTTGGGTAAAGTCATGTATTCTTTCGGTACTGATTTTAAAAATATAGAGAAAAGGAGAAATTTACCAAAAAAAACATATATAAGTTGAAAATTTATTTAAATAATCTATTAATATATGTTGAAATTTCACTTACAACTAAGACGAGTTACCAACGTCTTAGTGCCACATATTTTCAAGGTGATCCTCTATGGTGGCAAGAACCAATTTGGAAAATTAAATGTCCACTGAAAGAAAAATTCTTTACGTGGTGTACTTTAGCAAATAAAATCCCAACTTGGGACAGAATGCAGAAGAGGTTCTTGGAAGGACTAGGCTGATGCCCTCTTTGCAAAAATGATGAGGAAACTGCTACATATTTGTTCCTTACTTTCCCTTTTTCATCATAGGTATGGCTAGACTCACAAACTCTACTCAATTTTAGATTGGTCTGGAACGGTTTACAACTGAGGCCATTGCAAAAATAAGGTCTAGAAATTTTATCTTTCTTCCCACAAATCGAATATTCCTTGGCAATCCGAATCATCTCAGTGCAATTGATTGATTTTTATTTTCCTTGGGATTTTTTCATTGGTGCTTCTCAAGATTTGCATATATGGAAGAGGAGCCACCCTTTTTTTTATGTCAGAAAAATCACTTCAAATTCCAATTCGGGTTAAGGGAAGGAATGAACAATTTTGTTGAGCTCATGGTGTTAAAACTGCTTCTCTATTTTGCTTTGGAGAAAAATTGTAGAAGGCTTCAAATTTTCGGAGACTCACTAGTAGTCATTAACTGGGTGAACAAAATTCAAAGATGTAGAAACATCTCCCTTACTACACTATTTGAAAAAGTATGGAGACTCATGGAAAATGTTGATTCCAATATTTGTTGGCATGTGTACAGGGAAAGGAACTTAGAAGCGGATCGATTGTCAAAACAAGGTCTGTTGATGGAGCGACGAACGTGGAAATTTGTCGAAACAAGAGAAGAAGGAGTCTATGAGTATTACCATAGACATTTTTTTTGACCTACAACAAAACTCCACTCCATAATAATTACATACTCTCTTCGTTCTTCTTTTTTGATCGACGGGTTGTAGTGGGCACTTACAAACCTCAGCTGGATTTTCTTTCTATAACAAATCTGTTTTTTCCTTCAGAACATTTCATTTTTTTTAATGTTATCAATAGGCACTTAGAGGCTGATTATATCTCCATGGACCATGGTTTACTTTTTGGAACTCTCCAATTATAAAAAAGTTTTCATACTTTGAAGTGAAGGTCATATGGGACTTTATGATAAGGATGGTCCACAAGAGTATCCACAGACCTTGATTGAACATAATATGCATGTATACTTCATATGTATCTGGTACTTATTTTGATCAATAAAATTAAGATCTTTTTTTCTTCGGAAATAAAAATATATTGAAATTTTATTTAAATAAAATTTTATGTCAAATGTTATTATATTTTTTGAATATTATTAGTATATACATTTTAGAAAAAATATTGTTAAAGATTAAACAAATTAATTTAAAATATCTGAATAAATTAAATAATTGATTAATTAAAAAAAAACTAATTTTAATTTTTAATACATTCTTTAATAACTAAATTTAGTTCTTAATATTTTCTTTAATGACTAAATTTAATCTTTGATATTTCTTTAGTTGTACGATGAAAAATGACTTGTTTTTTNCTTGAATCAAAAAAGGAAAGAAAATGTAAACAAGAGTGTGAGAAATAATTGTTGCACCTAAAGAAGTGAGGTGCTCTCCAGCCTAGTATGGGAGAGATGTTGTCAGGTTTGCAAGTGACGCTCTAATAAAATAATAATAAATTTTATACCCAACATGTTGACTTACACAAAATTAAAACTAATAATAAAAAATAAAAAAAATTAATTATCCCTCCAAAATAATGTGTGTCACACAAACAACTCAATATGGGGATATGTTGTAATGGTCTCACCTAACAAAATAATGATAAATTAATTAATTAATTNAACAAAAAAAAAATTAAAGATACTAATAATTCATAGGCCAATAGTTGCGGAAAATTACTAGCACATTTTCGGAAAGACAATGTGGTGAAATGGTAAAGCCAAATAAAAGGCTTNATTATTAGCAAAAAAATGTTGCAGCCGTGTGCAAGGCCTCCTAAATAACCCATGGTTTTATTGTACATGGTTTAGTAGCGCCTTGCAAATGGTTTTAAAACCATGTGCAAGGCATGCTAAACAACCCATGATTTTATTGTACATGGTTTAGGAGGGCCTTCTAAATCTCTTATCCTTTGTATAAATAAAAACGGTCGGATGCCTTGGGTGTTGAAAATATATCAATATTTGATTATACCATTAGCAAAGTCAAATCCTCATTAAAAAGCATAATATAATATAAGGCACATATATTAATAAATAAATAAAAAAAGAAATACATAAATAGAAAAGGAAATAAATAAACCTCCCTTAAGGTATTGCACTAAAAAAAAAGTTGTCAATAGAGATTTACACCTCTACAGATTGATCCCTCTAGGTAAGCCTAGGATTTGAATCTACCGGTCTAAAATACAATGGATGCAAAATCCACACAAACATATAAGAATGAGTTGGAGATTACCGTTGCTTTTGTTTTTGGAGAAAAAGGAACCTGTGTAGTTCGGCTTGTCTTCTTCCTTGTATCGAATGCCACTGCCTTCTGGATGAGCAGCATTATAGTGAAAAATGCATCCAGACGCAAAATTTACAAGCAAAAGTCCATGATCCTTGCAAACACCAGCCAGATTGAGTGTGCGCACAACATTGCTTCGGATGGTCTCTAGCTTGTGAGACTCGCACCAGTCAACATTAGGGCGACCAGTTATACCAGCAGCATTGAACACATGAGATGGATT
>LPNX010785328.1:0-80275 GCA_001517045.1 Pseudotsuga menziesii
ATATGTCAATTCAACCATTATGGTTGACTCATTTTATTGAAATTCTATTGGTTCTTGAATTCCAACTCACAAGAACTTATTGTTGGCACATTTTCTTATCAGGCCCATTTTAGACCCCAAATTTCCTCTAATGTGATGACCAAGAAGAGACTGAACCTAGGTCCAGCGTGAGAGAGGGACAAAAAATCCAACAAATGGTTCTGTTGCTGGGAGCTAAAGTGTTGTGGTGAGGGATATGTTGTGGCAACACATGAAACCGGAGATCCAAGACTGGGTGGACGCCAAAGAGTTAGAGTTTGCATGAAAATAAAGTGAAGGATTTCGGTGGACACCGACAAAGTGGTTAGAGAGGTACATTTGTTCAGACATTCATGAGATTTTGTTTGCCAAGTTTCCCATTGTGTTGCACTAGTGGTTGTGTAAGATAGAAACCCAACAAAGGAATTTCCAAGGAGAAGAACTGAAACAGTGGAGTCCTCTCTTAATCGAGCAGATGAAAAGAGTAAACAACCCTATATCCAGGGCTGTGGATTTTTTGATAGATAGTATTCTAGAAGGATATATTACTGAGTTTGTTGTTGACACAATAACCTCATACAATGAGGCAGAGTGAAAAATTTTCTAAGGACCACACAACAGATACCTGCTATCTTTAAAGACATGGATAAATATGCTTTTATGTGAAAAAGGAATTCTGTGAATGCTAGACTAAATAACAAAGGGTGACTATGTATCAGTAGAACCCATGAGTGAGATGTTCCCAGGAGATAGTGGAACTGAACTAGAGCCTGGATTTTTAATAAGCAAAAGAAGATTCAGGTCCGGAGAAAGATGAAAAACTATGTTTGAATAAGGGAATTGTAGCACAGATCGAGAAGAAGAAGGCTATGAGTTTTCATCATACTTAGACGAAGGTTCTTGTGATGAGGAAGAAGAATATCAGTTGATCTCAAAAGGAAACAAAGATTATGAAGAGTCGACTGAAGCTCCAGAACAAGAACGTGCACACAATTATCGTACAGTACCAGAGGTAAGATCACGAGACCTGTCTCCAAGGATTTATGTAAATACAAGTAGTACCAACACTGTAAATAGCAGACAAGGAAGTTTGACTAGTCCAAGTTTTGTTTCGACTGTACCAACAATCAATACAACAGCAATCAATCCGATGGCTGGAACTGACATTAAGCTCCCAATATTCAATGGGAATGGGCTGGAAGACCCTGAGCAGCATTTGTTTCTATGTGACGTTGTCTGGATTGTATGGCAGATTGAGGATGAGAATATTAAGAAAACGCAGATGATGACAATGCTATGAGATCGTGCACTGGACTGGTATATGAAATTTTCCATAGTACCAGTAGGATTTGTCCCGAAAACACTCAAATAGATTCAACTCGGGTTAATAGATGAATTCAAAAAGGAGAAGTACAAATCACAATGCATGACTGATATCAAAGATATTAATCAGCTACCGACATAATCTGTTAAGGATTTTGACCAGATATTTAAGACATTAATGTCCAAAGTGAGTTTTGAAATGTCAGATGTGCAACACAAGGAATGGTTGATTGTCACCTTGCTGCCACATATCTGAACCTCGTTGATGTAAAAAAACCTTGTGTCATAGATAGAGGCTCTTGAAATAGAAATGAAGTTAGAATCCTCGTGATTTGGGCACACTGGCTCGGGAATGATGCAAATTCAGTCGTAGCTGGCTAATATTACAATGCAACTCCAAGACATTAAAAGAGAAAAGGAAGTCCAGGAGAAACTATGGTGTACAATATGTAGAATAGATGGACACCATAAAGATAACTGCATGTCGCAGTAGGTGCGTCAAACCCATTAAACACCCAAGGAATTCCTTGGGGTAGAATATGTCAGACTAGAGGTCACAAGTCCGAGGAATGTCTGCACTTATAGAAGATTGTAAGTGCACCCACTAGTCTGTATTGTAAAATTTGTAGATCAATAGGTCATGATGAGAAATACTGCAAAGCCCTTCAACTACTGCAAGAAAAAATGATGGATACCTACTTAATGAAAAATGATGAGAAAATGAAAGTTGAACGAGCACAGCCTCAGTATCAACCTGCGCAGTATAAACAACAACAATATCCTCAACCACAATACCAACAGAATCAATATCCTCAACAACAACAATAACCTCCACAAAGGGGGGGTGGGAATTATAGAGTTCAAGGACAACAACCAAGAGGAGGATTTGATTGAGGAAGAGGACAAATCGTATGTTATAATTGTGGGAAGCCATGACATTTTTCTCGAGATTTTCAAAGTCCTGTGAAAAATTGTAAATATTGTATTGCATTTGATCACATTGTTGAACAATTTCTGCATCTTATTGTGAAATGGCAGGATAGAACTGTCGTTAAACCCAACTCAGTGTAGAATCCGAATCCAAACCCCAATCCAAATATTCAGATTATTTGTGCTGAGATAAGACAACCCAACATTGTTGTAGTCACAAGAGGAGGTGATGCGATGGGAGCATACCAAAGTACACAACAAGGACAATCGCAGGTAAGAACTGCGACACAAGATAAAGATCCGCTAGATGTTCAACAAGAGAAAGAAGTCTTCTTGGAGGTGCGACAAGACTTTATTGATACCAATCAGCGATTGAAATTTGGACAAGTTAGAGGTATGCCTGAAAGATTTGAACAACTAATAAGGAAGCCGCCAATGAAAAAGGTTAGTAATCTCAAATATTTTTCAAAATTCGTTTAGCACTAATCCATGATAAAGATGCTATTACAGAATTAACAACACTCATAGAAGAAACCACAGAAGACCTGCAACCTGAGAAAAGAGTTAATCATATCAGGAGTAAAGTGAATATACGCCGAGAACTGTGAATGAATACGTAGATAGGAGAATATGATATGGACTATATCATATTAGAATTGGGCTCATATGTTAATATCTTGAAAATAAATTCATGGGAGAGCATGAATAAACCGCGACTAGATTGGTCTTCTATTCAACTAAGGCTTGCAAACCAGTTGAAGGTTCTACCAATTGGTAGACTGACCCAAGTACCTATGGAAGTCGAAGGGTTGAGAACATATGATGACTTCTAAGTTATTGACATTGTCAATGAAACAAACCCATATCCTCCACTTCTAGGAAATTATTGGGAAATAGACAACCAAACTATTATAAACTTCAAGAAAAGGATCTTGTCTTTCAAATATTCTAAAATAAGAGTGCCTGCGCCCATTGATCCGCTTGTAGGAAATCGATATGTCGAGCATCTGCATAGCGAAGGGAAATACAATTAGATGGACCAGCTGTATAACATCATGTCTTCGAAGGAAGACTATATTAACCTAACAACTGATGGAAACCTGATTTGGCAGAGTGTAAGCTCATGTACGTCCAACTCAGGCAAGGCTCAGGAAAATTGGCAGAATGGGATGAATGAAGTCTCCATGTGGAGATGTGATAGAATCACAAGAGTTGTTCGAAGGGTAGGAGACGAATAAAGCGTGCTGCCTACATATGAAGGATTGCCTAATATTGCATCTTTTTGGAAGAATTTGAAGAGAAAGTCATAGAATCACAACGATTGTCCACTTTGGACTATGTGCTGAAAGCTACACCCACTAGATGGTGGGGTACACACAAGCAATCTATCTCCGAATGGCCACAATGTAATATATTGATGGAGATCATATTTGGCGAAGAGATCAACTGCCTTGATTTGAAATATACAGGACTGACAGGTCCTGGTAAGCATATTGAGAACTATCACATGGTTTGGAAAGAATATCCACAATGGGAATGGGTTCACCAGTTCATCCACACTTTGGAAATGGTCCTGAGAAGTTGATACATTTCATAAGAGTTGTGACAAGGAACCATTGAGTGGGAAATATTAGCTATAAGATTTACCCAAGCATTTGATTTCACAAGCGAACATCCAATAGTGGATACTGCACTACAGGTAATAAAGGAGAAGATATTTGAAGAGAGACCTGTTGTGGACACGAAATTCCATCAATGCAACATAAATACATGGTGTGCTATAATATCTCAAAGGATTTGAGTGATAATGACCAAGCCTCCATAATCTCCAGGTGTCGGAAGGAATGTGCGAAGTGGAAAGAGATACATATGAAAATACACAGTACCCTGTTAGACATGACATAAAAAAAGGGGGGAAGGAAGGACGTTATACTAACATTGCATAACATTGAGGGAAAGAAATCTAAGTCGCAAGGACTGCGACACCAGGATGGGAGAGCTCCAAAGAAAAGCACAAGTTTCAAATGAAATGACACTGTTATAAATCGATGCCATGATTGGAACAGTAATTAAGTAAAGTACTGACACTGTAGTTGTCAGTCATTAATTCAAAATATTAATAGAATCGGGTGGCATACCTTGGGACCATTCCCACCATAAATAACAGTAACCGTATGTATGAATGCCACCTAAGTGACAGCATGTCGAAAAATTTCCTTAAATAATCCATGCTTCCACCTTAGGCCGTTCAAAAGAGGGAGTACTTTCTAAGTACAGAATGCTTGTGTGAAGGACAATGGTCAAGAATATGTTGTTTCATAAAATGCCTTGTTACCATATCCAGAATCATTGTGTCTAAAACTGAGTATTGTAGGTAACTCAATGAGAAGAAGCCAGTTTATCTCTATTATGATATTAAGTGTTAACTACCATGTGAGATCTGTATCCACTACTCCCATGCAGCGTGGTACATGACATAGAACCCCAAGGAACGAGCCCCAACCAACTACAGGCTAGGTTCCACCTCAGTCTAAAGAAAAATGCAGAATGCAGGAACATAAATCACCATTAGTACCTAAAGGGAAGCAACCGATGAAGAAGCCAAGGAACGAGAAATCTCCAACAACACCACCGAAACATGAAGAGTAAGAGGAATTTGAAACCAGGAATTTATTGCCGCCTTACATTCCACTGAGAAATATGGATGTGATACTGGTTTCCATCCCTTCCAAGGTCCATGCTACACTGGTAGCACCTAAAAAACCAAAAGATATGAAAGTATTGCAAGATATCCTGCATCACCTAGAAAAACTTCCCTTTCAAGATTCAGATTCCAGTAAACTCAGTGACCTGTACATGAAGACTTATATGAAGTTGGTCCGAGATACGTAGGAATTACCAAATCGTTTTGTTCCAATGCAATGGGAAAGAGGACTAGAATAGTTGGGGTTCCTGTCACTTCTCTTCATGCCACACTTTGGTCGGACCAGAGAGGTGGATATTTATGTAAAACAGTTACTAGTATTATTTCATGTAAGTTTCCTTTGGTTAGAAAATTCACATTCGATTGATGTCGATCCCATATCAGCAATCACAGGATTTTCGAGAGCTAGGGAGGACCCAGTAGCAACCTTTGAGGAAGGCAAGAACTGAGCCAAGATTGCATAGGTCAAGGAAAAGTTTGGCTTGGTCACCTCTAGTGAAGAGTTCCTAATATTATCCATCAATGGCCTTGCTACTCATATGGCCTCCACGATATTAACACACAAGTCATTGCATGTATCGAGACCAAAACAATTTACTATAGGCATAGTAATGTTGGTTGCACTCTGTGTAGAAGGAGTTCAAATCAATTTGTCCCAATTCTTTCTTAATGAACTACTCAAGGATTCTGCTTCAGCACAGGAAGAAGGTACTCCTTTCCATTATTCTTGGTTGATCATTTTAATTTTTTTTACTGTGTGGTCTGATCCATTGGATTATTAGCTGATAGACTTACCTATCCCCTGTAGAGGAGTGAGATACCAGAACTTGTGGGTCTCGCTTGAAAAAGACCAACAAATGAGTAGCAACACTAATTTTTTTTTCCATAATGAAGCTTTGAGGAACTTGGTAAAGCAACAAGTAAGGATTAGTGAAACTACCATGTTCATATTTCAACATACTGTAAATTTTCAATTAGCATCACACTACATATACATCCAACCACGTCAAGACCCCCAAGGACAGTGGTTTCGAACACAATATGTGCTCACAGAGGAAGACCTAGAGACCATTATTAGTGATTAGTTAGAAGAATGGCAACATGAGGGATCACCACCTATGGGAGTGAAGAATACCCAACAAACATATGCAACAATACCAGGTCAAGTTTAGCCCAATCAACCTCAAAATGAGCCGCCGCTAGAGCATCAACAAAAGGATGGGAAGAATGAAGAAGTAGAAAGGGAACGTCTACGCAAGAAATAAAAGGCTAACAATGAAGCCAATATTTCTCATATGGATGATGAGCAAGTCACAGCCTTGCCACAGGCCCTACAAAAAGATGCGCAGAAACAGTTCAACAACCTTGGACGATAATAGAATCAATTCACTGATACCATCATAGATAGGTTGAATGATCTTGGAAGAACAATCAAAGCAATCAAACTTGAAGTAGAGTGTATGCCACAAGTACCCTCGTCGAAGGACACACCTGGCCTGTCGGAAGCACAGAAAACCCTGTGACCCAGAGAAGTTCACCCCAACAAAGTAAAACTAAGCAGAGATGTGATGGAATTAGAGAACCTGGACCCCGGCAAGGTGGGAACCGCAACTGGTCGAATATTTTTAGATTTTTAAAAAATACAATTAAAGGATGTGCACGCTTTACAGAAAGTAGCAGTTGCAGAGATTCAGGTAAGCAGAAATACCCTTGAAAAGTAGGTGAAACACTCAACAAATGCTATCAACAAACTCAAGGCCAAAATGCAAAGAACCACACAAGAAGCAAGGAAATAAGAAGTAAGTAAGCATAATCTCACACATTTCATTAATCTTGTTTGCTCAAATTTGGTTGATGTTGAAATATCACACGATATGCCATCAGAAGACAAGGTCCTCATGCTAGGAAATATAGGAACCGACCTTAAGAAAAAAGTGACAGAGTTAGAAGAGCAAAGGATTCCAAGCACACCACCTGAATTACTGGAAAGCAGATGTGACACAACCACTTAGGCTGCGAAAAGAATAGAAGAAGCAAAGAAAACATGTTCTAAGGCTCTAGACCAAGTCTCCCAAACTTGGGAATCTCTAATGGACAATGATAAATCACAAAAGATTGCATGTGAGCTCACTGCAATTGAAGCAAATATCGCTCAGATAAGAAATGAGATGAAGCAACTACCCTTGGAGCAGAAAAAGGTCAAGACAGCAGAAGTGCACAGACTACAGCAAAAAATGACTATGCTTTGCACACACAGCAGGAGTGCAAGGAAAAGGTAGAGGAATTGTAAGCATAAGAAGAGAAAGTCACAGGCATAATTCATCCCGTGCACTAGAATTTGTGCGAGCTAGTGGCCTCTATAGAAATAGTCACGTCGAAACACATCAGTTCCGACCTGGTGGAGTAGATGCAGAAAACAGAAGAAGAAGTGCACGAAGAGACAGAGAAGTAGGTGAAAATCATGGAGGATTTTTAGAACAAAATCAGTGCAATCTAGTTTATAGAGAACTATTTCACATGGCTTGGGTGAGCCAGAGGTGATTGTTGGGGGCTTGTTGGGTTGGGACAGAAGGGTATAATTCATGTAGAATTCTACCTAAGTATGGAAGAAGAGAATAAAGGAGAAGAGGAAGGATCTATGATAGAGGAAGCATCATCAAGGGAAAGGGAAGGATGTTGCGACAGAAGAAGGAAATAGAAGAAGAAGACAAAGAGAATGCATGAGACGAGGAAGTTGCGTCACATAAGTAATCTGCAATGGAAGAACAAAACAAGATATGAGATGACATGGCATAATATCGACATTAGTGGGTGTACAGATAATGTAATGGCTGAAAAGTGATAATAAGGCATAACCCTGAGAAAGCGACAATCCTTAACGATCGTGGGTATGAGCTCAACTAGAGTCGACGGAAGCCACACGAATGAAGGAATCTTTGTAAGTCAGGCCGATAGTGCCTTTAATTATGTGTTACTAGAATAGGAAAGGAAACTACGGTTGGTTGAATATAGTAATTTGTCTGAGAAATCGACTGAAAAGGAGTCTGTAATGAGTCAGTTAGAGTCTATATCAAGTCGATATTAAGTTTGTAACAAGCATGTATGGGATTTGTATCGAGTCTGTAATGAGGTTATAAAAGAAGGAACCTAAGATGTAGTTGGGTTAGACAATTAGAATGTTAGACCGATAGCCATCCTGATAGTTTTTAATCTAATCTAAGCTAAAAGTAACGGGTTTTGGTAGAATAACTCTATATCGATGAGTGCGTCAGAGTAGAGAGTCTGGAGCTGAGTGCGCAGACAAGTAGAGAGGTTGAGTTGATCCAGGTTGTGTGCAGATCACTAGTAGGAGTAGAATAGGAAGAGAATAAGGGAGAAGATGAGAGAGCATGAGAGGGAGGAAAAGTATTTAAAGAGAGAACAAAATATCTAAAGTCTGCAACTTTGTCTGTAGACAAAAGGTGCATCTATTTCCTCATGTTAGATGAAGAGCACCTTGTGGCTTTTTCTAGGATGGGTTTCCATGTTACATGCTGTGTGTATGTGTGAATGATTGAAGTAGCCTAGATATATGTGTGAATGTTGTGTTAAATGACTTATTGATTATTGTGTTTCAAATGGATAAAGGTATGATTACCACATTATATTAATGAATATGCTTATGTGGTCTGTTCATTGTTTTTTTATGCAAATCGCATAAATAAGGGTTGGATCACACTTGGTGTTGAAGTACTGTGCAAACCAATAACCCACCTTCCTGGCCTTCGTTGGAAACCTTGGGCAGACCCAAGGTACTAAAACACCCTCCCACACAAACTGTGGAAACGTGGTTATGGCAGTTACCGATAGAACTGAGATATCTCAGGTGAGATGACATCTGTGTCACAGCTACTGCCGGTTGAGTTATGCTCTGCCGAGCCGATAGCTTGGGATTTGTTGTGATAACCAAGAAGGGACTGAACTTGGATCCAACTTGAGAGAGGGACAAAAAATTCAACATTATCATTGGGATATTCCTATTTGAAGATATGACCAACCTTCCTGGGATCTTCCTTGTGATGATTCCACCAACCCTGTTGGGATCGACCCTTAGTGTTACAATGAGTCATACTGGGATCCACCCTCGATGATGTCACCAACCATGTTGGGATCTACCCACGAATATATGACCACGTTCTCTATATAGTGACCAAACCACTGGGGCTCATTACTCTTTTCTGGTATATCCACAACTTGTTCCTCTTTAGGAAAATACTGGAGCTTCACGACTCCTCTCTGCACCATATCCTGGAATTTATGAAACACCAGGTTCTCTTCAACTCTGGTTGTCATAATAAATAGTTGTTGCATCTATCTCGACATCAAACAATCCTTCCATATTGCTTCACTACAGGATGAATCATGCTGCAATGTACTAATCCTCAACCGTACTGAGGGCAACACTTGTATGGTTTCTTCTAAGCCATGAGATCACACCTACTCCCAAACTGAAACATCATCCCAAGGTGCTCTTTCTAGCACTTCGTCTTTTCATCTACAATGAGTTTGTCCTCTCTTGTCAAGTTATCGACACATACCAGCCTTTCGCATTCAACCTTAAAGTAAAGGGTGGAACTGGATTTACTCTCGGTAAAGCCTTAGTCCATCAGGAAGTTGTCCATCCTGTCATACCATTTCAAACTCGGATATATTCTACAGTCACTCCCTTTGAAGCAGAGCATTATCCCCCCTCTACACTTTTCACTCTATGTATCGAAACATTATGTACTGGAGTGACAGGTAGCATCCTTTGTTACTGATATTCAATGTATCCATCTCAGGCGACTGGATACCAATATCCTTTATCTTGAACTTTGTTGAAATTTTCCTCTTTCACTCATCTATGAGCTTGTCATCCTCTATAGGTTTCCATATTCAACCTTGTAGCAAAGGTTAAGATCTTCATCACTCTAGGTTATCTTCAAGTTCCTCATGTAACTGGATGTGCTTATCCATGAGTGCCTTTTGGGCTCCTACAAATCCTTTTGTGCACATGTGGTTCTCTACTTGATATACACTTCTGATTCACTAGAGAAGTGTGTCTTGTCAATGGAGTATGTCATGCCATATTCTACTCCCTCTTTCTGAGATAAAATGCAAAACTTTCTTTGTATACCTTGATGTTATCATCTGTTTCATACATGATCTTGTAGATCCACATGGAAGACACTGCAAAATTCCCTTCACGTCTCGAAACCGCATACTAGACATCATTCCCCATGATCAACTGGAACCTTTTGATCATAGTCTTCTTCCATTTCTCCTTGGATACTTATTCTTGGAAGGATCTACATCAATGATGTCACTCAACAGTGCCACATAACTAGAGTGTATCCGAGGCCTCTCTTACTTTTGTTGGAAGTTTTGTCATACTTTTCTTCATCTTGAATTATCTTGTGTGCCCAAGATGGTCTTCATCTATTGAGGTGGATCTACCGCTCTCTTTAGGTCATATCATGATTCTTATAGTCTTCTGAAGCTATTTATTTCGTCATAGTGTCTCTAACCCTGGAATATTTATGTTCATATTCATGTATGTTTATTGGAGTGAATCTTCTAATTGAACTATCGTCACTTGTTCTTCAGAACAAGTCTCACCCTTCTTTTCTTATAGGTGATTATACACTATCTTTCCTACAAGTCAAATACATAAATTGCATGGTTAGAAACATTTCATAATATTCAAGACATATTCATAACGACAAATTCTTATCCACAAAGATATAATCTCATATAATCATGCAACTATTTTAGCCAATACAACATTCATCCATATCGCATATACACACAGAAGCTTTCTAGATGTTTTTCATCTCCACCATAACTAATTATTGAGATTGTGCACTAATCCCAATATGTCAGCAAAGAGGTTTCATTATAGATAAGTAGCAATGGAATGTTGTATATAACCATATACCACTTACCCATCACATGTGTGTTGGTAGTATATTGTTCATTAATGCAAAAATTATATCATCCATAATACATTTCCTTGAACATAGATATGTACACAACTAAACAATGTTATTTAAGCAACTAGATATATATGAAATGAAAATTCAAATACTTATGCTTATTTGTTTGGTGGGTGGACTCCTTCTACTTCATCATATGATTCTGGGAACCTATATTTGTTTGCTTGGTGGGTGGACTCCTTCTTGATCCTTAAGAATAATTGGAGCCTTCTACTTCATCATCTGATTCTGGGAACGTGACTTTGTTTGTTTGGTGGGTGTACTCCTTCTTTATTCTTATGTCCTTGCAAGAATAATTAGATCCTTCTACTTCCTCATCTGATTCTAGGAACCTGTGTACTGGTTCTCAGTGTCACTAACTACATTTCTTCTTATCCAAATACTGAGACGGATAGGAGTGTGATATTTGTCTTCACCGGTAGAATTCATATTACTCATTACTTGGAGAATCTTCCTTTTCTTCTCTGAATCTTTTATTAGTTGGTTCATCACCTTCAACGGTGTGAGCATGATGTCTTTTCTTGTTTGACTTCTTGTTGAAGGAGCGTATATTTCTGGGACAATCTATGGAGTAATGTCCATTACAAGTGTAGCATCAAATGTTTGGAAGGATCTATTTTGAATTACTTTTTTCTGTTGTTGTGATGATGGTCCTCCTTCTTTCTCTAATTTCTTCTTGGAATGAACTGTGAGAGCTTGAGCTTCAGTTGCTCCCATCTTCCCTTGTTATGGGCCAAGCTTCTTCTTGTGTTCATTCTTCCCATAGTTTGCTGAAAATGATTTGCTTCCTTGTTGAACATATCCATTGAATAAATGAATCCCATGATCTTGGGATCCCATTCCAGGTTTTAATCTCTTCTTTCCTTTCTTCAACATTGTCTTTAATGACTTCTACTTGCATCTTGATTTGAGAGATATTTTAGAAGTAAGACTAAATGCATTCTGACATTTGCATCTTCACATCCTTGAGTTGAGTTCTCAAGGTTATCTTCCTGTTGATATTATTTCCTTCATACAAGATGGCCATTGCATCGAACATAAACTTGAGAGTCTTCAAGGATGATACATGTGAGATCTAATGGAGACGAAAATAATCCTTTTGGATTTGACTAAGTCCTTCTTGTGCTTTGTCTTCATATCCCTCTGTATCTGCAATTTCTTCTTTGACATAGTTTTCTAGGTCATGCTTCTTCAAGTATGAGAAGCACTCAATAGTTCCATGATTAGAGTTTATCGATTCCTTCAATCTTGTTCTCAGGATTGGTACTGTTTGTCATCATAAATAAAAATGAGAATCTCAAATGGAGATAGAGAGGATAAAACTTACCAATGAGATTGCTTCAACTTGATGCTTGCTTGAAATATTTTCTGGAAGACTGCTTCTGGTGGACCTAGGGTTGATAGAGAAACCCTAATTTCTTAACTTAGGTACCTTTCATATCTGATTGAATAGAAATATGCGCCTCTTCAAGGTGAGGTGAGCAACGTGCACATTTTCCTAAAACTGTGGACATAACTACAAAATATTTGATGGCCTAGTTTTCCTTGGAAGCAATGTTAGGTAAAATATTGAAGATCCACATAATGAGAAACTTTTTCCATAGAAATATGCACCCTCATAAGGTGATTTTTATAGTCCTCCTTTTTCAACTGATTGGTGTAGGAAAGTGCCTGGAGCAAGAAGCACTAGTTTTCTTCAATTTATTCTACAAAATTTCTTGATACTGATTATGTCGTATCTCTAAAATTCATGCTCCTATGGGTCTGAAAATTTGTCTTAAGATATCTCGATATGTCTTCTTTCCAACCCCACATGTTAGAACAGAATTGGATTCTGCAAGTGGGACTTATGCAAATTTTCCCAAGGTGACTTCTTTAAGGAACGTTCAGCATAGTGAACTTGTACGGGCTTCCACGGGTAACTGTTTCACCTTCTGGGTCTAAAAATATGACTATAGAAACTATAGCCTATGCCCTATCTGAAACATCTTGCAAAATTTGATTTGGACCTTCCTATCTTGATATATAGAAATTCTCCCTAGGCCACCTATTTATGACTATATTCTGGAGGAGGCTGGAACCCTGATTTGGAGGAATCATATCTCCTAAAGTGTAGCAAATATAAGGCTGAAACTTGAACACAAGGTACAAAAATATTTCATCTTTGACCTGTCAAAGTTTTAGCGCTTGAGCCTTCACCAATCTTGATTTATAGCGAAAATGACAAGATGACTAGATTTTTTCTTCTAGAGTTTTCAAGCATGAAACCCTAATCTTCAACAGCTGTAGTTGTAGCAATGTTTCAGCTGCACAAAGACTTCTTTCAGGGTGGCTATGATACCATGTTGATATTTCAATGGTTATACAAGATCTAAAACATTTAACATCATAACATCATAACCATATACAAAATGATCATTGAAAGAAAGACAAGCACAACCACACAAAAGAACACAAAGATTTATTTTGGGAAGCCCTCATGGGGAAGAAAACCTAGAAAAACTTCCTCGATATAGACTTAAACAAAGTACAGTGTAAGACCCAAAGAATAAGACTTATAAGACCCCAAGAATAATACAAGACTTCCTCCTCTCTCCTAGATGGACTACTCTCTCTCTCTCTAGAACAACTGCTAAGTTATGCTGCTTGTCCAAATGAGGGAGGCGCCTCTCTTATTTATACTGATCAGTGGAGAGGCTTAATAAACCAAATGGGTCGACCTGTCCTCCCAATAAGGCCTGACTTGCCTTGCGAGACTTAAAAATACATTTTAATAATACTTTTGTGGGTACTACTGACCCGATTTACAATGAAGGATTTACCTCAAGAATTTACATGACCAATTACATCAATGGCATCCCTAATGAAAAGAACAACATCTCCAGAAAAGGTAACAACAATAATAATACAAAATAGAATATCTTCCATAATTACATTACTTTGACAACTTTATAGTATTGGATTTTTTTTTTAAAATTAAGTCTTTACATGGCATGCATTCTCCAAAAACATATTTATGTGGACGACCTGACTTTAAAATAGAAAGGTCCCATGAGCTATTAATTTATTTTAAATGTATATTGCTATGTCACAAATATATACCCGACCACCACTATTTCCATTAAAACTAATGAAGATATTTCTTATGACAATAGTTATTTCCACGACGACCAATGAAGGAATTTCTTGTTTCTTATAAGATAGAGATTTGGGCTTGTAAAAAATTCAAAATAGTGGTTTTCTTTTGCCTTTTGGGTTTAGTTTAGAGGTGGTGGAAGTACGATAGCTCGTTTTCGTACTCATTCTAGGGTAACAAAGTTTTATTAAGAATAAGTGTACCCCAGGGCCATAGGTTTGATGGTTGTACACAATCACACGAAATTGTTCATTACTTTTTTTTGACAATTTGTTAATTATTTTTTTCACAATTTTTTTTAATAATTATTAAAATGGATATAGGTTGATGTGATCTTTTTTGATATATATATTGGCATAAATATATATTTTAAAACGAATTTATCAAGCGTTTAGATGGATCATATCTTTTAAGGTGCAAACTCTTTTTTAGAGTGGAAATATTGATGATTTGTAATGCAATGTTTCTTGTTTTAATTTATTANGGATGAGCATGGAAGGAGTTACACATCTCTCCCTACTAGGTTGTAAATTGGGCCTCTTTGATACCTAAATGTGATTTGTGAATTGAGTTTAGTAAAAGTGGTTGGAGAAATACCCAAGTTCAATTTACACAAATGATATGTTGAATTTTTAACATGTATATTCTTAAAATTAGATAAGATATATCAGTACAAAGCTCTAATTAAAAGCGAAAAAATAAGGTACTACATAAATATAAAGCATGAGAAGATTTTGCACCTATTTAAGCTAAACCTTAAGAATGAGTAAAATTCTAAGTTGTAACACTAAAGAAAAAAATACGATTATATTGAGGGAGTAGAATTCCTACTTTGAAATGTTTTACAATACCCTAATATAACCAACAACATTCAAACCATTTCTACATAGGAAGATTTGTTCTCTTCAAAAGTCAAAGGGTTTGGGTTAAGCGGCTAAAAAAAGTGAAAGCTAAGGATATCAAGGGATACCAAGCATAAATATTAAAAATTAGTGGCCCTATCTTTATCCCTCATATCCACAAACTCTTCAATTTAGTAGTCAAGCAGGGTTTCCATAAACCCTACATAGAAAGCCTTAAAGCGTTTCTATTTTTAAAATTGAAAAACAAAAAAAAATCATCTATTATAGTAGCATTATGATTATCCCTCGTTTAGCCCATTTATATGGATTTATTCTAGAAAAGAAGATCAACACATGGCTAGAAAGTCATGAAGAAAGAGATAAATTCCATTCACGATTTATGAGCTATCATTCAGTTGTGGACCACCTTGTTACACATAGAACTATTGCTAAGGATTGTCATAATAGAAGAACCAATATTTTTTTTTCTTTGTTAACTTTAGAAAAAAAATTCACAAAGTGCCTTCATACCAAATTAGAAGAGGTAAAATCCCCTTTTGAGTTGAGAGTTGTTCTGAAAACCTATTGTACAAGAATGTTATTTCCAAGTTTTTGAATTGTGAGGGCTTATTAGAAGAAATTAATTGTAGTATAGGGGTCTAGAAGGGTAGTCCATTCTACCCTTCCATTTTTGGCATTAACATTAATAAGCTCGAGGATTGTTTGGAAGACATAGGTTTTTCCAATATGACTTTGGCTAGTATAGTCCTCATCCTTCTTCTATACGCTGATGATATTGTTCTTATGGAAATGAGTCCCTATGATCTTGAAAAGCAATAAAAATATCTCAAGCATTTTCACACTCAAATGGGTATCCTTATTAACACTTACAAAACAAAGGCTATGATAGTTAAATCCAAAATATCACTTATGCTAATTTCATGTATGACAACAATAACTTGGAGGACGTGAATTCATATAAATATTCTAGAATCTATCTTCATCATATGCTTAACCGAAGCTATAGCATTGATAAAAGTATTTAATGGATGGTAGAGAGCTTATTATTGACTTTAAAATAATTCTAAATTAGTATACCTTTTTCTTTGGGATAAGAAGAAACTCCTCTTTGAGACTCTTGTCACACATGTTATCTTATATAGATGTAAATTTAGGGGGTGCAATATCTCTAGAGAATAGAGGAGAAAGCTAAAGAAAATCCAAAACTAGAGTTTTATTACATATAATTTCAAAATTAAAACTATACACCCTATTATATCCTCCACTGAGAAGTAATTCCCCCCCCCCCATTGAAAACATGGCCATGAATATGTACTTAATGTATAAGAACAAGATAAACAACATGGGAGACAAGAGGCTTCACAAGATTTATTCATATTTCTATCAAAACCACTTGCATCTCAAGTGAGGCTGGCATGTAGAGATGCCATGTCTTGGCTAAATCATTGGTAAGTCAAGGAAGCTGGAGTGATTAATTAAAGAATTATGGGATAATAGGAAATTAAGGTACTATAAGGAGGTCATCAACCCAAATATAAAAGATCAAAATGATCGGTCTTTGTTTATCTTAGAATGTCCTAAGTACACCAGTGTTAGAGTGCATTTCAAAAGTACTTTTATAATATTGACCTTTCTAATCTTTTAACTCATCATAACTTACATGATTTAAGAATACTTCTCTTAAATCATTTTTTAGCAAATAAATATTTATTAAAACAAAGTTGGTGTAAATTAATAACTATCATCATTATTTAACTCTTTATGAAAAAAAATCACATTAAAATAATTATTGTTATATTTTTAACGACTTTATGATGGATGTGTGTTATGTTAAAGTTATAAACATGAGAGGGAGTTTACAATTTCTTTAAATGTAAAATGCATATTAGCCATATATGTTGAGAAGAACAACTTTAATAGACTTTATTATATACCAACGTTAAATTAAAAAAATGTTAAAAAAATTAGTTTATATATATTATAAAAAAAATAAAAATATAGTTTATAAAGCTATTTTTAG
The DNA here is from genome assembly GCA_001517045.1 of Pseudotsuga menziesii. Taxonomy (NCBI): domain Eukaryota; kingdom Viridiplantae; phylum Streptophyta; class Pinopsida; order Pinales; family Pinaceae; genus Pseudotsuga; species Pseudotsuga menziesii. The sequence goes on from LPNX010785328.1 coordinate 17,009, forward strand.
TGATTAATGTTGTTGGATATTTGATAATTATAAAGAATAATGATAATATTAAAAGTATTATTATATATTTAAATTTAAGCAAAAAAAAAATGTAAAGTAAAGAATTAGAGGATTAAAAAATACACTAAGAGATGATTAACTCTAATTTATAGAAGATCACTCTATTTTAGTTAAAGTAATATCACTTTCTATTTTAATTAAGGTAAAGAATGAAATCAACATTGTTAAAGCAAAAACAAACTCTTACCAGTTCTATATTGAATGAAGGTGTTGGACAAAATTCATGAAATATCATAAAAGAAAAAGATTGTAGTCTTTGTGACATTAAGAGAAGGGTTAAAGATGAAAATCACTTTCTAATAGAATTTCTTTGAGTATGTCCCAATTTGAGGTAGATTTCAAAGTATTTACATTGAATTTCTTAACCTTTCAACTCACCACTATGATAATTTATAAATACTTCTCTTAAATATTTTTAAACATAAAAATAATTAAAAAAAAAAACAAATTAATTCTTTACATTTTCTAAATCCTATAAATCAAACTTTTTATCAATAAATATGAATAACCATCACCTTTCTTTTTTTTTAGAGGAAAAAATACCAGACTTTGATATTCATTAGAATCAAAAGACATAATATACATATATCAATTGCCTTGTCAGCTAGAAACAAGAAGAGACCACTCAGCATAACATACTATGATCATGCCTGCAAATCCAACAGAATAGAAGAACAAAGAAAGTTTGATCATAGCAAACTTTTGTCATCATCCCTGATATATCAGGTCAGAAAAATAGAGAATATCGGAGGTGATCTCAAACAGATATTCCTAAGCAAAACTTAGTAGCTGAAACTCTCAAATATAACAGTCGAGAAAATACAAATCAAATGTTGAAAAATCAATGCTGAAATACAACTGGGAATCAGCGGCTAAAAAAGCACAAAATGGTCCTGTGCTATGACCATTCCATCCAATGTTTCAGAGAATGTTCTATATCCCATATCCAAATTCAGAGCCTGTTTAGAGAGGTCGTCTGCCAGCGAGTTATGCTCTCGGAATATATGCTTGAAGATCACCGGAGGGTCAAGATGGAGCATATCTCTAATATCGTCGCACCAATGCCTCAAAGAAGGAATATCAAGGGCAGAAAGTCTGTTGAGCCATGAAATAATAACGATAGAGTCTCCAAATATCAAGTGAATGGGAAGTCCCATTAATAAACTTACTCTTAGAACAAACCAGAGAGCCAATAATTCCGCTCTTGTATTCGTGCTACATCCACAACCCAAAGAGAAGCTAAAATAATGATTATCATTTAGATAAATCACAAATCCTGCGCCTCCTAAATTATTTGCAGTAGCCCCATCAAAAAATCCACATGGAAATACCTTCAGAGGCTTAGGACCAATAATCCAGTTTTTTTGTATTTTTTGAGGAATAGGATACATAATTAGTAAACTCTCAACCTTGGAGATAAGAGAATGAAACGAAGGCTTCCAATTTTCAAAAAGACATTTATTCCGGATAATCCAAATGCACCAAAATACAAAGAGGGGCAGCTGTCTGAAAGAGGCCGAACATGCGATGGTGATGTACCAATGCACCAGAAAGGAAGGGACAGAGTTGGATATGGTAGAAGAGAACCCATACCGAGCTGCAAAATGGGAGAAGATATTCACTGTAAAGGGACAGACCAAAAATAGATGATGGATATCCTTGATATTCTTCTCATACAGCACACAATGGCTCAGACCATGAAACCCACGGGTTTGAAGTTGCTCCCAAGTAAGTATTTTGCCTTTATCTAACAGCCAGATGAAACAGGCTATTTTAGTAGGAATGTTAAGAGTCCATAGGATATCAATAACAGGGTTTCGATCCTCTAAATTACTGATCGAAGAGATACACTCATATCCTTTTGCTGCACTTATCATGCCCACATAGTTGCTATGTGACCAGAGAAGCGAATCACTGAGATATTTAAGGCGAATTCTGCTATAATATTCCAACCCTCTGATATAGTTATCCCAAAGATATTTCCAATCTCCAAATAGATCAAGTTCCTCTGCCGTAAACCAGTAACCAGTAGCAAAGGGGGTTTTATTGCTTGCTTGAGCTAAGGTATTAATCCCATAATCTTCAAGATAGGCTCTTAAGTCATCTGTGAGAATAAAAGAGTTGCTCAAACCAACTACAGGATCCACTCCCAAGCGGATATCTAAGCCATTGCAAACTTGCCAGAGGATCCCTTTACCAATCCAATGCAAATTTTTTAGGAAGCCTTTCCAAATGATCAAGGCATTATGAATAAAGAAACATTTCTCTCTGAGCCATGCGTGCTAGGGCAGCGTCTTCATATATTTAACAGAGAGGAGTTGGTGCCAGATGCCATTGCGGTTTAGAGCAATCCAGAAGCTCTTCATTCTCAAAGATAAACTGAAACTAGGGAGATGCTTGATACCCTAGCCACCTAAAGAGATAGGTCGGGAAAGAAGATGCCAGTCTACGAGGTGAAATTTCTTCTTTTGAGTTGAGGTTCCCCAAAGGAAAGAGAAAATCAGTTTTCTGAGTTTGTCAAGGATTGAGGATGGAATCAGAACAAAGGCCATCCAGAAGACAGGTATGCTCGAAAGTACATATTGAATGAGGACAAGTCGACCTCCCATAAACAAGAGTCTATAGGTCCAGTGAGAGATACGCTTCTCAAATTTAGAAATAAGCCATTGCCAATCCTTGACCAGATGACCCGAGGGCTTGAGGAAGTAACCAAGATAATTGAAACCTTGATTAAGGTGAGCAAATATGAACGGAAGGAGACCTGTGATTCTGTCGAGGAGGGCTGCATCCAAGTCATTGTGGAGAAAACATGATTTATCTATATTGATGCACATGCCAGAGGCCTCACAAAAAGTGTTGAGTAAAGCTTTGAAAGCAATCCATTCCTCAAAAGAACCCAAGCCAAATAAGATTACATCATCTACGAAAAGTAAGTGAGTGAGGAAGAGATGGGATGAAATCTTGATCCGTTTAATTTTACCATTTCTCTTGGCACCTTTAATCAGGAGGCTAAGACCTTCGATAACCAGGATGAACAACAGAGGAGACAATGGACAGCCCTACCTGATTCCACGTGAGGCCGAAAAGAAGGAAGAAGGAGAGCCATTGACAAGGACAGCGAAATTTGCAGATGTAATGCAGCCCATTATCCAGTTCACCCCCACCAGAGGAACCCCAATTTGAATAAGTAAAAGACGGATGTAAGTCCAATTAACCCTGCCAAAAGCCTTTGTCAAATCCAACTTAAGGATGAGAGCACATCTCTTTTTTGTTTTTACAAAAAGGAGGGCTTCCTGTGTGATGGCTATGGGCTCAAGGATCTAACAATTTTTCAGGAAGCCGAATTGCTGAGAAGAGATAGAAGAGTCTAATAAATTTTTACCTTAATTTATTTTCATCCCATATAACTTTTACCACATGTTTGCCATTTGGCTTTATTCGTAACCAGATAATAAGTCCATTAAACCTAAATGCTTTGTGATGTGAATATTTCAAAGTACTTTTTGTACATTATTAATCTATAGAAAAGGGCCTTGAGCTCAATTTATTTTCATCCCATATAACTTTTACCACATGTTTGTCATTTAGCTTTATTCATGACAAGATAATATTTACATTGAATCTAAATCCTTTGTAATGTGATTATTTCAAAGTAGTTTTGTCTATTATTAATCAATTAAAAAAAGGCCTTGAGCTTGAAAGCATACATTTTATTTTATCTTTGAATGCTTTTCTATGTGAGAAAAGTGAATTCAAATTTATTTTAAAATGTCTTTTAATTAAATTAATTTAATAAAATATAGAAAAATTGAGAAATACAAATACAAATATATATGATTTTTTTGTTGGCAAAGTGGTGGAACCTTCCTGACTAATAAGATTGCTATTGGCTAAGAAATAAATCCATACTAAATTTTTACCTTAATTTATTTTCATCCCATATAACTTTTACCACATGTTTGCCATTTAGCTTTATTCGTGACCAGATAATAAGTCCATTAAACCTAAATGCTTTGTGATGTGATTATTTCAAAATAGTTTTTGTCCATTATTAATCTATAGAAAAGGGCCTTGAGCTCAATTTATTTTCATCCCATATAACTTTTACCGCATGTTTGTCATTTAGCTTTATTCATGACAAGATAATATTTACATTGAATCTAAATCCTTTGTAATGTGATTATTTCAAAGTAGTTTTGTCCATTATTAATCGATAAAAAAAAAGGGCCTTGAGCTTGAAAGCTATCTTTGAATGCTTTTCTATGTGAGAAAAGTGAATTCAAATTTATTTTAAAATGTTTTTTAATTAAATTAATTTAATAAAATATAGAAAAATTAAAAAATATAAATATAAATATATATGATTTTTTTGTTGGCAAAGTGGTGGAACCTTCCTGACTAGTAGGATTGCCATTGGCTAAGAAACCACTAACCAGAGGCATTTAAGCTGTCAAAATCACCCAACCGTCAAAATCACCCGGGGATTGCATCCCCCCCTGGACTTGCACCCGGCCTAGAATGCACCAACCATGAGCTTAGATCTTACCCATACCCCGCCACCAACTGTTCTACATCTAGATATATATGTTATGTTTTATTTAATAAATAAATAATTAATTGAAAAATTATTTAAAAATGAAAATACAAATTAATTTATTATAATAATTAAATTAAAAAATTAATGATAAAATAAATTATTTAAAAAAATATTTTCTCTTATAAGTTAGTGAGATTATATAAATTTCACTCTATCCATTAGGTTTTAATTCCTTTGAGACATGTTTTTATCCATTAGGTTTTAATTCCATTAAGACATATTTTTAGCTAGAATGTGGGTTGAAACATATTTTATCTAGAATGTAGGTTTGTTCCACCTACCAGAAGCGGGTTGAAAAAAGTGGTTTTTAAATCGTGAAAAGTATGGAATAAAATTTGTTTAAATGCATTTATTAAAAAAAAAAAATTGTATTGTCGAGTCGGTCTGAAGTTATTCGCTTTAGGCTTTGGTATTAGTCAAATCGTGAAAAATGAGACAAGCGTGCGACAAATGAGATCGAAGAAAATGCGGTGACACGGCAAAAAGAAACAACCACGTAATTGCGACTCGCGAGGAATGCGGTCTATAAGTCATTATCAATTTAATATTCATGTCCCCAGGATTTTTCTCTATTCTTTCCAATGTTGCTTAAAGTCTGCATTTTCGCAATGACTTGGAAGTTGCCAAAATTCCAACGTTCATCCATGAAAATTCTGAGCTAGGTTTCCACGAAACTTCTGATTCTGTAAATATATCAATTGAGTACCAGCTTCACTGATACTATATTCATCTATGGTTTCCCCCTCCTGCTCATCGTAGCTCAGCAACGATTTTCATTTCGTTTGCCTATAACTGCAACGTTACTCGTAGTTTGTTTCAAATCCGGCGTAAGATATCTCAAATTTCTGTATAATATTCCTGTTAAAAACAAAACTGTAACCACACGCCAAGGGAAAGGTAAGCAACGATATTTCCTATTTCTATTGAAAAATATCAGCTGATTCATTTTGAATCCGTAAAATAGTCTTAAGCAATGCTAATTAGGAAACTGATAAAACAACAGATTTTGTTTTGAATTATGTTACAGATCATAAGCCAATCTTTTAGGGCAGAGCAATGCTAATCAGGAAACTGATAACACAACAGATTTTGTTTTGAATTATGTTACAGATCATGAGCCAATCTTTTAGGGCAGAAACTGCTTGCGCTGCTTGCAAGTTTCAGAAAAGGAAATGTTCAGAGAAATGCCTGCTCGCACCTTATTTTCCCCATAACGATCCCAACAAGTTCCTGTTGGTACACAGATTATTCGGATATGGCCATGTCGTCAAACTACTACAGGTTCGTTGGATATTTGTTTTAAATTTTAATATAGCTTTACTGCTTTGCTGCGTTTTTAAGTATGTGATTAGAATTTACTGAGTTTTTAAGTATGTGATTAGTGGCTGGGTATGGTTAAGAAGTCCTAAGCTGAAAGGTCACTGGTTCTAGTTTTAATCAGCTGATACCAAAAAGATACCAAAAAGATCCAACCATGTTAAGGGTTGGTGCATCCGTAGGATCTCCTGGCCATTTTGGGGGCTTAGATGCCTTTGATTAGTGGCAACTTAGCCAATAGCAAACCTGATAGTTAAGAATTCCACCACTTTGCCAACAAAAAAAGAGTATGTGACCATTCGCAACTGAAATGCAAACATATTCTGTTGGTGTTTCGGGGAAAGTTATCTAGTACGAAGCAAATCCGTTAAGCAGACTAATTCCTTCTATTAGCTGAGTACTGTTTTGATCCCTTAGGGACTGATTCTGTGTAGATTGACTGAACGCAGAAACCCTAGAACTGGTTGAATTTGAAATAATTCATATTCCAAATCAATTTATTGTCGCTCATGTTGTTAGGGAGCCAAAATTATACGGCCTTTTGCTTCGCAATCAATTTATTGTTATAAGGTTTGGCTATTTGGTGTTGGATCTGAAACTCTTTGAAATCCAACTACGAGCAGTTAATACTGCAGTTTTGCTGCTTGGCAAGGGAGAGCAAGCTGCGGCAGCATTGATTGCATACTAGTAAGTTAGATAATATTCCCCTACTTGATTGCTTACTAGTAAGTTAGATAATATTCCCCTACTTGATTGCTTACTAGTAGGCTAAATATAATGTTCTCCTAGATGTCTGTTACTAACTTCCTAAGCACCTGTGTTAAAGGCATAAGGGTCTCCTAGATCTAGTTTTTCAACCTGATGATCAGCTATATGCTATAGACTTATGGTCATGTGATAATTACAGAAACTCCCAGAGGAGCAGAGAGGTGATGCAGTAAGCAGCCTGGTGTACGAAGCAAAAGCAAGAGTTGCAGATCCTGTCCATGGCTGTGCAGGAGTAATTAATGATATGCACAAAAAAATAGAAGAACTGGAGTCCCAACTAGCTTCCACACAAGCAAAGCTGGATAACATTACTCTGGAGCAATCTAATATCTTCAGTATCCTCATTAATGCAGCAGGGTATCATCAAGGTTGGGATGCAAATTTTTACAGCGCGTCACAGCAAGAGAGTCGAGACACGGAATATAGTAACCCACCTGTTTTAGACGAAGAAGTAGACAGTATGGAGTTTATATGGGAGGCATAAACAAGAACTTGATATTTGCTGGATGTTTCTATCTTATTTTTGTGTAATCCCGGTCGTTATGCATGTGTGTGAAAAATATACATGTCTTTTATGTAATGTATAATATGATTTGTGTGTTCTCCGCTAAGGGGTGGGTTTATGCAACTTTGATTCATATAAGTGAACTTCTTTTCAGTGGATGCAAGCTATTTGTTTCAAATTCTGATTCGATCTAAGTTTCAGCGACAGATTTTACGAAGAATTTTTTCAATCGTTTTGAATCTATGAAAATGGTTATTACGAAGAATTTCTTCAATCGTTTTGAATTTATGAAAAAGCTTGTTACGAAGAATTTCTTCAATCGTTTTGAGTGTAAATAAAGGCTGTATTGTACAGAGTTGCTCGCGAGTCGTAGTGCCTTGTATTATATTACTTGTGGAAAATGTGATGGGCACTACAGAGTTCAGCCATGGCTTACTGTTTTAAGTTGAATGAACGATTTCTCCTTTGACCTTGTCTGGATAAAAACAAAGTTGAATGGCCGTGTAAAATGTGTTGTTATACTGTGTAGATTGTGTTTCTCTGTTTGTGAATGATTTTTTAATCAACTTTGAACGCCTAAAGACGCGGCACGTTCTACATGAATATTTTAAGCTCGAGACAAATGCGTTTTTTCGTGGAATCTTTCTAAATATCTAGATTTCGATTTCATACAGAGTGTTTGCAATTTGCAATTAGATAGTCATTATCCCATTTTGTTTGCATTTGGCAATTTTATAGTCATTATTACATAACATTTTAAACACAAGATTTGGATTACAATATTTTTCAGTTATATTTTATTTTTTTAATTATATATTAGTACTCAGATTTTTCAACGTTTGGAGTTCACTCCATGGAGGCTTTCTCAGTCTTAGATGATAAAAATAATGGAAATTTTTAAAAGATAAATACAAAATGTAAAATAAAAAATTATACAAAATTTAAATTAATTAAAAACTAGTATTAAAACAATATTAGAAATATCATAAGGTAAAATGGAAAAGAAAGCAAATAAAAAGAGAGGAAGATAGTTGTATAAGAAACCAAGAGTATCCTTTGAAAATACAATAAAACTAAATATTATATTGAAAAAAATTAAAAGTTAATAAAAGTAAATTTTTTAAAGCCAACCTAGATTTATGTAAATTTTAGGATCTACTATGTGATGAGAGTCAAATCTTTAGATGTGTAAACCTTTTATATTGTTTATCTCTTTTTTGATAGGTTTGTATCTCTATGGATTTGATCCTTCTAAGCCTAAGGTAAATCTAGAGTTTAGATGGATTTAAGCTAGTTACAGCAGTCTCATTAAATTTGTACATGATCATCATTATGCATGTAAAATTTAATTGCGTCGAGAGGTGCTCTACAGCCCAGTATGGGGGAGATCTTGTAACGTGATGTAAAGTTACTCATGTTTGTAGCATGTCAGCAAAAAATAATAGTGATAGTGAATATTATGGGAGAGATCTTGTAACGTGATGTAACGTTTGTAACATGTCGGCAAAAAATAATAGTGATAGTGAATATTATGGGAGAGATTTTGAAACACAAAATAAAAAATAATATCACTTTAGTAAAGTTATTTTTATTAATAAAAAATAAATTTTCTAATAGGCCAAAATAAATGTCCGCCACAAAAACAATCTAATATGGGGAAGATGTTGTAATATTCCTACCTAACAAAACAATAAAAATAACTCACGGTTTTATTGTACATGGTTTAGGAGCCTTTGCACATGGTTTTTAAACCATGTGCAAGGCCTCCTAAACAACCCATGGTTTTATTGTACATGGTTTAGGAGGGCCTTGCAAATGGTTTTAAGACCATGTTAAAGGCCTCCTAAACAACCCATGATTGTAGGAGGGCCTTGCATATGGTTTTAAAACCATGTGTGGGGAAATGATGCAATGTTCATTCCTAACAAAATAAAAAATAATAAAAAATATTATATGTCGGCCATAAATAATATTAAATATTAATAATAATAAAATTATAGGTGGACCTTAAATAAAAAGATGTGTCTTTTGGTTTAAATCAAATCAGTGGATACCTAAGAAGAGATTTGCACCTCATAGAGCCTAGGATTTGGATCTATGCTGGTATAACTTAAAACAAAGACAAGGATTTTAAGTGACATTGAATTTTACTAGTTGTTGCATTCATATTAGTGGTTCTTGTCTCATATTAGTGATTCAAAGACAAGAATCACTAATATTTATGCACATTGGATCTCTCTAAGTTACACTGAATTTTATACTTTGGTTCATTGATATCAATGATTCAAAGAAAGGAATCACTAATATCAATAAGCATTGGACCAATTTACATTATAGTGAATTTTTCTGTTTGTTGGGTTGATATTAATGATTCAAAGAGAGGAATCACAGATATCAATGCAACAAACAATGAAATAATCCAAGTACCCTCAAAATCCAAAGCTATTTGATTTCACTTGGAATATTAATGATTCCACTCTTTAATATTATGTTTAAGTTATAGTGAATTTTAAATTGTCTATTTGATAGAGCACTCACTGAAAGGGGGAAAACATAGATATCATATTTTATAAATTTATTTTCTTTATATTTATGTGGACTCAATTTTTTTAATTTTTGTATTGTTTGTTGCACTCATATCCATGATTGAAAGAGAGGAATCACTAATATCAATGCAACACAAAGTAGAATAATGGAAGTACCCCTAAAATTCAAAGCAATTTGATTCCACTCTCTAATATTTTGTAACATACCATGTTATCACCTAAAAATGGTTCACTGCCTCATGTGCCCCATTACATGGCTCATTTGTCCATTTTCCTACCATATTTCCATCAAAAACCCATAAAACCATGCAAAAAGCCTCCAAAAGGCTTAAAATGCCTCCAAAAGGCCATAAAACCTTCTTTTCAGCTAAAAATATCCAAAATTCCTCCAAAAAAGCAAAAATATCCAAAAAGGAATAAAAAATATAAAATAATGAAGAAATGAGGAAAAAACCCTAAATAGCTGAAACCCTAACCCTAAAACCGCATGGTTTTCAATTATAAATAAGGGGTGGAAACCCATTATTCCACATCCACAATCACAAGTATCCTGCCTCTGCCAAAATTGCTTGTGAAATCATAGCTCACCATTGAAGCTACTTTCACCGTGAAACCATAGCTCACCATTGAAGCTACTTTCACCGTAAGAGCCCATTTTGGCCCATTTCCACCATTGGAGAAAGAGAAGAAGCAGCTTGAAGCTCGGAGCCACCGACATCAGACCAACGCAACGGACTTCACCAACCTCCCCATTGGAGGTAACATCAATAAAGATCATTATTTACTATTTACTGCTTTCGTTTTATGTTATTTACTTTTTACTGTTTTGTTTAATGCACTTGTTTAGATTTAATTCTCATTATTGTTTAGCATCTTTTTATTTCAAGTTATAGCTTTTTATTCATAAATCATTGAACTGCTACTAAGGAATCCATTGTCCTTAGTAGGTACTCATTCGTACAAGCTAGGGCGAAAACCCTACCTACACCCAAAACTGAAAAAATAAATATTTATTATTTATTTCAGCAAAAACATTATGTTAATTTATATTGTAAAGTTTATAAACAAGTGGGTCAAGGATGAGTGTAATTGAATAATTATTTATTTTAATAACTAATAAAATGATACATCTATTCAGGGGAGACTGTTAAATAAGTGTTCACTGCCCACTAGGAGGAAGGAGTAGTTGTAGAATTCTGATTGACAAGTGGCAGCACTAGCATTCACTTTCTAGCTGTTGCAGAAGCATAATCCCTAAAAAAATGGTCATGTTCCCTGAGAGGGCGAACTGAGTTGGGTGGCTCATTAAAATCCAAAACTGACCCAAAGACCTAGGCAATCTTATATAAACCATCAAATCGAGCAAGAGGGTCACCACTCATTCTGATTTCTCAGAGAATGAACTCTGTGACTGCTGCAAACTAAAAAGTCAGGAACACAAAGAATTTGATGAGGGGATAGCTAAAGTGTTTTGCTGAGTTAAGTTTGCTACTAAGTGCTAAGTTGCAGTAGTATCATGTGTGGCAGAGATCTATGTCCTAGTGTGCAGTGAACAAGCTCGGGGGTCCTACGCAAGTGATTTGGTTGATTCAAGAAAAGGTTGGGTCGAATAGTCTCCCTCGAGCGTTAGTCCCTTTTTTCTGCAACACATTCAAGTTCCAACTCTAATCTGTATTAAGACATTTTTTACTTCCGTTTAAGAAGGCTGTAAATTGTTTAGAATGAAGTTATAGTTAATAGATAATTGTTCAATGATTGTAAAATTTAGTATTTGTATAGAGATTGATTGATATAGAAATAAAGATAAATTATCCCCTGTATTTTTTCTCTCACCGAAGTGACGTACTCTAGTACATGAAGATATGAATTATGTTTAAGTAGGAAGATATGATATTATGTCAAGTAATAGTACAGAATGATGGAATCCTTATGCATGATTGTTATTACAGCCAATAAAATGTAATATATCTATATGTTGTTTACAGTCTATTAGATTTGAGAAGATGTAGTATTTAATTAGAATTTAAAAGCTACAACTCTTAATTATAAGAAGATAAACAATTACAGTTAGCAAAGCCGAACTATCATTTACATTACAAGTATAGCAATAGAAAATCAATATAGAGTCTTTTCTTTATGCAGTTATTAAAGTGTTTATTGTTTTTCAATACTTTATTTTCCAGTGGTATAAAAACATAAACTTACAGATCCTTGGCCTATCAAACTTTCAATACATAGTTAAGTATTCAAGTTGCAGTTATAAAGAAATAACCACAGTAGTAATCTTCTATTCTCAACATATATTATTAGTATAACTGAACAGTTACCATAAGCTTAATAACCATGACTTCATCTCAATAATAAAACCAAAGAACTCTATATTTGTATAATTTTTAAATGCCAACCAAGTAAATTCATTTACCCAAATAACATTTATTTCTAAACTCTGTATACACGGAAAAAATTAGATTCTCATAGAAGTAAGTTTAAAATAAAATAGCTACACAAAGGCCTTATGGCCATTGATTCTAAGCCTATTTTGGAAAGTCAAAACAATTAAATCCCAACGTTTACAGGTGGACTACAAACTGTAAACAGTAAGATAAACCTAGTCGCTTTTAAAAGCTCTCTACTACTACAATGTAGACTTCATAGTGAGATGTTACTTTAAGACTAATAAAGGATTTGAAAGACTCTTCAAACGTATTGTAAATTCATAACGCAACTTAGTAAAGAGTTTATACATGGAAGTCTCACAAGATTTGCCCCAAATCACATTCCAGTATAAAATTAAATGAATAAGAATTTTCGACACAGGCTTCCTAGCCTGAACCCTAGAGTTCGATTGTAATCTTTCCGACCTTTATGCCACTTAAGGCATAAACAATAAAAGATACGATGAGAGGGTATATATTTAAACAATCGCTGCAGAAAGGCTTATAGAAACAACTTTGGCATTGTTTTAATAATATCCTTGGTGGGTTTATTACAGATCTAATATTCTTGTCTTTTATCAAAATAGGAAAACTATAAACTTTGTCTCGAAACCAAATAAAATCGACAATGAAATGGCCCACGACTACATCACTGTGTACCGTAAAAACAATTTATATTTTCTCCTTAGAAACATCTTTCAGATAACCCTGACGGATTTAATAAAAAAAGATATATATCAAACTGGGTTTTAGAGAGGCTTCTACGCCCAATACAAAATAAAAAAGATGAAGGCTCACGACCACATTCTCTTTAAAAACAGTGAAATTAAGTTAAACATTCAAAGCCCTCATGGGTCAAACTCACTCAAAGCATTAGAGGAAATTTCAACTCAAAATGGGCCTCGTGAAAAAAAATTAATAAAATAATAAAATAATATTTATTAATTTTGGAGGAAGAAAAGAAAAAAACTACTTTTTGGTTTGTATTTTTGACATATCTCCCTGTGGTTTCGCTCAAATTTTGATCGAGAGAGCTCATTAGATGCAGAATTAAATTCCGCATCCAATGAGCATGCACTCGACATACTTTTGACGGACCCCACTACCCCAAAAACAAGAAATACCTGAAAAACATGATGATGAGGTATTTCTTGTTTTTGGGTTAGTGGGGTTTGTCAAAACTATGCCGAGTGGGTACTCGTTGGATGCATAATTTTCCGCATCTAACGATCTATCCCAATCGAAATTTGAGTAAAAACACTCAGAGATATGTCGAAAATACAAACAAAAATTTAGTTTTTTTTATGATACCTATCCCCAAATCTATATTAAAAAAATGTTTAATACCTATACGATATTTCAAATTTAAAGAAATTTCATTGGCTAACACATGATGACATGGAATTTGAATTAGAGTTAAAAGGCCCATTTTGAGTTGAAATTTCCTCTAATGTCTATAATTATATAAATACAATTCCAGAATCAAAATGGAAAAAATTAAACCCCTTATCGTTCAGAAGAAAGTGTCAAGACTCCACAATTACAACTCTTACAGCTCTGGAATTTTTACACGGTGACTAAAAAGAAGAAATAAACATAGATACCTTATCCAAACCCTTACAAGTATTACTGTAGCAAACAAGTTTTAAAAACCATTAAAATATTATAGAGTGCCATAGTCATCCACGACTCCACAAGAGATTATTCACACCCTTTTAATAGCACTGTGTAAAATACCTAAGCAATGTATCACTCTCTTTTCGAACTCAGAGTGGAGGAAAACCCAACGACATGAAACATTTCACAAAAACTAGTTTCTCCTCAAGAGCCATGCAAGGGGGTGACAGAGGTCTTACTAGTTAAAGAAGAAGACTTCGCAGCCATAATTTCCTTCCACCTCGTTCCAGATTCGTTCCTGCAAAGAGGACATTCACCTGGAAGTTAAACCATGAATGATTTAAGAAAGACTTGATAATAAAAAACTTAGAATGTTTTCATAAATCAAGAAATGTTATGAACTAAGGTGTAGAGAAATCTTACCAGTATCATCAGAGTGAGGATAGTGAACCTTCTCAATAAGCAAGCCAATCTTGAAAATGTAAATATGGTCAAGTTTAAGGATCCTCCATCTCCGCCGAATGTTAGAGCCAAAGCACCCAGGAGCCGAAGGCAGAATGGGAAGAACAAATATTGCCATAAAAACAATCCTATCAATGGATTGGCACAAATGTCGAAGAACATTAAAACCCTTAGGGTTTTACAACGCATACTTTTCCAACAACTAGTGGACATATTGAAATCACAATGCTCGAATTTATAACCAATATTTATACTGTCCTTACACAATATTTAAGTGGATATCGAATTTAAAGCTAACTGTTAACACATCGCATCAAATCAAACCTTTATCTATGACATGGTTGCCACTTTGGATAATGATGTACACGTTATAGTTTACATTCTAATTGTTTGGCTCATATTGTATCTACAACGATAAAGTTGGGCCATTAGTATCCTTAGGGTAAAACTTTTACCTTTGATAAAAATAGATATGATATATTATGGTTTTTTGAACTTTGAAGAATAAGAGAATTTAGGATTAAAACATTTTCCAGACCCTAGGTTCATTTTGGCTTTGCTCCAGATAGCATCTTAGTATAGATTTTGCCGATTAAGTGGTAATGTGGAGGTACCTCAAATCCTACACATCGTAAGCGAGAAGATTCATGCTTTAGTTGTAATGACTAAGTAAGACCTTTTATTCATTCCTTGTACAATTCAAGTTAGAAATAAACAAACGACAACGACAAACTGCCTTGCAACAACAAATAAATTTTAGATAGTCAAAAAGTATTGACTTGTCGACAGATCACCAAATAATAAAGCAAGTAGTAATTTAAATACATTACGATAGTAATGCATGATGAAAGAAGTATGAGTAATAACATTGCTCTAAATATTATCTAATGAGTTCTAATATTACATGTAGTAAATATTTTTATTCTATTTTACAAATTTAGGGGATGTTACATATTTAGTTCAAGTTGTAGTGAATTTTACTATTTGTTGCATTAATATCAGTGATTAAATAGATTAATTACTTATATCAATGCAACAAATATTACAATTCATTGTAGCTAAATCCTAATGCCTGAGAGAGGAGTGAGTGTAAACAACGCAATCAAATTGCTTTGGATTTTCATTGATATTGTCACGTTACATCACATTATGTCAATGTAATCAAATTGCTTTGGATTATAAATGATTCCTTTATGATATCAGGTTTAAGTTATAGAGAATTTTATGTTTATTACAATGATATGAGTGATTCAATGAGGTGAAAATGATTGAAACCAGTGCAACAAATAGGAAAATTAATTGTAACTCAAACCTAATATGAGAGAACAAAGTCATTGAAATTAATGTACATTGGAATGATTTAAGTTACACTGAATTTTACTATTAGTTCCATTGATATCAATGATTCAAAGACAAGAATCACGAATATTAATGCACATTGAATCAATTCAAATTAAAGTGAATTCATTGAATCGATTTGATTCAAATTACAATGAATTCAATGAGAGGAATCATTGATATCTTATTATATTTTTATTATGCGTATATACATGCCAACTTAAATATTTTATAGGTTTAAGTTAAACAATGAATTTAATTGTTTGTTGCATTCATATGAGTTATTCAAAGAGAGTAATCACATATATCAATGCAACAAATAGTAAAAGGGATGATGCACAATCATGGACTCCTTTAAAGGAACTTTAGATGCCACATAACAATGAAAAAAATGGAACCTCTGACTTTAGGTGACAATTAAAGGTACTTCCCTAATGGATTTGAAGATGAAGTAAAAAGACAAAAGTTAGGTAATTGAATAAGATTTCATTCATCCAACCAGCAGATGACAGGTTTTCCTTTGACAGGTTCGCCTCGACAGGTCCAACTTCAAAATCTCTGCCTTGACCTGTTCAGCTGACAGGTTCGCCTCAACATACAACATATCAACATGCTCTCCGACAGTTGAAATTCTGAGTTCCATCATAACTTCTTTTGTAACTAAACATAGCGGGTAGTCACCCAAGTGTCTGAACATCCTATATAATCATGTACATTAATGTAATATAGACATCAATTGATTCCTCCATATTTCATGGAGAAGAAGTAATAAATTGGTTCGAATTCTTGCATATTGTCTATCTGTATACTTCTTGTCGACCTAGTGTGTTTCCTGCTTTGCTGGCTCTTTTTATATGTTTTTTCCATAATAGTACTCGAATCATTCAGTCGACTGTTGTCCCCAGCGTTCACCTGAGCATGACCTGTATCATTGGTATCATAGCAATATCTTGTTCAGAGTCTTAAGTTACATAAGCACTTCCATCAAAGTTATTTAACTTATGCATGTTCAAACACACTCACAAACTCAACAACATAAGAAAACACTTCCTTCGACTTTAGAAAAGATGGCTGAAGAAGCAAACAATAGACATGCAACTGACTAGACAAATAAACTCATAGAAAAAGAACTAGCTCTCTAGCGAACCAAAATGTTCATCTAGTTTAGCAAGATTCTCATGAGAGTCACTGCGAACTTTGGGGAATCCTCTACGCAATCTCACTACGATAAAATCATCCCCTTCAAAGTGCAAATGAATCTGGACATACCAAACCTTGAAGGCAAGATTGACACAGAATCCATCGAAAATTGGGTACAACAATTGGAATCTTACTATGCAGTGAGTCAACTCTCTGAAGTGGAAAATATCACCATTGCATCCTTAAAGATGTCAACCTCTGTACACTGCTGGTGGGAGAATTTATCGACAAATATGGAAAAAGAAGAAGACCCTATAGACACATGGGTAAAATTTGTCAAATATGTTTGAAAGGAATTATACTCGCCCAAGTACCTTGAACAATAGTACAAGAAATGGCAACAGCTAAGCCAGTGGAAAGACCAGTCCGTACAGAGTTATATCGATGAGTTCTATCGACTCATGGATAGACTTAGTGTCCAAGAAGAAGAGAAACTGCTTTCCTTGAAGTACGTCAACGGTTTATCCTTGTACATTCAGCAAGAGATGGAGTTTTTAACTGTCAGTACGCTTGCAGATGAATTTCATTATGCCATCAAGCTTGAAGCTAAACAAAAAGGAAAATCACATTTTGTGAACAAGACAACAGGTTGAACGTATGACAAGAAGTCACTAGCCAACTCTGATAAGTTCAAGAATCCTTCTCAGCCGACCCTGCCAAATCCCGATCATCAAAATAATAACTTTGAAAGACAAGAGGGATCACAACAAACAAACGCCTACCAGGAAATGGTGTGATTATCATAGTTCAACATGACATGATACGTCAGAATGAAAATCTCTCAAGACATTTTTGAAAAATTGTCGACATTCGACTTGTCCAACAGAACCATGGTAGAATCTGATCCAGATGCATCAACCATTTTGGCCTCTACCTTGACCACTCCAATAGCCTCGACCATCATCGATGAGGAGGAACAAGAGCACCTGTTGCATACACGGATATGGGTTCAGAAAAATCCATTACAACTGATTGTGGATAATGGTAGCCAGAAGAACTTCGTTTCTGAAGATCTAGTGAAGAAATTAGGTCTTGTCAACACTCCACATCCTCATCCTTACAATATTGGTTGGATGAAGGATGGGCAGGAACTAGGGATCACATGGCAATGCCAACTCACCTACTTCATTAAACATTTTGAAGATGAAGTACTCTGTGATGTGGCACCACTTTGCGTAGACGATGCTCTATTCGGTAAACCCTACCTATGGGATTGATATGGTACATATCAATCACGGCCTCAGAGGGTTATTGTCAAAATATTAAATCAATGGTATGGCATACCTGAGTGACAACCCACATCAACAGTTGCTATGATATCTGCCAAACAAACAAAGAAGCTTATCAATCATGCTTAAAAGTTTGCATTAATCATGATCAAGACTCAAGATTCTAGGAATACTACAAAAACGAGTAGACTCACCGAATAGTGCATCTCCCGACAACAACAATAGATCGACAACATTCTTGAAGAATACCAGAACATATTTCAAGCACCAGACGGAGTACCTCTGCATTGTCAGGTAAAACACTCCATTGAACTTGTTCCTGGTTCTTCATTACCTAACCTATATGTTTACAGAAGATCCATTCTTGAAAATGAAGAGATTCGTAGAAAAATCCAGGATTTGATCGACAAGGGTTATATCCTCCCCAGCTCCTCTCCTTGTGGAAGTCCAGTGGTCTTAGCTGCAAAGAAATATGGGACTTGGTGCATGTGCATCAACTGCCGGGATCTCAACAAAATTTCAATGAAGAACATATACCCTCTTTCACAGATTGATGAACTCATTGACAATATTAAAGGTGCTAAGTTCTTTACAAAACTCGACCTCAAGTCAGGATACCACTAGATTCCAATCAATTCCACTGATGTATGGAAAACAACTTTCAAGAACAAGGATGGATTGTTTGAATGGTTAGTCATGCTTTTCGGCTTAACCAATGCACCTGCAACCTTCATGAGATATATGGATGACCTTCTATGAACTTTCATTGGTAAACGTGTCATTGTCTATCTCGACGATATCTTGATTTTCAGTCGGTCATGGGAAGAACATGTCAAACAACTTCGACATATCTTCAACACTCTCCAATAACATCGACTATATCAGAACCTGGACAAATGCTCATTTGTGATGACCAACATCAAGTATTTGGGGTATGTAATTGACTCTGTAGGCATTCATGTCGACCCAAAAAAAGTATAGATTCTCAAAGACTGTCCCATTCCTCAAAACATTCATGAACTAAAAAAATTTCTTGGTTTGGCTAATTTCTATCGATGATTCATACTTGGCTTCAGCCACATCATGTGACCTTTGAGTTAGTTGACGAAAGGAAATGAGAAAACTGTCTTCAAATGGACACTGACACAACAACACGATTTTGAACAAATAAAAAAAAATCTTTGTACTACACCAGTACTTGTGTTACCTGATTTGCATGAACCCTTTGAGATTGAGACAAATGCATCGGACTATGCCCTCAATGCAGTGATCACTCAGTCAAGTCACCCAGTTTTGTTTCATTCTGATACTTTCAATGACACCGTTAGAAGGTACTTGACGTATGAAAAATAACTGTACGCCATTGTGAAAGCTCTTAAGAAATGGATACACTACATTCTTGGCAAGGAAACAATCATCCTCACTAACCATAAACCTTTGCAGTTCATTCTGACTCAGTTGAAAATGAAGAAAACCTGACAACTCAAGTGCATTAATTACCTGCAACAATTTTAGTTGGTAATTAAGTATCGGAAAGACAAATCCAATGCCGCAGCTGATTGTCTCAACAGACCACCCATTACTCTACTACCTATAGTGATGAGTATGCAGGGTTATGACACCACTACTTGGCCGCAATTGTATTCGGTAGACTGCATTTTTTCTACAATCTATCGACAACTTCATACCGACAAGTTGTCAACTATCGACTACTTCCTGAAAGACACCTTGCTATAAAATCTTGGACAACTTTGTGTACAGATCGGTGCGCACCGACATAAGCTCATTTGGGATGTGCACTACAACAAGACTTCAGGACATTTTGGAGTTGCAAAAAACTTTTTATCCTCCAAAAGTATTTCTATTGGCCTTTACTTAAATTTGAATTCAACAAGTACATTCAATCATGCGTGGTTTGTGCCATTGCTAAACCACCAAATCGATGAAAAGGATTGTACACACCCCTTCCAGTTCCTAATTGACCAT
The DNA here is from genome assembly GCA_001517045.1 of Pseudotsuga menziesii. Taxonomy (NCBI): domain Eukaryota; kingdom Viridiplantae; phylum Streptophyta; class Pinopsida; order Pinales; family Pinaceae; genus Pseudotsuga; species Pseudotsuga menziesii. The sequence continues at coordinate 37,069 of LPNX010785328.1, forward strand.
GGGAATCTATTTTATGGACTACTTGACGGGATATACTACTACCAAACATCACCATGACATGATACTAGTAGTAGTCGACAAATTTTCCAAGATGTCTATACTCATACCATGCAAGAATACTACGACAACACACTGGATTGCTCAACTCTTCTTTGAACATGTGTGGAAACACTATGGCCTCCCAATGACCATTATTTTCGACAGAGATTCTATATTTGTCAACACCTTTTGGAAAACTATCTAGAAACAACTCGACAAGAGACTTTCTTTGTCGACAACCTTCCATCCGTAGATAGACGTATAGACAGAAGTTGTAAATTGCTTAGTCGTACAATTGCTTTGCATGTACAACAACAAGCATCGTCGAACATGGGATGACAAACTTCCATACATAAAACATATCTACAATTGTGATCAACACATATCTCTAGGTAAGAGTCCATTTGAGATCTGTTACATATTTCAACCCTCATCGTCTATCGACTTAATCAATTCCTCGACATAGTCGAACGACACCGACTTCGAAGGAAGAGAAGAGGAGAAAGCATTGAAGTTCAGAGATCAAATATACAATATTCATAAGCAAGCATAAGAGATGTTTCAAGGAGCAAATGAAAAATCTAAGGCCTGACACGACAAGCATCGTATTCATCATTCATTCCAAATCGGGAATCAGGTCTGGTTACATCTAAAGAAGAAGTGCTTCACTGGTCCATACAGAAAAATGAAACCTTTTCGATATGGTCCATACAGTATCCTTAAACAAATTGTAGAAAATGCTTTTCAGCTCGACATTCCTGCATGCCTTGGCCTACATTCAATTTTCAATGTAGATCTACTTCGACCATACCATGCACCATTGTTGGAACATAATGACTTGCAGACAACAGAACCATAAGACATCCATCCAGATGTTTAGGAACCTCTTCTTTGTGACACCACTGTGGGATGACGCATATGCCATAGAAGGACGAACTCCATTCCCTTGTTTCAAGTGGCTAAAGTTGGACAACTCCCCACACAAGGAAAATGGTACTCTACTAATGAATTTGCCAAGAAGTTTCCTCACTTGAAGGAATACACAATGGAGACCATTATTTCTTAAGGAAGGAGGAATGATCCAACCATCATCCGACATGTTTTTCTTCGACAGGTTCACCTCGACAGGTCCCCCTTCGATAGGTCCTCCTTGACATGTTCAGCTGACAGATTTTCCTTCGATAGGTTCACCTCGACATACAACATATCAACATGCTCTGCGATGGTTGAACTTTTGAACCATTATAACTTATTTTGTAGCTGAATGCATTAATGTAATATAGGCATTATCTGATTCCTCCATCTTTCATGGAGCAGAAGTAATGAATTGGTTCGAATTCTTGCATACTGTCTATGTGCATACTTCTTGTCGACCTAGTGTGTTTCCTGCTTTGGTAGCTCTTTTTATATGCTTCCTCCACACCAGTACTTGACTCATTCAATTGAATTTTGTCCCCAGCGTGCACCTGGTCACAACCTGGATCATTCATAATATATACCTTTTATCTATAGAAAATTTGTATAAATGATTATAAAAATAGTTTCCCGTGAATTGGGTTTTCAAAATTTCAGCACATAATAACATATATGTTTGTGCAGGTGCAACACTAGATGAGGTAAATGATATCATTTTTTGATAAAGTCTTCCAGACATATAAAGGACATATGGTATTAGTGCATCACTAGTTTTTCAAAAAATTTCATGAATTAGTTTTTTATTATTAATTATTGAATTCCAAAAACTTCGAAATGAAAAGCGTTGTGTCCGGATGAACACTTTAGGGGAAAAACTTAATGAAGTTCTTGATTTCTACAGATAATATTGTAGAGATCTCTCTCCTGTATTGCACCATATAGTTTTCTTGTAAAATGGTGAAGGAAATCAAAAGTTATATAAAAAAAATCGATGTATCTATTTTCAAAAAATGACGTGTGTCATTTAGAAAAATAATACATTTTTAGGAAAAAATTACATATTCAAAATCGTTAGATCGTATTCTACAATATTCTATATTTTCATAAAAAATATTGTTTTTGTCACAGCAAAAAACACCATCGAATCTGAGCATATTCATAGAGTTTTGAAATACATGCAATAGCCCTTGTTTGTTTTTCATATCCAATAGGTTTGGTAGTCTGAAGCTATTTCCGAACATCATGCCAAGCCTTGTTCCTGCCGAAATTTTAAATTTTACAAAACACATATGCGTTATAACGCCTATGCATTTTATATTGCATATGTGTTATAACACATATGTGTTTTATATCACATATGCATTTTATATTTCATATGTGTTTTATATCGCATATGCATTATAACGAATATGCATTTTATCGCGTCTGCATTTCACTATGTTAATTAAAAAAAATTACATATACATTGGTCTTGGAACACCATACACTTTCTCCCTCTATAACCAACCTTCCCTCCTTTATCTATCTAACACGCATCCACATATCCTCTATCCATCCCTCTTTATCTAACCATCACTATTTCTCTCCTTCACCATCCCTCAACCCTCTCTCTCTCTCTCCCTTCTCTCTTCTCCCCTCCCTCCCTTTACTTCTACCTCCATGTGTTCCATCCTCTCATTCATTCCATATCTTACTTTCTCCTCCTACCTCCTCTCTCCACCCCCTTCTCTCTCTCCCCCTAATTCCTTTTCTATCCTCCTCTCTCCTCCTCTCTTTCTAAATCCCCCCTCCTTCCTTATCTCACCACTCCCCCCTCAAAAAAACTTACACACCTCTTGGTTTTGGAAAAACACACCCTCTCTCCCTCTATAACCAACCTTCCCCCCTTTTTCTCTCTCACACACATCCACATACCCTCTCTACATCCCTCTCTATCTAACCATCACTATTTCTCTCCTTCACTATCCCTCTGCATCTATAACCATCCCTCAACTGTCTCTCTCACCCCTTCCCCTTCCTCTCTTCCTCTCTCCCCTGCCCTGCCTAAATACCCCATCCTTCCTTATCTCACCACTCCCCCCTTAAACAAACTTACACACCTCTTGGTACTTTAGCACCACACCCCCTCTCCCTCTCTAACCAACCTTCCCCCTTTTTCTCTCTCAAACACATCCACAGACCCTCTCTCCTTCCCTCTCTCTCTAACCATATTTTTGTCCTTAACCATGCCTCTTCCTCTAAAACCATCCATCAAACCTCTCTCTCTCCCCCTTCCCTCCCTCTAAAACCTTTCCTTTGTTACCCCTCCCTCCCAATAAAACCCTTTCTCTCTTCCCCTCTCCCTCCCTCCCTCTCCTTCTACCTCCATGTGTTCCATCCTATCACACACTCCATACCTCACTTTCTCCCCCTACCTCCTCTCTCCACCCCCTTCTCTACCACCCCAAATTCCTTCCCTCTCTTCCTCTCTCTATCTAATCACCGATATTTCTCTCCTTCACCATGCCTCTTCCTCTAAAACCATCCATCAACCCTCTCTCTCCACCCTCCCTCCCTCTAAAACCATTCCTTTGTTACCCCTCCCTCTCGCTAAAACCCTTTCTATCTCCCCCCTCCCTGCTTCTACTTCTACCTCCATGTGTTCCATCCTCTCACTCACTCCCTCCCTCACTTTCTCCCCCTACTGCCTCTCTCACCCCCTTTTCTATCCCCCCAAATTCCTTCCCTTTCTTCCTCTCTCTATCCAACCATTTATATTTCTCTCCTTCACCATGCCTCTGCCTCTAAAACCATCCATCAACCCCCTATCTCTCTCCGTTCCCTCTCTAACCATGTGTCCCTCTCTCTCGCTTGTGAAATCAATCCAGTTTTTCAAGCCTTCATATCTCTATCTTTCTCTCCATTCCTTAATATCCATCTCTTTCTCTCTCTCTCACACACACACACACAATCCCTCATCTCTATCCCTTGGTGTAACCATCCTTGACCATCCTTCATTTCCCTAAAGCCATCCTCTCTCACTGTTATTATCCCACTCTCTCACCCTCTAACCATCCCTCCATCCATCTTTGTATAGTTCTCTCTCTCTCTCTCTCTCTCTCTCTCTCTCTCTCTATGACTCTCCCCCCTCCGTTTCAAAAAGCGTCGATACTAGTATCACACATTTTCATTTTGAAGATATTTTTTGGGCCTTTGAAACATCTTTGTCATAAAATATTTTTAATTTCTATTTTCAAGTGTGTTTTCCAGAAATTTAATAAAATAACATACATTTAGAAAAGTTATAATGAAAAACATATATATTTTGCAAAAAAATTCTTTAAAATAAGACATTTTTATGGACAAAAGTAGACATTTTTATTGACAAATTTGTAAAAAAAAGAAAACCATTTTCAAGGGATTTTTAGAGATATTTTGTATAAAAATGATACTATTTTATATTATTTTCCAAAAAGTGATGATTCACATAAATTCAAGAAAAAGTATACCATATATTTGTAAATAGCATATTAAAAACATTATATATAGGCATTTTATTTCTAAAATAAAGTCCGAAATTCAAAACATTACTAATATATCTTATCAAAATGTTGTCAAATTTAAAATTTTCTTGAGGGCATGAAACTAATCAATAATATCATGCTGGCCAAATTCTTCATCGAAATTGGAATTTTCTGAGGTTGGATTTCTTAAGGAACATCAATGTCCTCTTCTAGTGGGTATTCTATGTCTGCAAGATGCCCAAATTTCTCCTTTCCAAACATCCCTCCTAATGGGAGTTGAGGCTCTTTTGACATCTTCTCCACAAGTGTTTCACTAAAATTAAATGTATGTAAATTCACAATTAAAATTTTAAAAAAGATATGTATTAAATTGGAAAAACTAAATACAATTACTAAATATTAAATATTAAATATATTATGAAAGAGAATGTAAAATATGTCCTATAATATTTCACAAAAGTAAAAATATAGTAGTAATAATAATAATACTTGAAAAGAATGATGTCTAAATCTCATTGATGCTTTTCTTTGTTGTTTCTATTGTTATGTTAAAATCAAAGTGTGAAAAAGAGTAAGTTTATTAAAATACATACCTTTCGTGATGTTATTAGTGATGAACCAAAACAATTTAAACAAACCAAAAATATTTATAACATAAAATATTTAACTTTGTTCATTCTAAATGTATTTACTTCTAAGTTCAAAAAGAAGTTGTGGTGCCATGAAAAATAAAAGCATAAAAAAATTTAAGATATTACAAGGAGGTCATCAACCCTAATCAACACTCATTTACAAGCTCACTCATTTACAAGCTTCTTAAGAACGGAAATAAAACTCTAAAGCAAATGAACTAGTATAGACCAAAATTTGTATGAGTAAACGTTAACTATCAGCACCATCACAAAAACATAAACATATTATTTATAAAAATAACCACTTTAAAGAAAATATTACTTTAAGTCCTACCTGGTATCTATCATCAAATCTTACTTTATTTAAGATTCATCACCACTTTAAGGTGGTGTCACAGTTCATAGATCAAATCAAAGTGCTAGTCTTAATTTTAGATAGAAGGGTATATATTCATGGTGCCTTTCAATGATGCTTTGAAAATAATCAGATTTCTTTTGAAATTAATAAATTAATTTTATACTTCTTAAAAAAAATGTTAAATAAAATATTATATTTCAATCAAATTTATGCTATTTAATAATAAATCTAAAATTAACATATTGACAAGAGACATTATTTGAATGCAAATTTTCATATTTACACATTTCTAAAAAACAAAAATTAAATAAAATATTATATTTTCAATCAAATTTATGTTATTAACGATAAATTTAAAATTATCATATTCACAAGAAACTTTATTTGAATACATGTTTTTAAATTGTATTAAGAAAACTTGTTAAATAAAATATTATATTTTCAATCAAATTTATGCCATTAATAATAAAACTAAAATTATCATATCGAGAAGAAACATTATTTGAATACAAAAATTTAAATTGTATTAATTCTTCGAATTAAACAACTATTATATTGGATTTGGGTTTGAATATTTTTAATAAAATGAGCTCACCATTAAATTAGTCCATAAATTATATATATTATATAAAATTAATAACATTGAATCAATACTATAATAAACCAACATCCGGTTTCATTCGTTCTCAAGGCACATGAATTGGCTTAGGAAACAAGCCAGCAGCATGGAGCATTATTCTATCCAAGGGCCCCGGGATACAGGCCAAGTTGAGTTGTGATAAAAGGAGAAGTTTCCACACCTTTATTGGCTCGGACAACGGATGGTACCCAAGTCAAAACCTTTTTTTTTTCCACAGAAAAAAAACCATATATACCCAAGTCAAAACCTATCATCCTTCATATGTTCGTTGTACATATCACTTTTCTTTCTTTCTTTTTCCTCGATGCAACTAGCTGCTAGGTAGATATTTAGATCTCAAATCGATTTATAGATCTCTATAATCGAACGATTCAATAGTTACTTAATCTCCTTTTTACACGTATATGGATGGGCCTGGCTCCTTCAGAATGGCCAATCTCATATTACATAGATAACTACTATCTTCTGTGTGTCTTTCACAAAAGTGTTATAACTAGCAATTGCCCCAAGGAAGGTGCAATAATATGCCGTTAAGGTAGTTGTTAGCGGGTAAGCGAGAAAAAAAAGTGTGACATTGAAGTGAGCCAAAAAAATGGAGAATAAATATATATTATGTGCCAATATTGAGAGAGGTCACTTGTTGCAAACGAGAATTTATGGAGATCCCAACGCTATTCCAGGAAAAGCCACCTAGTCATAAAGAAGGATTTCTAATCTTACTATGGAGGACGAAAATGTCAGAAACAAGACATGGTGCACTGTGGTCTAGAAACTCAAGCGAGGGTTGATGACCTCCTGTACAACAAAGAAAGCAAATATTTTGATTCTAGGCCAAATCCAATTGAGAATATGGCAGTATGGATGATCGTGGCACTGATAGTGAGATTTTGGTAGTACCCGAAATGTTTTTCTACCCAGAGAAATTTATGTTGAATCCAGTTGTAATCCCTGTATCCAATCGAAACTACAATCGAGACGATGTGTAGGATCTGCACAAATCAAAAGACATGGTGCCTCATCTCGGAATGAGAAAGATATCAGAGGAACTGGTTCTTAGAAAGGCAATAAACCACAACCAACTTAACCACGAAAAAATAAAACAACTAGGTCCCATTTTTTCTTTACTCCATATTAATCAACTTGTTTTGTTAGTTCCTACCCAAATCATGTCCAATACAATGTTCTTAAAACTACTAATTTCTAACCATATAGTGGATATGCTACAAACTATGGCTATACTCATATGTGCTTACAAAACCATATCTATGTCTACACTTTTCACCTTAACTTATTTTACCTGGGTATAGGACAAAAACAAATATCAGCTTTTAGATTTCATTATATGATATGATTGTCTATGTAAAGATCACCCTCAAGAAGACATGCATTTTGTTATGGTATAAACCTCAAAAACTCCACAAATATGATCCTTCTTAATCATACCTTTTAAACGTGTTTATAACAAGCATGTGAAATTGTTAAATATGTATAATGTTCATTGTTAATAAACTGATCTTCTTCACTGGTGGCTCAACATGGACAGCAATTGCATTCTTGATTCGCAGAAAAAATGACTGATATAGAAGCTTCATTGAAGTACATCAAAATTTATATTAGCACAATATGAGAGGTGAACTCGTGCATGTTAAAACTCCCTATGTGAATCAAACATCCTCTTGTTAAGGGTGCTTCCACAATATAATTCTAGCACTCTGCAAGTACCCAATAGATTATCCATAGTTTTCTTAAACCACAATTACCAGTTATACACCCATGGTGTAGGTTTTGGTATTTTGGATACACTAAATCTTACTATAAATGCTAACTGCTAAATTATTTGTTATTTACATGCAAAATCCATTTAGTTCATCTTCATGGGTCACGCCTTTGAACTTCAAGAGTGCACAATGCTTCTTATGGTACAACTTACAAACATAGTAAAAACTCCACCCATATTAAAAACGTAGTAAAAACTCCACCAATATTAAAAAGGGAATTTTCATAGTCAAGACCAAAGAGCCCTTTTACCAAGCAACCACATCCAGAAGTCTTTGTTTGCTTTGGAAGAAAAACGTAGTAAAAACTCCACCCATATTAAAAAGGGAATTCTCATAGTCAAGCCCAAAGAGCCCTTTTACCAAGCAACCACATCCAGAAGTCTTTGTTTGCTTTGGAAGAAAAACGTAGTAAAAACTCCACCCATATTAAAAAGGGAATTCTCATAGTCAAGCCCAAAGAGCCCTTTTACCAAGCAACCACATCCAGAAGTCTTTGTTTGCTTTGGAAGAAAAACGTAGTAAAAACTCCACCCATATTAAAAAGGGAATTCTCAGAGTCAATCCCAAAGAGCCCTTTTACCAGGCAACCACATCCAGAAGTATTTGTTTGCTTTGGAAGAAAAACGTAGTAAAATGCCTTTGGAAGAAAAACGTAATAAAACTCCACCCATATTAAAAAAGGAATTCTCAGAGTCAAGCCTTTGGAATAAAAACGTAGTAAAAACTCCACCCATATTAAAAAGGGAATTCTCAGAGTCAAGCCCAAAGATCCCTTTTATCAACCAACCACATCCAGAAGTCTTTGTTTGGTTGCACTATACAAACAGATTCCTTTATTAACAAGGGAAAGCAAGTTCGGCCATATTTGAACCTAGTTCATCATTACCTTACTGCTAGACCATGCCCTAATTAATTTTAAGAGGCAATCTAGATTATCCATATTATTGGTACTAATAACTTAGATTGTCCACAGCTTGAAAACTTGAATATACCTTCTGTTCTTCAGCTACTAATATAAAACAAAAACACAAAAATAAAAGCATCATTTATGCATCCATCTGAGATTTCATTTATGTGAGATCATTACACTTCTGTCATAAGCAAGAGCTGCGGCAATAACAACAGTCGGCCTTCATGCTGACTTGCTTAATTGACTAACCATAAGCAATAAAGTAGATAAACTAACCTCAAAAGTGTTCTTGGAAGTTCTAGTCCTTACTAGCTATTGGAAGGTGTAAATTTATATAGGACCCAAATTATATAGAATAGAAATGCTGACTTGTTGGTGCCTGAAATAAAAATCAGGAGCACTCTTACAAGTATCTGTTACATATAAATGAAAGCATCAACCAGTACAACCACCCACCATTTTAAATGAAGAAGGTTCAAAGAACCCACTCGATATAGTTACATCTTACTCATATAGAGACATTCTTGCAAATACTTAACATCTTAAGACAATTTTTCCTCCAACTAGGCAGAAAAATGTACATTTTCAAGAATGAAAAGTTGAAGAATACAACATTGCTTTGACTTTTCTCAAGCCTGAAATCAAGAGCATAAACAACTTCATTCCATTTCAGTCACAATAGATTTGAAATTACACCTTTGATTTTCTTCATCACACTATACATAATAGCAGTCCTCGATTGCAAGCCCATAACACGTTTCTCAACTTTCTACTATGAAACTCTTTCAAGGATATATGAAATTGCAGGGATCACTATCAGATATGCAGAGGGCTCAAAAGGGGATAAGGCAACCACTTCCCTTTGATAGATGTGGCAGTTGTGAAGTTTACTAAGCAACTGGAAGGGTTGGAGTACACACTAATGCATGAAAAAATTGAGAAATTGATTAACATTGCATAGGGCTGATATATCATTGAACTGAACTAAACCGAACTGTGTACTCAGCACCAAATATTTCTGCTGTAACAATAATACAGGTTTATTTTTCTGTTCCTGCTTTGATGATGGATAACACTTTCATTGTAAGCCTAATGTCCATTGAAGATGGTTTTGAGCAAATGCTTCTGGAATTCCTGAACCAGAGGCAAGCTTAATCTACAATTAATTATATATCTCTAGAAAACAAAAAAAGAAAGAAGTTGAGTCAAAAGAACTACCTAATGGACCCATAAATGGTTGTTACAGTAATGCAGTTTATTTTTCTATTCCTGCTCTGTTGATGGATGGCACTTTCATTGTGAACCTAATGTCCATTGAAGAAGGTTTTGAGCAGATGCAAGCTCAGATCCCCAGAGGAATTCCTGAACCAGAGGCAAGCTCAGATAGCCAACTGAGGTACACGCCTCAATGTGATAGAGGAAAGCAAGATCCTCATTGTCTAGCTCCTTTGGATTGATATGAAACTGCAAACCATTGATGAAATAGAACAAATTAAAATTGATATAAAATTGTGTTTTATCATGAAAATAACAAAGCAAAATACAAATCCCCAATATTAACATGAAGCAAAGATAAAGAGAGAAAAATACAAACCCCAAGTACTAATCCAAAGAAGAGAGAAACAGGTAGTCCAGTATCTATCATCGCCTAACCAGCACAACCTATTAATAAGAAAAACAACATCATTGGCAAACACATGAGAATTCCACCGATTGACCAAGTTACAAGATTAAATTGACCAAGTTGCAGCAATTTCAAATGTGAAGCATTCCAAGTTCCATTTTCGCACATTTAGATATTGACTTTTCAAAGAGTCTAGCAAACCCATATCCATTTCCATGCAAGTTAGAAAACTATTTTTATTTATATGTTTCTTTTTAATTTGATTTTAATTTTTAGGTGCAAAGCTTAGGGCTCAAGTAGAACACCATGCATTTTCTTTTAGACTCGTTTCCAAAACTAATAGGAAGATTTATTCGCAACACATAAGCCCAAGTGCAGAGCTACTACTTACAGCAGGAGAAGACCAAATTCCACAACACAATGCAAAGGTGATCAATGGTTCATACCACTCTAAACCATAAACACTACGCATCATTGCCTTCTCTTCATATTTTCCATTTTTCCAATAGTCCTAGCATTCAATCAACTTGGGAAGGTCAGTTAGATACATAACTGGAAGAATTTAAAATGTCTTTTCTGAAATGGAAAATTATTACATAAACAAACTTACATCTTTTGAGTGAAAGGGTGGTCGAAGTATGAAATGTTCAATAGCCAAGGCATTCATCGACTTCCCTCCAGCATTAAGGACTATGTGTAACCCTCCCATCACAATATTCACAGAAATTAAATGACTGTAAAACAATGGCAATATGAAATTATACAAATTATTTCATAATCTTATTTCCATTGCAGAAGCAGGGTAACCTGTCATTATATAAGTTATAAAAAGTGCCTTCAATGTTCACCCTCTGATATAGGCAGCTACTACTATAGGAAATGAGCAATAAAGTCAATTGATTGCATTCTTCATTTTTGGCTGTCATACCTCGTGCATGAGTGAAACAACCTTCTGAGGGGTGCTTGGTATTCGATGTTCAACGAAGGCCTAAAGTTTCTCAAGTGTAAAATTTAAATTTGTATTAGTCACAAGAAGATGCATCCTAAAGTGAAGATCAGTTGTTTAGAAAGCAATAGACAAAAAATGGGAGAGCCCATTAATGAGTTTGTTGTGATAACAATAAAAAGAAGCTATAGATGTAAATTAGGGGTTATGTTACCATCATACATGCATCATGTAGGAATTATAAATGTTGATCCAAAAGGATATCTTCTGCTGATATGTCAAGCCCTTTACATCTCCAGAACATAGTTTTCTCACAAGAAATCTGAAAAGCAGAGGCTTATAAATTAGGCCAAACCTAAAAATGACTAAATGAGAATGGAAACGTTGTAAGGGATTCTAATTGGCCTCTCAATGATCAACACAAATAATATATATTGTTTACATTAAAGGAATCAGTACAGGTGAACAATTTGGCCAAATAGCATTTAAGAGATGTTTATTGGTATTCCAATAAAGTGACAAACACACAATCTTCTGAATAAAGAAGCACATCTTGGGAGCCGATCCAAGTCAAATGAGACTGCAGAGATATCATGGAAATGTTTGTATGGACCAATATCTCTTAGAATTGATTCAGAACAAACACCATAAGGATCTTTGAAATTTATTTCTTCTAAATATTCCGTAGGTATTTTACGAAGATCAACGGTGGCAAATCATTGATGAGGAAATCTTGGTGCGAAAAGATGATTTCAAGGCCAAAATTGATGGTTCGATCGATAGTCTAGATTGACTGAGAGATAAGATCAACGAATCTTATTGGATTAGGAATTTGATCCTACTGAAAGAATTTTGGCAGTGCAGAAGCACCTGCAAATGTTGGATAGAGGTGCGGAAATGGTTTCCAAGCTGCAGAAATGGTTTTTGAGGTGCAAGATCAATGGGGGAATGTGAAAGGATGTTCTGGAAGGTGTGATCCTTAGATCTAAAAGGGAAAAATAGTGAAAGGTGTGTTTGTTCAGTTTGACGAGACACAACTGTTGAAAGAAGCTTAAACGTTGAGAAGTAATTAAGCAGCGGCTTGAGTAAGAAGAAAGATGTCTCTGCAGTTCAAATTGCAGGATCAGAATCAAAGACTAGTGGTTGTGACATAATTCAGTGGGAGATAAATGGTGAGAAACATATCAGGGTGGTAGGGCGGCGCTAGGGAAGGAAACATGCCTACAGGGGGTTGTTTCCTCCTTTCAGTTGTAGTTGATAAACCAGGTGGTTGTAGCCTCCTTCCAATTGGAATTGGTAAATAGGGTGTTGTAGCATCTTTTCAGTCATAGATGATAAAATAGGGGGTCGTAGCCTCCTTCCAATTGGTATTGGTAAACATGGTGTAATACCATCCTTATTTGTAGTAGCAGACAAAATATTTGTAATTAATAATTTTGCAATAATAGGACGTATTGGTGGTTTACCCTATTGGTCTTCCATGTTAAAATTGTGTTCTATGTATTCTTGTTGTTATGTGTTTCTTATGATAGATTTAAAAGTGGTTAAAATAGTAGAAATATAACAATACTGATTCACCCCCCCCCTCTCAGTATTCTCCTAAAAGTGGTTAAAGTAGTAGAAAGATAACAATACTATATTTTTTGACCTAGCCCATCATGTTTAAGTAAACAAAATAATCATATAAAAAAATATTTATATCTAGGGTTTGTATGAACATGTAAACTAAAATAAGCCTAGCTGCTTTTAAGTTTATGTAAACAAAACAACCTAGTTGCAGCAGACAGATTCTATTTATCTTTCTAGAATTTAATACCTTCATTTATTAAGAAAACTTGTATAAAATATAATGAAAATCAAGAAGCCTCATACCTACAAGTTGATGCTATTTTAATGGCTGGAAACCCTTGCACACTCAATTACACAGCATTAACAAGGACATCGACAGTTTTGACCTTTTTCAGTTAACCGAATAACTTGGGAACTACCATGTTCCACCTAACCATGACCCAGAACCATTCCTGATTTCAATCTAGATCCCCCCGAGCTGGTTCCAACATGCAAGTAGCTTAGATCTCCTAAGGTAAGGCTTCCCTATCTGGGTGTTGAGGCCTGGAAAATCACAGGTAACAATAGTAGGGATTCTCCCCAATAATCGTTCCCAATTAGCCCGTTATTGTTTGGTATGGGGAATCCATTTGGTTTACGGTCCGGATACCGTATGTCAAGTAATGGTTAAAGCTTATTTTACTGGTTGCGGCCCATTCCACCGTTTAAGTGTATTTTTTTTAAGTTTTATGTTTATGTATGATATGCAAGTGCCTAGCTAAGTGTAGTTGATAGAGATAACGAAGAGTGTCACAATGTGATGTGCAGGTTCTTACCTCTCATATTACCTCTTTCATTTCTAAATCATGAACAGGAAAACAAATTATACTAGTGCTAATGAAAACTATCTAGCCTATCCCCAGGGAGCAAAACCATAATTAATAATGAGTAATGTACTATATAACATGCATTTAGAATACTATAGATAGTTGTTCATATTTCAAATGCATGAATATAAGTAGACAGATAACCAAAGAGATAGCTCATTGTCATTTAAAACATTCATTACTCAAATACCATATGGGAATTTCACAAAAATAAATAGGAAAACATTCACAACATGAAATAATTCATGAGTTGGAACGATCTCACAGTTCATAGAAACAAGCTGAAACAGAAATAGTTCACATTCAACCATTCTATGGCAAGTATTTGAAACTCCATAGCGCTTTCTCCTGTCGCAAATATAAACTCTTTATTATAAGATGAAATAGTTATTCTTACAATAACATTGCACAAAGATAGTCTGAAAAAAGGTTCCTTTTTTACATCTAATTTACCTATACTTGTACATACAGCCAAAACTCTTGAGTTACCTTCTTTTCCCTTTGGGCTTCCCCTAACCTTTCCTTACCAAATTTTTTTCCTTTAGCATATGAACTCATAAAAAGATAAATACAATATATTACATAATTAATCAATTGTTTTTAATAGTCCAACTAGGATGGCTCAACTTGCTCATTCATAAATTTCTTCCACGCATTGGCCTCTGGTGCTATGTTTTCAAAACCAGAAGGTTCTAGAAATCTGATAGTAATTTCATGCTTAGCATCTTGAGATCTTATACCCGCCACTCTGTCCATAATCAGGTGAAGTTAGTCTTCCAGTAAGTGACTGCTATCTGTCGGATGTGCTATTTCAGTTTTAAGCACATCTTTATCTAATCTCTTCACTAGCTGAATGGCTTGTTTGTCTTTATTGCATTGTTCCTGCAATTGTTTCAAAAATATTTCATGTTTGGGAAGCACCTCTAATCTCCTTCTAGAAGAGATCTGGCACCGATTGTAAGTTAGGAGGACTATTCTGCAGAATTCTTCACATGCACTCTTTGTTTTTCTCACTATCTTTACTAGCTCTTCTGCTGCTTTGCTAGCAAACTCGATTAGCTCATACTACAACTTTTTTGTCTCCAGATCTTTACTACGTATGTCTATGGTAGATTCCTTATTTATTTCTACCCATGTCATTCGTCCCTGTAGATCTTCCAGGATAACCTGTGTCCTGTCCAAGAAGTAGGAAGCTGTACTTATAATTTCCTCCAACCTTATTTATACCTGTTGAACTTTTAACCTCTCTTCCACCATCTGAAGCTGCATTTGATGAATCGTATTCCTCAATATAAGAGCATGCTTCTTTAAAGTTTCAACATCTATTTTCTGATTCATAGCTATCTTCAATGAGGTTTCCAGTGAATTCTTTTGATCTTCCAAGGCTACTACCTGAGTTTCATACAACTTAGCTTTCCCTTCCACAGTGGTCCTGCATACTTCCAATTCTGTCACTTTATCCTCTAACTTTCCCTTTTCTTTATTCATCTCTTCAATCGATAATTTTATATTATCCCTTTCTGCCTCCAAAACCTGATATCTCTGCTGGAGTTTCCCAAAATCTTCCAGGGTGACCTTAGCCTCCTTTTCTATATTTCTTGTGGATAACACCAAAGCATTTTTATCTTCTTGTAGAGTCTGGCACTCTGCCTTGGATACCTCAAATTCACTGATCATATCTTCATATTTCCTCTTCAAACTCTTACTCTCACTCCTCTCTCTCTTCAAGGTCTCTTTCAATTATGTGACCTTCTTCTTAGACTGTTCTAGATTCCTCATTATAATGTCCACATTATCTTTAGTGGCTAGGGATAGGGCTACCCCAGCCCTTGCCATTAATCGTGGATCTTTGTTGGTACCATGAACCACTATTTTATCAGTCACCATCACTTCTGTCTTGCCTCCATTGTTCACCTTTTTCTCTATTCTTTTAACTATCCTCTTTTTTACCTTGTCATAGAAAATGGTGTTTAAATCGGGCACTTCATCCCCTTCAATGGGAATAAAAGGAATCAACTCATTCCTAGGTATTGACAATGGATTCCCTCCTGCTATACTACTAGATGGAACAACCGGTTCGAATGGATGAGTATCAGACTGAGCCTGTCCGTGATCAGCAGGGTCTTGTTCTTCTCACGTCTCTTCTCTCAATTCTTCAACTGCCTTTTCTACTTGCTCTTTTTCCTTATTAGCATCTTTTAATCTTAATCCCTCACTTTCTTTCTGCCTTCTCTATATTTCTTCTTCTTCTTCTTCTTTTGTTTTGTTCTTCTATCTTCTTTGTCACCTCTTCAGTTGTCTTTCCCTTTTCTTCTTCTTTGGCTTGCAACCAGTCTTATGCTTCCTATGCTAACCTGTGAGCTTCTTCCTACCTTTTCTTTACTTTTTATTCTTCTTGCCTTTTTAGTTTATCAGCAGCTTTTCCTTTCCCACCCATAATAGTTATCTTTTGTTTGAATCTTCTCCTCAAAGCTGTCATGTTTTGAGCATTCTGGAAGATCTCTTCATCTTTATCCCATAAATGTGTATACTCAAAATGCACTCCAACTACTTTGCAATAATCAACAACTTTATCCTCAAAGTCATTCTTATGGAAACTCATTTCACCGAAGTGAAAATACTCTAGTTCCTTAACAAATTCTGCTACAGTTTTGACCTTGGAAAATTTGTATCTCCCTATAAAAAAGGGAACTGTAGGATATACTTCCTTCTTTTGCTCAAAAAGGAAATTTCCCACTTCGTTAATGTACAACTGTCTCACAGCCTCTTTATGGATCACATAGTCTGTAGCATACCTGGGTAGAAGGGACGGAGCCCTTGAACCACTGTACATTCTTAAATACAAGCCCTCTTCTGTCAAATAATAGTTCTTGTTGTTTTGCACAATTTTTAGATCTTCCTCTGACATACAATTACATTCAACCAAGAAAATAAATGTATACAATGGCATAATGAAATTCTCACAAATCTCCTTGTAATGACTATGATATTTGTGAGCCTAGAATAATTTATAGGCAACATACACAGGGACCCGGTCTTTATCCCATTGGCACTTCAATGATGGGAATGGCTGACTACATAAAATGCAATCAATCAATATTCAACTCATATAAAAAAAATTTCTTCTTCTGGGACACTCCTCCCAATGTTGCATTTATACAAGCTGACAGGTTGTTGGACACTATATTTTCCCAATTAAAGATCGTACCTTGGATGGCCACAAAAAATATCACTGGTACCCAACCTATTTTAAATCTTTCTCCATTAGCCCTCCCAAAATTTTTGTTTAACATCAAACCAATGAACCTATATGGAGTGTGGAGGGTTGATGTCTCATACTCTCCGGAAGCCCTCATACGGAAGTTTTTTCCTGGGATCATCATTTTTTTATTTTTTCCACCACATCTAGGTTGAGCTCTTTCAACCAAATCTCAATTAAATAGGTTTGTGCTGTTGGTAAATTATAAGCCATGGATACATAGGCTACACTATATGCAGCATAACCTTGCCTCTCGGTGTTGGCTAGTATCATCCTCGTTACATCTTCCCTTGGCATAATCCACCCTATCACCTTTGAACAAGGGAAAAGTTTAGGTCTGGTAGCCACTTTCATAATGGCTGATCTCTCAATATTAGCATATATAGGCATATCTTCAAGCCCAGCTTCTGGAACACTCTGGTTTGGAATCATTATGTATACCTCTCCCCATTTATACTCCGGCTCAATTCCAGTAATGGATTTAGTATATTCATAAATAACCTCAATTCTGGTTATTATCTCTACTTCTGGTTCTTCCTCAGCTACTTGGGCCTTCTTTTTCTGCTTTCGTGGCATATTGTTGTGTTGATGGTTAGCCTGTATTGATCATGTAAAAAATAGCTTTAGTCCATTTGCTTAAGCAAATTGTCTGTTGAAAGCAACAACACACAACTAGAATATTTCCATCCCATCAATATGCATGTTGAATAATTTTCTTTTATAAAAAACCAATGGTTCTTTTGGATGAGAAACTCTAAAGAACAGGAAACTTGCAAAATCGATCTGCCCTAAACCTGCGAAAAATTTCTGCTAGGGAAAACCCTATATATTCACAACAACCTTGTTTCTCTGGGTAGAAAACTTGACTGGAGAAAAAGAAAGAATCCTTAAACTACAGACCACTAAAAACCCCCAAAACCCCTTATCATCTATGCACCACTCCTACATCCCACAGAAACACATCGTAACTTAAGACATGGCCACACAGCCTAGGGTTTAAAATGATGGAAGAATGAAAGGGGCAGTGCAGATGGAAAAATGCTCATCTGCACCGTGACCTTGCTTCCCAAACAAATGTCAACGATGCACTCATGGCCTCACAGAGACTGGGAGAGAAAATAAATGACCGAATGAAACAACGCTCACAAATAGACAGGTTGAATCCTTAAATGAAAAAAAACCCATCACTGTTCAAAACAAAAACCCCCACAAGAAGTAAAACCCTATCAATACATGCAGTCAAAAACAAAATAATAATACTCGGCATATAAAAATTGGAGCAAATCCTACTTGGAGACAATATGGTGGGCGACCTGGATAGACAACAACCTCCGCTGGCGAATAATTTGTACAAGCAATGGACAGCTGCGCAGACTCAAATGGGTAAACTACACGGTGATAATGACACCTCATCCAAACTCTATGGCTTTATCAGCCCAACCATGGGAGGAGTCAATTAACATGGCGGGAAAGAAAAATTAACCCACCACTAGAGTCATGCTCCCATGAAAACCTGCAATATTGGATCGACTTAGAGCTTCATACCCAGAACATCAGAAGGAAGAAACTCATTGGAAGATGAAACTCTAACTTATCTCGGTATCGACGAGAACAACATGAGGGCACAGATAGATTCAACACTATACCTCCGCAACGTCGGCTCGAAACACCACTAACTCCTTGGCTTATTCCAATAGACAAAACCAATGGCGAGATCATTTCACCAATTTAATCGGATATCGGAGAAGGATAGGAAAAAGGAGACCCAACTCATCGAAAGCACTCCAGACTAGGCTTCCAGAAGATCGGCAAACTGTTTCCGATACAATAGATGAAGCAAAATCCGATAGATTGGAGAAAACCTCGGAAGGCTCCCAAAGGGCATATCGGGAAGGTAATCAACTATGCATCTGATGCATCAGAAATCTAGTAGACTATGCATCCAATATAAGCAAACAAAAACTCAATTCTTTCAAAAACAACAAACCACAGGCAAATTTTGGTAAAATCATGGAAATTTTTAAGCCTTCTAAATACTAAAAGAATAAGGGGGGACCCTAAAAATAAAAATAAAATTGGGGAAAATAGTTGCAGCTGCAATAATTGGCGACTACCTAGTGGACACATATCTCTGAACAACTTATCCTTTAAACATCATACTATTTTGAGGGTATCACTTTATTAGATTTCTTCAAGATATCTGGATTTCTAGAATGCGAGATTTATGAACTTTAAACATTGATGATAGTCCAAATTTAAGAAGGGGAACCAGGATTTCAAAAGTCTCGATAACTCTTCTGAGGCCGAAAATATGAGTTTTATTTTACCTCTACCTTTGGGTAGCTTCCAACTTAGACACCACAGGATTGTAACATATCGTAAACAGGTATATCCATTTGTTCCTCATTCCCCTGCCACTTTTCACTCTTTTGGTGCTTTTGGACTTTTGTCCTTTTCATTCCTCCCTAACTAATTTATTTCTGAATTTTAATTCAGGCCCCTCTATCCATAGTGTCCTTTTGTGTGAGAGATATTTTTATTTTAACTCACAGCCGAAGAAGAAGTTTGGCAATCTTATTCACACTGATGTGGTTCAGCATGTGTTTTGGTACATATTTGCTTATTGGGAGATTTTGACTCTTGTTAGCCTTTTGGTTTTCGATCGTGGCATGGGATCATTTAAATATAATACATTGTTTACCATACTTCCTTTCCATGTGTCTTTTGTTGTTGCCCCCTTAGGATAGTCTTTAGTGTGAAATGAATGGAGCCTCAAAATAGTATTCTAGACTTTTCTATCCTTAGTTATTTTACAGGGATTAAGCAGGACTTCAATGTGTTCATAATCCATTTAGATAATCTGCTAGTCTTGAAGAATCCTCAAACATTGTGTATGGGTAAATAGCAGGCAGTCTTTGATCAAAGATTTTATTTTATCCAGAACTCTGATGAACTCCAAAACCAAAAGTTGTGCTGATTTATTGAAACATAAACAAGCAATCAAAACTTGAGCAAGTGAAAGTAAATCAACTGAAATTAATCTAAAGCAAACAAAACAAATCAAACCATTTATTTATGTACAAGAAAAAAAAATCAAAACCATTAAGAAAAATAAGGCTTGAGAACTAAACCATTTACTGGTAAGTTCTCCTCCCACCCCTATAAGTCTTGCAATTTGTAAGTTGAGGGGCCTATCTTCACTGCAATCTTAAAAGGGCCTATCCATAGTTGCTGAAATTTAGTGTGCTTCCCTTCTCATCATGCGGATGATCCCACTTAAGAACCAAATCACCTACCTCGAATTCCCTTTTCCCAGCTTTGTGTTTGTCAAACCATCTCTTCACCATTTCTTGTTGATGTTTAAACCTTTCTCGGGCTTTGGACCTGGACCCCTCTAACTTCAGCAGATTGTGAATTCGGATTTGCAGAACTTCATTATCAATACCCCTAGAGTCTTGGGATAGTATGGAAGATGGAAATAGAATATTAGGAGGTAAGATAGCTTCTTTCCCATAGACAAGAGTGTAGGGTTACACACCTAAAAATTTCTTGGGTGTGACTCTATCATCCCAGAGTTCATTAGGAAAAGCTAGATGCCATACCCTTTGATTTCTATAACTGTTTTCTTTAAAATTCTAATTAGTTTTTTATTTTTGGATTCTGCCAAACCATTTCCTTGCAGAATAGTGTAGCTTAATTCCCTTTTCATTTGCAAATGTAGTCAATTTAATAGATGAAAAATATGAAGCATTATAAAAAACCAGGGAAATTGGAACCCCAAACCTTGTCATAATATGATCTTGCAGAAAGTCCATAACTGCATCTTCATTTACTTTATGTAACGGAATGGATTCTACCCATTTGGTGAAATAATCGGTTGCCGTCAGAATGTACTTATGCTACAATGAAGAATTTGGATTGATCTCTCCAATAATGTCAATCCCCCATTGCTCGAACGATTCGAAGATAATCATTGGTTTCAATGGTCCTACTGCTTTAGCTTGCCTCCCACCACTCCTTTGGCAACTATCACACTTTCTAACATGAGCATGAGCATCTTTATACAATGTCGGCTACTAGTATCCAGCTCTGAGAATCTTATGTGTTGTTGTGTCTCCTGAAAAATGACCTCCAGCAGGTCCATCATGTAATTCTGCTACAACCTTCTTTGCATATTCATGTTCCAAGCATCTAAGAAAGACTCCATCATAATTATTTCTAAACAACCCTCCATCAATAATCTGATATAAGGCTGATTTCAGACGTAATGCTCTTCTTTGCTTGGGATTCCGGTGTTCTGGCAAATATCCTTCTTACAGATAATGAATCAAATTTGTATACCGGGAGTCTGGAGCTATGAATAGAGGACATACATCCACCATGTGTAATTCAGCTTCATTATACCAGCTATTATCTTCATTGTTTTGACTCTCAGCCATCAACTTACAAAGTCCTTGTCCTTTAATTATGGTTGCTGGTTTGAATTCAATATCATATTCTTGCAAAGCAGTCACCTAATTCCCTATTATTTCTCCCAATTCCTTTTGTACAAAAAGGGATCGCACCGTTGGGTGTGGGACTATTACTTTGGTGTGGTTCTTAAGTATGTATGGCTTGAATTGCTTCACCGCCTTAAAAACTGTGTAAGCTTGTTTATCAACTGCGGGATAGTTTAATTAAAACCCTTACATACCAGTGCTCATAAATGATATGGGGTATTCATCTCCCCCTTCTTCTTTCTGCGTAGGCACTGCTGCTAATGAATCATCCGAAGCAAAAGTGTACAAGATAAAATCCTTTTCAAAGTCAGGACTTTTAAGTGATGGTGCATGAGCTATGGACATTTTAATCTTGTCAAATGCACCCTTCTCTGAATCAATCCACTTTAATTGGACACTTTGCTTCACCATTTGTTGCAAATATTTGATGATTTGAGCAAATTTTGGCACAAACCTTCGCACGAAATTTATTGTCCCCATAAAAGATTGCATACCTTTTTCATTATGGGGCAAAGGGATCTGTTCTATGGCTTCAATCCTTTCCGGGTCTATGGAGATCCCTTTTTTAGAAATAACATGACCCAATTGCTTTCCTTCTACGACTACAAACAAACTTTCTTAGGTTTTAAAGAAATTCCATTTTTCCTACAACGCTCATAAATTTGTTTCAAATGAAACACGTGCTCTTCTATTTTCTTCAAAAATATCATAACATCATCTAAATAAACCACAACACTACGGAAATCTATGTCCATAGCCCTTTGGAAAGTTTCTCTAGCATTAATAAGTCCAAAGGGCATTCTCCTATACGCAAAAGTCCCCCACTTGGTTATGAAAATAGTATTGAGCCTGTCTTCTTCTGCTACTAATATTTGATTATAACCGGAGAATCCATCTAACAATGAAAACAATTCAGACACTGAGACCATTTGTTCCATTGGTGGGACTGGGTGATTATCTTTATCTAAAGCATAGATCAAATTACTGAAATCAATGCAATGTCTAATCTCTCCAGACTTTTTCCACACCGGTACCAAGTTAGAGACCCATTCTGAATGTCTGACTTTAAATATGATTTTAGCATCTAGCAACTTTTTCACCTCACTTTGAATTAGGGGTTCTAGTTTGGGATGCATATTTCTCAGAGGCTATTGGTAAGGCTAGATTCCATCTTTGATTGGAATAACATGTTGTATGATTCATGTTTCATAAGTTTTGAGATCCTCATAAGTCCAAGAAAACACATCTTTGTATTGTTTGAATAAACTAATGAATTTACTCTTCTCTCTGGGTGAACAACACTTTCCCAAATTCACATATTTGGGTTCAACCTCTGTCCCACGGTGACTTCACTTAGTGAACCTCTCACATAGCATGTGCGATCGTGGGATATTAAAGAATACCCTTAATTTCGAGAGATATTGACCCAAACTCTTTTTGTTGAAACCCACTCCCAATACTTAAAACCTCCTCCCCACCCCTTTTTATGCCTCAATCCTTATAAACCACCCTACCCATCACCCCCCCAATACCTGCAATATATTGGTTCGATTTTTGATAATTTTAAAACCCACAATATGAACTAACATGATAGGATATTGGTCAACAAGTGAATCCCACGTGCTATGTCCCTAGATTTATCAGTTCGAATTGTAAAGATGAACTGTGGGTCTTGACATTTGCTGGTTTTCTTAACTTGTTATCTAAATCAAACATCTGTTCCAAAGTTCTGACACCTTTCAGAATGAAATTTTCATTCTGTAGGTATGCTTGATGTTCTTCGTCATCTATTATGGCTCCTTTAAATGCATCATTATTCATTAAACATTCCAATATTTTCTGATCATCATCAAACACCCTCATATTAGTGATGTTGTCTGGAACAGAAGGCCAAAAGCAATTCAATCGAACATCTGTTATTCATAAGTTCCAACCTTGCAGCTGATGTAGCTAACAAGTCAACTACTACAATTTTTGCTCTAGGAATTGAAGAAATATTGAATACATGAAAATTTATTAATAAATCCCAAACTTCATTTTGGTAAGCCTTCAAATGCGGTGATATGCAGTGAATTTTGTTCCGAATTTGTTTAACAACGATTTCAGAATCTCCATACACTTTTAGATTTTTTATTTTTAATTCTATTGCTTTTTTTCAGTCCCTGGACTAATGCTTCGTATTCAGCTGTGTTATTTATGAATTTAGATTCTAATCTACATGAAAGAAAATGTTTATTTTTTTCAGGATCAATCAAGACACATCTAGCTCCTGATCATTCCAACGTTTTAGAACCATCAAAATAAATAATCCAAAAAATTTCTACTCCTACTGATTTTGAATTACTAACGACATCTGAAACTAAACCTACTATGTTACAATCAATCTTATCGGCCCATGAGAACTGAAGGAGATCGGGCTGGATATCTGATATATTGTTGGTTTCTTCGGCTTGGTAATTTCTCGGTTCCAGTTCAATAAAATAGTTTCCCAGCACAGATTTTACGGGTTCATTCTTTCCTTCCAACTGAATCATATTATACTTCATTTGAGGTTCTCTCAACACCTTTATTTGGTTCTGACATCCTTTATAGGGAAACCACACATGTGACCAATCTGATGCAAAATATTCTTCTAGTTTTGCTGACCAATCCTGGCTCAAAACCAAACCATATATAAGAATCTGGGATATCTGCTACAACAATGTCTATGTACTGACATACCCTCTCATATGCGGACAAACTGATCATGACATCTTCCATTTCTCCTATCACTTTCATTGTTGTTTTGTCTATTTGAAGAACTTGGCCTGTAGTTGGCTTAGGTTGACCATTTATTTTATTGCAAACTTAAAGTGGCATGACATTAACTGATGCTCATGATTCCACCAAACAATTATGCACATTTTAATTGAAAATATCAAAAGTTAGAAGAAAGGATGGAGTTCTATACTTGGACTTTCCTCCTAAACTTGCTCCACCAATCTCTTCCTTAGGTTGGTTATCATTCTGAGGTTCCTTCACGGGTGTTTCAAGTGCTTTTAAGAGTTTTTTCTTTTGTTGAGGTAGATTGCACATTTCAAACAAAGAGACCTTTTCTTTAGCCTTTTTAATGTCTTCCACAATGTCATATCCCATTTCATGCTCCGTCAAAATTTTCTTGAAATTTTCAGAATTATTTTCAGTAGGATTTATAGGCACATTGACTTTCTTGGGGGCTCTAGCTTGAAATTACAAACTTTGGTATGTTAACAATTGGAGTATTATTCTTCATTTTCTTCATGTTCTCTTGAAGTTTCTTAATCTTGGGAAGTATCAAGTTATCTTCTTTTAATGGATTCTGACTTCTCATTCTAACATTTGTCTCTAATATTTCTTCTTCATCAGGGAAACCTTCATCTTCTACATTGAACATAGAAACACAATCCCATAAGACCGAAGTATTCTTCTTGGGTCTCTGTTGGCTCATTAACATTCTCTTTCTCATCTACAGTTTCTGTCAACTTGGATTCCAACAGTTGATTCATTACTAAGGTCATGGAATTTATCCATTGTGAGAAATTATTTTATGAATGATGCTATTGATGGAATGTATAGAAATTATCCATGCCTACATCTCTCAAGTTCATGGTTGAGGGACTATGTGGGTGAGGCTTGGTTTGACTGTTATCGTCTCTCTTTTTATAATAAGGATTGTATTGTTTATGGGCCTCCTTCTCTTTTTCCAAATCAATCACCCTGTTTGACAACTTCTACATAATCTTCACCACTCCATCTAACTCCTGTGACCGCTCATCTTTAGGCTTACTTAATAATAGAGGATTTTTGTTTCCATAAGTTTTTTCTTCTGACTGCACATGATAGTGGTCTATACTCTCCATTTCAACCTCCACCTTCTCAGCTTCTTCATAAGTATCTACCAAAGTGGGTCTAACCGATCTCTTGACAAACATGGCTAGATCAGGCCCAAGAGCTGAGGTATAATACTCAATTAAGTCATGCTCAAATGGTTTGTCAGTTGCATCGATGTTGTTCAGGTAGACAGTAAACCTCTGAGTGAAATTATGTACACTTTATTTATTTTCCTTCTTTAGGGAAACTAATCCTTTCATTAAAGCTGTGTGAGTTTTCTGGATTCTGTATTTGTTTCTGAACAGTCTCTCAAAAATATTCCAATTTGTGATTGAGTTTGCTGATAGGGAAAAATACCATGAAGCTGATTTTTCCTTCAGTGTATGTGGGAATAATTTGCAGACTACATCTTCATGTTCTGCTGCTTGCAATCCCTCTAAATCCAAATAAAAACTCTGCAAATGATCATCCACAAGAATTCCTTCCTTTGGTTAAAACTTGGGTAAAGCTTTGTCAAAACTCTGAGGCATAGCATGCAATGGAAGGGTCAAGTTCAAAGGAGATCTAGCCCTTGAAGAAGGTTGTGGAGGTGGCTGATTTTCATTCACATTGGCCATGATTCTGATTGGAGATTTAGGAGGATACTGGACAGCTGTTCAAAAAGGAGAACAATGAAGGGAATCTGGCCCCAACTGATTCAGAGGTTGGAAAAATTCTTGCAATACTATTTCTACCAATTATTGAAGATCTTCCACCAACACTAAATCTTCTAATTGAGGACGATTTTTCTTACAATACTCTCTTCTAGGTAAAGTAGGAATAATAGGTAACCCTCCAATATTCTTTGCACACGCCCTAGTAATCCTCCTTAAATATTTAACTATTTCATTATCAATGGGATAGAGATACCCCTTTTATTTTATTTAGGAGTGAGTTTCTAAGGAAAATTGGTTTCAGAACTGTCACCGGTGGAGTAATCTCGAGAAAATGAATTTCCTCGGCCGGCCATGCACTATTGGCCCTCCTTCTAGTGCCAAAATTGTTGAGGCCTGGAAAATCGCAGGTAACAATAGTAGGGATTCTCCCCAATAATCGCTCCTAATTAGCTTGTTATTGTTTGGTATGGAGAATCTGTCTGATTTATGGTTCGACTATCGTAGGTTAAGTAACGGTTAAAGCTTACTTTACTGGTTCTAGTTTTAATCATAGTTTTAATTAGTTGATACCAAAAATATCCAACCATGTTAAGGGTTGGTGCATCCGTGGGATCTCTTGGATATTTTGGGGGCTTAGATGCCCCTGATTACTGGCAACTTAGCCAATAGCAAACCTACTAGTCAAGAATTCCACCACTTTGCCAACAAAAAAGAGTATGTAACCATTAGCAACTGAAATGCAAACGGATTTTGTTGGTGTTCGGGGGAAAGTTATCTAGTATGAAGCAAATCCGTTAAGCAGACTAATTCTTTCTATTAGCTGAGTACTGTTTTGATCCGTTAGGGACTGATTCTGTGTAGATTGACTGAATGTAGAAACCCTAGAACTGGTTGAATTTGAAATAATTCATATTCCAAATCAATTTATTGTCACTCATGTTGTTAGGTAGCCAAAATTATACAGCCTTTTGCTTCGCAATCAATTTATTGTTATAAGGTTTGGCTATTTGGTGGTTGATCTGAAACTCTTTGAAATCCAACTACAAGTAATTAATACTACAGTTTTACTGCTTGACAAGAAAGAGCAAGCTGTGACAGCATTGATTGCTTACTAGTAAGTTAGATAATATTCCCCTACTTGATTACTTACTAGTAGGCTAAATATAATGTTCTCCTACTGTATTAGTAGATGTCTGTTACTAACTTCCTAAGCACCTGTGTTAAAGGCATAAGGGTCTCTTAGATCTAGTTTTTCAACCTGATGATCAGCTATATGCTATAGATTTATGGTCATGTGATAATTACAAAAACTCCTAGAGGAGCAGAGAGGTGATGCAGTAAGTAGCCTGGTGTATGAAGCAAAAGCAAGAGTTGCAGATCCTGTCCATGGCTGTGTAGGACTAATTAATGATATGCACAAAAAAATAGAAGAACTGGAGTCCCAACTAGCTTCCACACAAGCAAAGCTAGATAACATTACTCTGGAGCAATCTAATATCTTCAGTATCCTCATTAATGCAGCAGGGTATCATCAAGGTTGGGATGCAAATTTTTACAGCGCGTCACAGCAAGAGAGTTGAGACACGCAATATATTAACCCACCTGTTTTAGATGAAGAAGTAGACAGTATGGAGTTTATATGGGAGGAATAAACAAGAACTTGATATTTGCTGGATGTTTCTATCTTATTTTTGTGTAATCCCGGTCATTATGCATATGTGAGAAAAATATACATGTCTTTTATCTAATGTATAATATGATTTGTGTGTTCTCCGCTAAGGGGTGGGTTTATGCAACTTTGATTCGTATAAGTGAACTTCTTTTCAGTGGCTGCAAGCTATTTGTTTCAAATTCTGATTCGATCTAAGTTTCAGCGACAGATTTTACGAAGAATTTTTTCAATCTTTTTGAATTTATGAAAATGGTTGTTACGAAGAATTTCTTCAATCGTTTTGAATTTATGAAAAAGCTTGTTACGAAGAATTTCTTCAATTGTTTTGAGTGTAAATAAAGGCTGTATTGTCCAGAGTTGCTCGCGAGTCGTAGTGCCTTGTATTATATTACTTGTGGAAAATGTGACGGGCACTACAGAGTTCAGCCATGGCTTACTGTTTTAAGTTGAATGAACGATTTCTGCTTGACCTTGTCTGGATAAACACAAAGTTGAATGGCCGTGTAAAATGTGTTGTTATACTGTGTAGATTGTGTTTCTCTATTTGTGAATGATTTTTTAATCAACTTTGAACGCCGAAAGACGCGGTACGTTCCACATGAATATTTTAAGCTCGAGACAAATGCATTTTTTCGTGGATTCTTTCTAAATATCTCAATTTCGATTTCATACGGAGTGTTTGTAATTAGATAGTCATTGTCCCATTGTGTTTGCATTTGGCAATTTTATAGTCATTCTTACAAAACATTTTAAACACAAGATTTGGATTACAATATTTTTCAGTTATATTTAATTTTTTTAATTATATATTAATACTCAGATTTTTCAACGTTTGGAGTTCACTCCATGGAGGCTTTCTCAGTTTTAGATGATAAAAATAATGGAAATTTTTAAAAGATAAATACAAAATGTAAAATAAAAAATTATACAAAATTTAAATTAATTAAAAACTAGTATTAAAACAATATTAGAAATATCATAAGGTAAAATGGAAAAGAAAGCTAATAAAACAGAGAGGAAGATAGTTGTATAAGAAACCATGAGTATCATTTGAAAATACAATAAAACTAAATATTATATTGAAAAAAATTAAAAATTAATAAAACTAAATTTTTTAAAGCCAACCTAGATTTATGTAAATTTTTGGATCTACTATGTGATGAGAGTCAAATCTTTAGAAGTGTAAACCTTTTATATTATTTATCTCTTCTTTGATAGGTTTGTATCTCTAGGGATTTGATCCTTCTAAGCCTAAGGTAAATATAGAGTTTAGATGGATTTAAGTTAGTTACAGTCTTAGGCAGTCACATTAAATTTGTACATGATCATCATTATGCATGTAAAATTCAATATAACTTAAAACAAAGACAAGGATTTTAAGTGACATTGAATTTTACTAGTTGTTGCATTCATATTAGTGGTTCTTGTCTGATATTAGTGATTCAAAGACAAGAATCACTAATATTTATGCACATTGGATCTCTCTAAGTTACACTGAATTTTATACTTTGGTTCATTGATATCAGTGATTCAAAGAAAGGAATCACTATTATCAATAAGCATTGGACCAATTTACATTATAGTGAATTTTTCTGTTTGTTGGGTTGATATTAATGATTCAAAGAGAGGAATCACGGATATCAATGCAACAAACAATGAAATAATCCAAGTACCCTCAAAATCCAAAGCTATTTGATTTCACTTGGAATATTAATGATTCCACTCTTTAATATTATGTTTAAGTTATATTGAATTTTAAATTGTTTGTTTGATAGAGCACTCACTCAAAGGGAGAAAACATAGATATCATATTTTATAAATTTATTTTCTTTATATTTATGTGGACTCAATTTTTTTAAAATTTGTATTGTTTGTTGCACTCATATCCATGATTGAAAGAGAGGAATCACTAATATCAATGCAACACAAAGTAGACTAATGGAAGTACCCCTAAAATTCAAAGCAATTTGATTCCACTCTCTAATATTTTGTAACATACCCAAAACTGAAAAATAAATATTTATTATTTATTTCATCAAAAACATTATGTTAATTTTTATTGTAAAGTTTATAAACAAGTCGGTCAAGGATGAGTGTAATTGAATAATTATTTATTTTAATAATTAATAAAATGATACAGCTATTCAGGGGAGACTGTTAAATGAGTGTTCACTACCCACTAGGAGGAAGAAGTAGCTGTAGAAGGCTGACTGAGAAGTGGCAGCACTAGCATTCACTTTCTAGCTGTTGCAGGAGCATAATCCCTAAAAAAGTGGTCATGTTCCCTGAGAGGGCGAACTGAGTTGGGTGGCTCATTAAAATCCAAAACTGACCCAAAGACCTAGGCAATCTTATATAAACCATCAAATCGAGCAGGAGGCTCACCACTCATTTTGATTTCTCAGAGAATGAACTTTGTGACTGCTACAAACTAAAAAGTCAGGAACACAAAGAATTTGATGAGGGGATAGCTAAAGTGTTTTGTTGAGTTAAGTTTGCTACTAAGTGCTAAGTGCGGAAGTATCCTGTGTGGCAAAGATCTCCATCCTAGTGTGCAGTGAACAAGATCGGGTGTCCTACACAAGTGCTTTGGTTGATTCAGAAAAAGGTTGGGTCGAATAGTCTCGCTTAAGCGTTAGTCCCTTTTCTCTGCAACACATTCAAGTTTCAACTCTAATCTGTATTAAGAAATTTTTTACTTCCGTTTAAGAAGGCTGTAAATTGTTTAGAATGAAGTTATAGTTAATAGATAATTGTTCAATGATTGTAGAATTTAGTATTTGTATAGAGATTGATTAATATAGAAATGAAGATAAATTATCCCCTGTATTTTTTCTCTCACCGAAGTGACGTACTCTAGTACATGAAGATATGAATTATGTTTAAGTAGGAAGATATGATATTATGTCGAGTAATAGTACAGAATGATGGAATCCTTATGCATGATTGTTATTATAGCCAATAAAATGTAATATATTTATATGTTGTTTACAATCTATTAGATTTGAGAAGACGTAGTATTTAATTAGAATTTAAAAGCTACAACTCTTAATTATAAGAAGATAAACAATTACATGCATAATGATCATCGTTATGCATGTAAAATTCAATATAACTTAAAACAAAGACAAGGATTTTAAGTGACATTGAATTTTACAAGTTGTTGCATTCATATTAGTGGTTCTTGTTTGATATTAGTGATTCAAAGACAAGAATCACTAATATTTATGCACATTGGATCTCTCTAAGTTACATTGAATTTTATTCTTTGGTTCATTGATATCAGTGATTCAAAGAAAGGAATCACTAATATCAATAAACATTGGACCAATTTACATTATAGTGAATTTTTCTGTTTGTTGGGTTGATATTAATGATTCAAAGAGAGAAATCATGGATATCAATGCAACAAATAATGAAATAATCCAAGTACCCTAAAAATCCAAAGCTATTTGATTTCACTTGGAATATTAATGATTCCACTCTTTAATATTATGTTTAAGTTATAGTGAATTTTAAATTGTTTGTTTGATAGAGCACTCACTCAAAGGGAGAAAACATAGATATCATATTTTATAAATTTATTTTCTTTATATTTATGTGGACTCAATTTTTTTAAAATTTGTATTGTTTGTTGCACTCATATCCATGATTGAAAGAGAGGAATCGCTAATATCAATGCAACACAAAGTAGAATAATGGAAGTACCCCTAAAATTCAAAGCAATTTGATTCCACTCTCTAATATTTTGTAACATACCCAAAACTGAAAAAATAAATATTTATTATTTATTTTAGCAAAAACATTATGTTAATTTTTATTGTAAAGTTTATAAACAAGTGGGTCAATGATGAGTGTAATTGAATAATTATTTATTTTAATAATTAATAAAATGATACAGCTATTCAGGGGAGATTGTTAAATGAGTGTTCACTGCCCACTAGGAGGAAGGCATAGTTGTAGAAGGCTGATTGACAAGTGGCAGCACTAGCATTCACTTTCTAGATGTTGCATAAGCATAATCCCTAAAAAAGTGGTCATGTTCCCTGAGAGGGCGAACTGAGTTGGGTGGCTCATTAAAATCCAAAACTGACCCAAAGACCTAGGCAATCTTATATAAACCATCAAATCAAGCAGGAGGCTCACCACTCATTCTGATTTCTCAGAGAATGAACTTTGTGGCTATTGCAAACTGAAAAGTCAGGAACACAAAGAATTTGATGAGGGGATAGCTAAAGTGTTTTGCTGAGTTAAGTTTGCTACTAAGTGCTAAGTTGCAGAAGTATCTTGTGTGGCAGAGATCTCCGTCCTAGTGTGCAGTGAACAAGCTCAGGGGTCCTATGCAAGTGATTTGGTTGATTCAGGAAAAGGTTGGGTCGAATAGTCTCCCTCGAGCATTAGTCCATTTTCTCTGCAACACATTCAAGTTCCAACTCTAATCTATATTAAGACATTTTTTACTTCCGTTTAAGAAGGTTGTAAATTGTTTAGAATGAAGTTATAGTTAATAGATAATTGTTCAATGATTGTAGAATTTAGTATTTGTATAGAGATTGATTGATATAGAAATGAAGATAGATTATCCCTTGTATTTTTTCTCTCACCGAAGTGACGTACTCTAGTACATGAAGATATGAATTATGTTTAAGTAGGAAGATATGATATTATGTCGAGTAATAGTATAGAATGATGGAATCCTTATGCATGATTGTTATTATAACCAATAAAATGTAATATATTTATATGTTGTTTACAATCTATTAGATTTGAGAAGATGTAGTATTTAATTAGAATTTAAAAGCTACAACTCTTAATTATAAGAAGATAAACAATTACAATTAGCAAAGCTAAACTATCATTTACATTACAAGTATAGGAATAGAAAATCAATATAGAGTCTTTTCTTTATGCACTTATTAAAGTGTTTATTGTTTTTCAATACTTTATTTCCCAGTGGTATAAAAACATAAACTTACAGATCCTTGGCCTATCAAACTTTTGATACATGGTTAAGTATTCAAGTGGCAGTTATAAAGAAATAACCATAGTAGTAATCTTCTATTCTCGGCATATATTATTAGTATAAGTGAACAGTTACCATAAGCTTAATAACCATGTCTTCATCTCAATAATAAAACCAGAGAACGCTATATTTGTATAATTTTTAAATGCCAGCCAAGTAAATTCATTTACCCAAATAGCATTTCTTTCTAAACTCTGTATACACGGAAAAAATTAGATTCTCACAGAAGTAAGTTTAAAAGAAAATAGCTACATAAAGGCCTTATGGCCATTGATTCTAAGCCTATTTTGGAAAGGCAAAACAATTAAATCCCAACGTTTACAAGTGGACTACAAACTGTAAACAATAAGATAAACCTAGTCGCTTTTAAAAGCTCTCTACTACTACAATGTAGACTTCATAGTGAGATGTTACTTTAAGAATAATAAAGGATTTGAAAGACTCTTCAAACGTATTGTAAATTCATAATGCAACTTAGTAAAGAGTTTATACATGGAAGTCTCATAGGATTTGCCCCAAATCACATTCCAGTATAAAATTAAACGAATAAGAATTTTCGACACAGGCTTCCTAGCCTAAACCCTAGAGTTCAATTGTAATCTTTACGACCTTTATGCCACTTAAGGCATAAACAATAAAAGATACGATGAGCGGGTATATATTTAAACAATCGCTGCAGAAAGGCTTATAGAAACAACTTTGGCATCATTTTAATAATATCCTTGGCGGGTTTATTACAGAGCTAATATTCTTCTCTTTTATCAAAATAGGAAAACTATAAACTTTGTCTCGAAACCAAATAAAATTGACAATGAAATGGCCCACGACTACATCACTGTGTACTGTAAAAACGATTTATATTTTCTCCTTAGAAACATCTTTCAGATAACCCTGACGTATTTAATAAAAAAAGATATATATCAAACTGGATTTTAGAGAGGCTTCTACGCCCAATACAAAATAAAAAAGATGAAGGCTCACGATCACATTCTCTTTACAAACAGTGAAATTAAGTTAAACATTCAAAGCCCTCATGGGTCAAACTCACTTGAAGCATTAGAGGAAATTTCAACTCAAAATGGGCCTCATGAAAAAAATTAATAAAATAATAAAATAATATCTATTAATTTTGGAGGAAGAAAAGAAAAAAACTACTTTTTTGTTTGTATTTTCGACATATCTCCCTGTGCTTTTGCTCAAATTTTGATTGGGAGAGCTCATTAGATGCAGAATTAAATTATGCATCTAACGAGCATGCACTCGACATAATTTTGACAGACCCCACTACCCCAAAAACAAGAAATACCTGAAAAACATGATGATGAGGTATTTCTTGTTTTTGGGTTAGTGGGGTCCATCAAAAGTATGCCGAGTGGGTACTCGTTGGATGCATAATTTTCTGCATCTAACAATCTCTCCCAATTGAAATTTGAGTAAAAACACTCAGAGATATGTCGAAAATACAAACAAAAAAGTAGTTTTTTTTTATGATACCTATCCCCAAATCTATATTAAAAAAATGTTTAAGACCTATACGATATTTCAAATTTAAAGAAATTTCATTGGCTAACACATGATGACATGGAATTTGAATTAGAGTTAAAAGGCCCATTTTGAGTTGAAATTTCCTCTAATGTCTGTAATTATATAAATACAATTCCAGAATCAAAATGGAAAAAATTAAACCCCTTATCGTTCAGAAGAAAGTGTCAAGACTCCACAATCACAACTCTTACAGCTCTGGAATTTTTACACGGTGACTAAAAAGACGAAATAAACATAGATACCTTATCCAAACCCTTATGAGTATTACTGTAGCAAACAAGTTTTAAAAACCATTAAAATATTATAGAGTGGCATAGTCGTCCATGACTCCACAAGAGATGATTCACGCCCTTTTAATAGCACTGTGTAAAATACCTAAGCAATGTATCACTCTCTTTTCGAACTCAGAGTGGAGGAAAACCCAACGACATGAAACATTTCACAAAAACTAGTTTGTCCTCAAGAGCCACGTAAGGGGGTGACAGAGGTATTACTAGTTAAAGAAGAAGACTTCGCAGCCATAATTGCCTTCCACCTCGTTCCAAATTCGTTCTTGCAAAGAGGACATTAACCTGGAAGTTAAACCATGAATGATTTAAGAAAGACTTGGTAATAAAAAACTTAGAATGTTTTCATAAATCAAGAAATGTTACGAACTAAGGTGTAGAGAAATCTTACCAGTATCATCAGAGTGAGGATAGTGAACCTTCTCAATAAGCAAGCCAATCTTGAAAACGTAAATATGGTCAAGTTTAAGGATCCTCCATCTCTGTCGAATGTTAGAGCCAAAGCACCCAGGAGCCGAAGGCAGAATGGGAAGAACAAAGATTGCCATACAAATAATCCTATCAATGGATTGGCACAACTGTCGAAGAACATTAAAACCCTTAGGGTTTTACAATGCATACTTTGCCAACAACTAGAGGACATATTGAAATCATAGTGCTTGAATTTATAATGAATATTTATACTGTCCTTACACAATATTTAAGTGGATATCGAATTTAAAGCTGACTGTCAACACATCACATCAAATCAAACCCTTATCTATGACATGGTTGCCACTTTGGATAATGGTGTACACGTTATAGTTTACATTCTAATTGTTTGGCTCATATTGTATCTGCAACGATAAAGTTGGGCCATTAGTATCCTTAGGGTAAAACTTTTACCATTGATAAAAATAGATACCATATATTATGGTTTTTTGAACTTTGAAGAATAAGAGAATTTAGGATTAAAACGTTTTCCAGACCCTAGGTTCATTTTGCCTTTGCTCTAGATAGCATCTTAGTATAGATTTTGTCGATTAAGTGGTAATGTGGAGGTACCTCAAATCCTACACATCATAAGCGAGAAGATTCATGCTTTAGTTGTAACGACTAAGTAAGACCTTTGATTCATTCCTTGTACAATTCAAGTTAGAAACAAACAAACGACAACGACAAACTAACTTGCAACAATAAATAAATTTTAGATAGTCAAAAAGTATTGACTTGTCGACAGATCACCAAGTAATAAAGCAAGTAGTAATTTAAATACATGAAGATAGTAATGCATGACGAAAGAGGTATGAGTAATAACATTGCTCTAAATATTATCTAATGAATTCTAATATTGCATGTAGTAAATATTTTTATTCTATTTTACAAATTTAGGGGATGTTACATGTTTAGTTCAAGTTGTAGTGAATTTTACTATTTGTTGCATTAATATCAGTGATTAAATAGATTAATCGCTTATATCAATGCAACAAATAGTACAATTCATTGTAGCTAAATCCTAATGCCTGAGAGAGGAGTGAGTGTAAACAACGCAATCAAATTGCTTTGGATTTTCATTGATATTGTCACATTACATAACATTATGTCAATGTAATCAATTTGCTTTGGATTATCAATGATTCCTTTATGATATCAGGTTTAATTTATAGAGAATTTTATGTTTATTACAAACCTAATATGAGCGAACAAAGTCATTGAAATTAATGTACATTGGAATGATTTAAGTTACATTTAATTTTACTATTAGTTCCATTGATATCAATGATTCAAAGACAAGAATCACAGATATTAATGCACATTGAATCGATTCAAATTAAAGTGAATTCATTGAATCTATTCGATTCAACTTACAATGAATTCAATGAGAGGAATCATTGATATCTTATTATATTTTTATTATGCGTATATACATGCCAACTTAAATATTTTATAGGTTTAAGTTAAACAATGAATTTAATTGTTTGTTGCATTCATATGAGTTATTCAAAGAGATTAATCACATATATCAATGCAACAAATAGTAAAAGGGATGATGCACAATCATGGACTCCTTTAAAGGAACTTTAGATGCCACATAACACTGAAAAAAATGGAACCTCTGACTTTAGGTGACAATTAGAGGTACTTCCCTAATGGATTTGAAGATGAAGTAAAAAGACAAAAGTTAGGTAATTGAATAAGATTTCATTCATCCAACCAGCAGCTGACACGTTTTCCTTTGACAGGTTCTCCTCAACAGGTCTGACTTCGAAAGCTCTGCCTTGACATGTTCAGCCGACAGGTTCGCCTCGACATACAACATATCAACATGCTCTTTGGCAGTTGAAATTATGAACCGTCATAACTTCTTTTGTAACTGAAAGTAGCAGGTAGTCACCCAAGTGTCTCAACATCCTATATAATCATGTACATTAATGTAATATAGACATCAATTGATTCCTCCATCTTTCATGGAGAGGAAGTAATAAATTGGTTCGAATTCTTGCATATTGTCTGTCTGTATACTTCTTGTCGACCTAGTGTGTTTCCTGCTTTGCTAGATCTTTTTATATGTTTCTGCCATAACAGTACTCGAATCATTCAGTCAACTGTTGTCCCCAGCGTTCACCTGAGCATGACCTGTATCATTGGTATCATAGCAATATCTTGTTCAGAGTCTTAAGTTACATAAGCACTTCCATCAAAGTTATTTAACTTATGCTTGTTCAAACACGCTCAAAAACTCAGCAACACAAGCAAACACTTCCTTCGACTTTAGAAAAGATGGCTAAAGAATCAGACAATAGACATGCAACTGATGAGACAAATAAACTCATAGAAAAAGAACTCGCTCTCTAGCGAACTGAAATGTTCGTCTAGTTCAGCAAGATTCTCATGAGAGTTACTATGAACTTTGGGGAATCCTCAACGCAATCTCACTATGATAAAATCATCCCCTTCAAAGTGCAAATGAATCTAGACATACCGAACCTTGAAGGTAATATTGACGCAGAATCCATCAAAAATTGGGTACAAAAATTGGAATCTTACTATGCTGTGAGTCAACTCTCTGAAGTGGAAAATATCACCATTGTATCCTTAAAGATGTCAACCTCCGTACACTGCTGGTGGGAGAATTTATCGACAAATATGGAAAAAGAAGAAGACCTTATAGACACATGGGTAAAATTTGTCAAATATGTTTGAAAGGAATTCTACCCACCCAAGTACCTTGAACAATAGTACAAGAAATGGCAACAGCTAAGCCAGTGGAAAGACCAGTCTGTATAGAGTTATAATGATAAGTTCTATTGACTCATGGACAGACTTAGCGTCCAAGAAGAAGAGAAACTGCTTGTCCTAAAGTATGTCAGCGGTTTATCCCTGTACATTTAGCAAGAGATGGAGTTTCTAACTGTCAGTATGCTTGCAGATGAATTTCATTACACCATCAAGCTTGAAGCTAAAAAAAAAGGAAAATCACATTTTGTGAACAAGACAACAGGTTGACATACGACAAGAAGTCACTAGAAAACTATAATAAGTTCAAGAATCCTTCTCAGCTAACCCTGCCAAAGCCCGATCATCAAAATAATAAATTTGAAAGACAAGAGGGATCACAGCCCGATCCAAATGCATCAACCCTTTTTGCCTCTACCTTGACCACTCCGATAACCTCGACCATCGTCGATGAGGAGGAACAAGAGCGCCTGTTCTATACACAAATATGGGTTCAAAAAAATCCATTACAACTGATTGTGGATAATGGTAGCCAGAAGAACTTCGTTTTTGAAGATCTAGTGAAGAAATTAGGTCTTGTAAACACTCCACATCCTCATCCTTACAATATTGGTTGGATGAAGGATGGGTAGGAACTAAGGATCACATGGCAATGCCGACTCACCTACTTCATTAAGCATTTTGAAGATGAATTACTATGTGATGTGGCACCACTTTGCGTAGACGACACTCTATTCGGTAAACCCTACCTATGGGATTGACATGGTACATATCAATCACGGCCTCAGAAGGTGATTGTCAAAATATGGAATCAATGGTATGGCATACCTGAGCGACAAACCACATCAATGGTTTCTATGATATCTGCCAAACAAACAAAAAAGCTTATCAATCATGCTTAAAAGTTCGCATTAACCATGATCAAGAATCAACATTCCAGGAATACTACAACAACGAGTAGACTCACCGAATAGTGCATCTCCCGACAACAACAATAGATCGACAACATTCTTGAAGAATACCATAACATATTTCAAGCACCAGACGGAGTACCTCTGCATTTTCAGGTAAAACACTCCATTGAACTTGTTCCTAGTTTTTC
Organism: Pseudotsuga menziesii; assembly: GCA_001517045.1. Taxonomy (NCBI): domain Eukaryota; kingdom Viridiplantae; phylum Streptophyta; class Pinopsida; order Pinales; family Pinaceae; genus Pseudotsuga; species Pseudotsuga menziesii. The sequence goes on from LPNX010785328.1 coordinate 75,957, forward strand.
ATTACCTAACGTATATGTTTACATAAGATCCATTCTTGAAAATGAAGAGATTCGTAGAAAAATCCAGGATTTGATCGACAAGGGTTATATCCTCCCCAGCTCCTCTCCTTGTGGAAGTCCAGTGGTCTTAGCTGCAAATAAATATGGGACTTGGTGCATGTGCATCAACTACCGGGATCTCAACAAAATTTCAGTGAAGAACAGATACCCTCTTCCACGGATTGATGAACTCATCGACAATATTAAAGGTGCTAAGTTCTTTACAAAACTCGACCTCAAGTGAGGATACCACTAGATTCCAATCGATTCCACTGATGTATGGAAAACAACTTTCAAGAACAAGGATGGATTGTTTGAATGGTTAGTCATGCCTTTCAGCTTAACCAATGCACCTGCAACCTTCATGAGATATATGGATGACCTTCTATGAACTTTCATCGGTAAACGTGTCATTGTCTATCTCGACAATATCTTGATTTTCATTCGGTCATGGGAATAACATGTCAAACAACTTCGACATATCTTCAACACTCTCCAATAACATTGACTATATCAGAACCTGGACAAATGCTCATTTGCGATGACCAACATCAAGTATTTGGGGTATGTAATTGACTCTATAGGCATTCATGTCGACCCAAAAAAAGTACAAATTCTCAAAGACTGGCCCATTCCTCAAAACATTCATGAACTAAAAAAATTCTTGGTTTGGCTAATTTCTATCGATGATTCATACTTGGATTCAGCCACATCATGTGGCCTTTGAATTAGTTGACGAAAGGAAATGGGAAAACTGTCTTCAAATGGACACTGACACAACAACAAGATTTTGAACAAATAAAAAACAAGCTTTGTACTGCACCAGTACTTGTGTTACCTGATTTGCATGAACCCTTTGAGATTGAGACAAATGCATCGGACTATTACCTCAGCACAGTGATCACTTAGTCAGGTCTCCTAGTCACATTTTATTTCGATACTTTCAATGACACCGTTAGAAGGTACTTGACGTATGAAAAATAACTGTACACCATTGTGCAAGCTCTTAAGAAATGGAGACACTACATTCTTGGCAAGGAAATGGTCATCCTCACTAACCATAAACCTTTGCAGTTCGCTTCGACTCAGTTGAAAATGCAGAAAACCTGACAACTCAAGTGCATTAATTACCTGCAACAATTTCAGTTGGTAATTAAGTATCAGAAAGGCAAAGACAATGTCGCAGCTCATTGTCTCAGCAAACCACCCATTACTCTACTACCTACAGTGATGAGTATGCAGGGTTATGACACCACTACTTGGCCGCAATTGTATTCGGTAGATTGCATTTTTTCTACAATCTATCAACAAGTTGTCAACTATCGACTACTTCTTGAAAGACACCTTGCTATACAAGCTTGGACAACTTTGTGTACCGATCAGTGAGCACTGACATAAGCTCATTTGGGACATGCACTACAACAAGACTTCAGGACATTTTGGAGTCGCAAAAACACTTTTTATCCTCCAAAAGTATTTCTACTGGCCTTCACTTAAATTTGAAGTCAACAAGTACATTCAGTCATGCATGGTTTGTGCCATTACTAAACCGCTGAATCGATGACAAGGATTGAACACACCCCTTCCAGTTCCTAATCGACCATGGGAATCTATTTTTATGGACTACTTGATGGGATATCCTACTACCAAACATCACCATGATGTGATACTAGTAGTGGTCGACAAATTTTCCAAGATGTCTATACTCATACCATGCAATAAGACTATGACAACACACTCGATTGTTCAACTCTTCTTTGAACATGTGTGGAAACACTATGGCCTCCCGATGACCATTATTTCCGACAAAGATTCTATATTTTTCAACACCTTTTGGAAAACTCTCTGGAAACAACTCAACAAGAGACTTTCTTTGTTGACAACCTTCCATCCATAGATAAACGTACAGATAGAAGTTGTAAATTGATTAGTCGTACAAATGCTTTGCATGTACAACAACAAGCATCGTCAAACATGGGATGACAACCTTCCATACATACAACATAGCTACAATTGTGATCAACACATATCTCTAGGAAAGAGTCCATTTGAGATCTGTTACGTATTTCAACCCTCATCGCCTATCGACTTAATCAATTCCTCGACATAGTTGAATGACACCGACTTCGAAGGACGAGAAGTGGAGAAAGCATTGAAGTTCAGAGATCAAATATACAATATTCATAAGCAAGCATAGGAGATGTTTCAAGGAGAAAATGAAAAATCTAATGCCCGACACGACAAGCATCGTATTCGTCATTCATTCCAAATCGTGAATCAGGTCTGGTTACATCTAAAGAAGAAGTGCTTCACTGGTCCATATAGAAAAATGAAACCTTTGCACTATGGTCCATACAGTATCCTTAAACAGATTGGAGAAAATGCTTTTCAGCTCGACATTCCTGCATGCCTTGGCCTACATTCAGTTTTCAATGTAGATCTACTTCGACCATACCATGCACCATTGTTGGAACAGAATGACTTACAGACAACAGAACCAGAAGAAATCCATCCATATGTTTAGGAACCTCTTCTTTGTGACACCATTGTGGGATGACGCATATGCCATAGAAGGAAAAACTCCATTCCCTTGTTTCAAGTGGCTAAAGTTGGACAACTCCCCACGCAAGGAAAATGGTACTCCGCTAATGAAGTTTCCAACAAGTTTCCTCACCTGAAGGAATACACAATGGAGACCATTATTTCTTAAGGAAGGAGGAATGATCCAACCATCAGCCGACATGTTTTTCTTCGACAGGTTCACCTCGACAGGTCCGCCTTCGACAGGTCCTCCTTGAAATGTTCAGCCGACAGGTTTTCCTTCGATAGGTTCACCTCGACATACAACATATCAACATGCTCTACGATGGTTGAACTTTTGGACCATTATAACTTATTTTGTAGCTGAACACATTAATGTAATATCAGCATTATCTGATTCCTCCATCTTTCATGGAGCAGAAGTAATAAATTGGTTTGAATTATTGCATACTATCTATGTGCATACTTCTTGTCGACCTAGTGTGTTTCCTACTTTGGTAGCTCTTTTTATATGCTTCCTCCATACCAGTACTTGACTCATTCAGTTGAATTTTTTCCCCAGCATGCACCTGGTCACAACCTGGATCATTCATAATATACAACTTTAATCTATAGAAAATTTGTATAAATGATTATAAAAATCGTTTCCCTTAAATTGGGTTTTCAAAATTTCAGCACATCATAACATATATGTTTGTGCAGGTGCAACACTAGATGAGGTAAATGATATCATTTTTTGATAAATTCTTCCAGACATATAAAGGACATATGGTATTAGTGCATCACTAGTTTTTCAAAAAATTTCATGAATTAGTTTTTTATTATTAATTATTGAATTCCAAAAACTTTGAAACGAAAAGCGTTGTGTGTGGGTGAACACTTTAGGGGAAAAAATTAATGAAGTTCTTGATTTCTACAAATAATATTGTAGAGATCTCTCTCCTCTAGTGCACCATATAGTTTTCTTGTAAAATGGTGAACGAAATCAAAAGTTATATAAAAAAAATCGATGTATCTATTTTTGAAAACTGACATGCATCATTTAGAAAAAAATACAATTTTAGGAAAAAATTACATATTCAGAAGCATTAGATCGTATTCTACAATATTCTATATTTTCATAAAAAAATATTGTTTTTGTCATAGCAAAAAACACCATCGAATCTGAGCATATTCATAGAGTTTTGAAATACATGCAATAGCCCTTGTTTGTTTTTCATATCCAATAGGTTTGGTAGTTTGAAGCTATTTCTGAACATCATGCCAAGCCTTGTTCTTGTCGAAATTTTAAATTTTACAAAACACATATGCATTATAATGCATATGCGTTTTATATCGCATATGTGTTATAACGCATATGTGTTTTATATCACATATGCGTTTTATATTTCATATGTGTTTTATATCACATATGCATTATAACGCATATGCATTTTATCGCGTCTGCATTTCACTATGTTAATTAAAAAAAATTACATATACATTGGTCTTGGAACACCATACACTTTCTCCCTCTATAACCAACCTTCCCCGCTTTGTCTATCTAACACGCATCCACATACCCTCTATCCATCCCTCTTTATCTAACCATCACTATTTCTCTCCTTCACCATCCCTCTACCTCTATAACCATCCCTCAGCCCTCTCTCTCTCTCTCCCTTCTCTCTTCTCCCCTCCCTCCCTTTCCTTCTACCTCCATGTGTTCCATCCTCTCATTCATTCCATATCTCACTTTCTCC
>LPNX010785328.1:80677-91154 GCA_001517045.1 Pseudotsuga menziesii
TCCTCTCTCTATGTAATCACCGATATTTCTCTCCTTCACCATGCCTCTTCCTCTAAAACCATCCATCAACCCTCTCTCTCCCCCTTCCCTCCCTCTAAAACCATTCCTTTGTTACCCCTCCCTCTCGCTAAAACCCTTTCTCTCTCCCCCCTCCCTCCCTCTCCTTCTACCTCCATGTGTTCCATCCTCTCACTCACTCCCTCCCTCACTTTCTCCCCCTATTGCCTCTCTCACCCCCTTCTCTATCCCTCCAAATTCCTTCCCTTTCTTCCTCTCTCTATCCAACCATTGATATTTCTCTCCTTCACCATGCCTCTGCCTCTAAAACCATCCATCTACCCCCTCTCTCTCTTTGTTCCCTCTCTAACCATGTGTCCCTCTCTCTCACTTGTGAAATCAATCCAGTTTTTCAAGCCTTCATATCTCTATCTTTCTCTCCATTCCTTAATATCCATCTCTCTCTCTCTCTCTCTCACACACACACAATCCCTCATCTCTATCCCTTCATGTAACCATCCTTGACCATCCTTCATTTCCCTAAATCCATCCTCTCTCACTATATTATCCCACTCTCTCACCCTCTAACCATCCCTTCATCCATATTTGTATAGTTCTCTCTCTCTCTCTCTCTCTCTCTCTCTCTCTGTGTGTGACTCTCCCCCATCTCACTCTTTAAACCACTTATAGTATGAAACGAGAACTCGACAGAGTTCTCATTTTTCTTTCTCCTAATTTTTGTAGCTATTATTACCTCCGTTTCAAAAAGGGTTGATACCAGTATCACACATTTTCATTTTGAAGACATTTTTTGGGCCTTTGAATCATCTTTGTCATAAAATATTTTTAATTTCTATTTTCAAGTGTGTTTTTCAGAAATTTAATAAAATAACATACATTTAGAAAAGTTATAATGAAAAACATATATATTTTGCAAAAAAATTCTTTAAAATAAAACATTTTTATGGACAAAAGTAGACATTTTTATTGACAACTTTGTAAAAAAATCAAACCATTTTCAAGGGATTTTTAGAGATATTTTGTATAAAAATGATACTATTTTATATTATTTTCCAAAAAGTGATGATTCACATAAATTCAAGAAAAAGTATACCATATATTTGTAAATAGCATATTAAAAACATTATATATCGGCATTTTATTTCTAAAATAAAGTCTGAAAGTCAAAACATTACTAATATATCTTATCAAAATGTTGTCAAATTTAAAATTTTCTTGAGGGCATGAAACTAATCAATAATATCATGCTGGCCAAATTCTTCATCGAAATTGGAATTTTCTAAGGTTGGATTTCTTAAGGAACATCAATGTCCTCTTCCAATGGGTATTCTATGTCTGCAAGATGCCCAAATTTATCCTTTCCAAACATCTCTCCTAATGGGGGTTGAGGCTCTTTTGACATCTTGGCCACAAGTGTTTCACTAAAATTAAATGTATGTAAATTCACAATTAAAATTTTAAAAAAGATATGTATTAAATTGGAAAAACTAAATACAATTACTAAATATTAAATATTAAATATATTATGAAAGAGAATGTAAAATATGTCCTATATATTGGTGTAAAACAATATTTCACAAAAGTAAAAATCTAGTAGTAATAATAATAATACTTGAAAAGAATGATGTCTAAATCTCATTGATACTTTTCTTTGTTGTTTCTATTGTTATGTTAAAATGAAAGTGTGAAAAAGAGTAAGTTTATTAAAATACATACCTTTCCTAATTTTATTAGTGATGAACCAAAACAATTTAAACAAACCAAAAACATTTATAACATAAAATATTTCACTTTGTTGATTCTAAATGTATTTACTTCTAAGTTCAAAAAGAAGTTGTGGTGCCATGAAAAATAAAAGGATAAAAAAAATTAAGATATTACAAGGAGCTCATCAACCCTAATCAACACTCATTTACAAGCTTCTTAAGAACGGAAATAAAACTCTAAAGCAAATGAACTAGTATAGACCAACATTTGTATGAGTAAACATTAACTATCAGCACCATCACAAAAACATAAACATATTATTTATAAAAATAACCACTTTAAAGAAAATATTACTTTAATTCCTACCTAGTATCTATCATCAATTCTTACTTTATTTAAGATTCATCACTACTTTAAGGTGGTGTCACAGTTTATAGATCAAATCAAAGTGCTTGTCTTAATTTTAGATAGAATGGTATATATTCATGGTGCTTTTCAATGATGCTTTGAAAATAATCACATTTCATTTGAAAATAATAAATTAAATTTATACTTCTTAAAAAAATGTTAAATAAAATATTATATTTCAATCAAATTTATGCTATTTAATAATAAATCTAAAATTAACATATTGACAAGAGACATTATTTGAATGAAAATTTTCAAATTTACACATTTCGAAAAAACAAAAATTAAATAAAATATTATATTTTCAATCAAATTTATGTTATTAACGATAAATTTAAAATTATCATATTCACAAGAAACTTTATTTGAATACATGTTTTTAAATTGTATTAGGAAAACTTGTTAAATAAAATATTATATTTTCAATCAAATTTATGCCATTAATAATAAAACTAAAATTATCATATCGAGAAGAAACATTATTTGAATACAAAAATTTAAATTGTATTAATTCTTCGAATTAAACAACTATTATATTGGATTGGGGTTTGAATATTTTTAATAAAATGAGTTCAACATCAAAGTAGTCCATAAATTATATATATTATATAAAATTAATAACATTGAATCAATACTATAATAAACCAACATCCGGTTTCATTCATTCTCAAGGCACATGAATTGGTTTAGGAAACAAGCCAGAAGCATGGAGCATTATTCTATCCAAGGGCCCCGGGATACAGGCCAAGTTGAGTTGCGATAAAAGGAAAAGTTTCCACACCTTATTGGCTCGGACAACGGATGGTACCCAAGTCAAAACCTTTTTTTTTTCCATAGAAAAAAACCATATATACCCAAGTCAAAACCTATCATCCTTCATATGTTCGTTGTAAATATCACTTTTCTTTGTTTCTTTTTCCTCGATGCAACTAGCTACTAGGTAGATATTTAGATCTCAAATCGATTTATAGATCTCTATAATCGGATGATTCAATAGTTACATAATCTCCTTTTTACACGTATATGGATGGGCCTAGCTCCTTCAGAATGGCCAACCTCATATTACATAGATAACTACTATCTTCCGTGCGTCTTTCAAAAAAGTGTTATAACTAGCAATTGCCCCAAGGAAGGTGCAATAATACGTCGTTAAGGTAGTTGTTAGCTGGTAAGTGAGATAAAAAAGTGTAACATTGAAGTGAGCCAAAAAAATGGAGAATAAATATATATTCTGTGCCAATATTGAGACAGGTCACTTGTTGCAAACAAGAACTTATGGAGATCCCAACGCTATTCCAGGAAAAGCCACCTAGTCATAAAGAAGGATTTCCAATATTACTATGGAGGACGAAAATGTCAGAAACAAGAAATGGTGCACTGTGGTCTAGAAACTCAAGTGAGGTTTGATGACCTCCTGTACAACAAAGAAAGTGAAGATTCTCATTCTAGGCCAAATCCAATTGAGAATATGGCAGTATGTATGATCGTGGCACTGATAGTGAGATTTTGGTAGTACTCGAAATGTTTTTCTACCCAGAGAAATTTATTTTGAATCCAGTTACAATCCCTGTGTCTAATCGAAACTATAATCGAGACGACGTGTAGGATCTGCACAAATCAAAAGACATTGAGCTTCGTCTGAGAATGAGAAAGATATTGGAGGAATTGGTTCTTATAAAGGCAATAAACCACAACCAACTTAACCACCAAAAAATAAAACAACTAGGTCCCATTTTTTCTTTACTCCATATTAATCAACTTGTTTTGTTAGTTCCTACCCAAATCATGTCCAATACAATGTTCTTAAAACTACTAATTTCTAAACATATAGTGGATATGCTACAAACTATGGTTATACTCATATGTGCTTACAAAACCATATCTATGTCTACACTTTTCACCTTAACTTATTTTACCCAGGTATAGGACAAAAACAAATATCATCTTTTAGATTTCATTATATGATATGATTGTCTATGCAAAGATCACCCTCAAGAAGACATGCATTTTGTTATGGTATAAACTTCAACAACTCCACAAATATGAGCCTTCTTAATCATACCTTTTAAATGTGTTTATAACAAGCATGTGAAATTGTTAAATATGTATAATGTTCATTGTTAATAAACTAATCTTCTTCATTGGTGACTCAGCATGGACAGCAATTGCATTCTTGATTTGCAGAAAAAATGACTGATATAGAAGCTTCACTGAAGTACATCAAAATTTATATTAGCACAAGATGAGACGTGATCTCCTGCATGTTAAAACTCCCTATGCGAATCAAATATCCTCTTGTTAAGGGTGCTTCCATAATATAATTCTAGCACTCTGCAAGTACCCAATACATTATCCATAGTTTTCTTAAACCACAATTATCAGTTATACACCCATGGTGTAGGTTTTGGTATTTTGGCTACACTAAATCTTAATATAAATGCTAACTGCTAAAGTATTTGTTATTTACATGCAAAATCCATTTAGTTCATCTTCGTGGGTCATGCCTTTGAACTTCAAGAGTGCACAATGCTTCTTATGGTACCACTTAAAAATGTAGTAAAAACTCCACCCATATTAAAAACGTAGTAAAAACTCCACCGATATTAAAAAGGGAATTCTCATAGTCAAGCCCAAAGAGCCCTTTTACCAAGCAACCACATCCAGAATTATTTGTTTGCTTTGGAAGAAAAACGTAGTAAAAACTCCACCCATATTAAAAAGGGAATTCTCATAGTTAAGCCCAAAGAGCCCTTTTACCAAGCAACCACATCCAGAAGACTTTGTTTGCTTTGGAAGAAAAATGTAGTAAAAACTCCACCCATATTAAAATGGGAATTCTCAGAGTCAAGCCCAAAGAGCCCTTTTACCAAGCAACCACATCCAGAAGTATTTGTTTGCTTTGGAAGAAAAACGTAGTAAAATGCCTTTGGAAGAAAAACGTAATAAAACTCCACCCATATTAAAAAAGGAATTCTCAGAGTCAAGCCTTTAGAAGAAAAATGTAGTAAAAACTCCACCCATATTAAAAAGGGAATTCTCAGAGTCAAGCCCAAAGATCCCTTTTAGAAACCAACCACATCCAGAAGTCTTTGTTTGGTTGCACTATACAAACAAATTCCTTTATTAACAAGGGAAAGCAAGTTCAGCCATATTTGAACCTAGGTCATCATTACCTTACTGCTAGACCATGGCCTAACTAATTTTAAGAGGCAATCTAGATTATCCATATTATTGGTACTAATAACTTAGATTGTCCACAGCTTGAAAAATTGAATATACCTTCTATTCTTCAGCTACTAATATAAAACAGAAACACAAAAATAAAAGCATCACTTATGCATCCATCTAAGATTTCATTTATGTGAGATCATTACACTTCTGTCATAAGCAAGAACTATGGCAATAACAACAGTCGGGCTTCATGCTGACTTGCTTTATTGACTAACCGTAAGCAATAAAGTAGATAAACTAACCTTAAAAGTGTTCTTGGAAGTTCTAGTCCTTACTAGCTATTGGAAGGTGTAAATTTATACAGGACCCAAAATTATATAGAATAGAAATGCTGACTTGTTGGTGCCTGAAATAAAAATCAGGAGCACTCTTACAAGTATATGTTACATATAAATGAAAGCATCAACCAGTACAACCACCCACCATTTTAAAAGAATAAGGTTCGAAGAACCCACTCAGTATAGTTACATCGTACTCATATAGAGACATTCTTGCAAATACTTAACATCTTAAGACAAATTTTCCTCCAACTAGGCAGAAAAATGTACATTTTCAAGAATGAAAAGTTGAAGAATACAGCATTGCTTTGAATTTGCTCAAGCCTGGAATTAAGAGCATAAACAACTTCATTCCATTTCAGTCACAACAGATTTGAAATTACACCTTTGATTTTCTTCATCACACTATACATAATAGCAGTCCTCGATTGCAATCCCATAACACGTTTCTCAACTTTCTACTGTGAAACTCTTTCAAGGATATATGAAATTGCAGGAATCACTATCAGATATGCAAAGGGCTCAAAAGGGGATAAGGCAGCCACTTCCCTTTGATAGATGTGGCAGTTGTGAAGTCTACTAAGAAACTGGAAGGGTTGGAGTAGGCACTGATGCATGAAAAGCTTGAGAAATTGATGAACATTGCGTAGGGATGATATATCATTGAACTGAACTGAACCGAACTGTGTACTCAGTACCAAAGATTTCTGCTATAACAATAATACAGGTTTATTTTTCTGTTCCTGATTTGATGATGGATAACACTTTCATTGTGAGCCTAATGTCCATTGAAGATGGTTTTGAGCAGATGCTTCTGGAATTCCTGAACCAGAGGCAAGCGTAGTCTACAATTAATTATATATCTCTAGAAAACAAAAAAAGAAAGAAGTTGAATCAAAAGAACTACCTAATGGACCCATAAATGGCTGTTACAGTAATGCAGTTTATTTTTCTATTCCTGCTATGTTGATGGCTAGCACTTTCATTGTGTTTCTAATGTCCATTGAAGAAGGTTTTGAGCAGATGCAAGATCAGATCCCTAGAGGAATTCCTGAACCAGAGGCAAGCTCAGATCCCCAACTGAGGTACACACCTCAATGTGATAGAGGAAAGCAAGATCCTCATTGTCTAGCTCCTTTGGATTGATATGGAACTGCAAACCATTGATGAAATAGAACAAATTAAACTTGATATAAAAATGTGTTTTATCATGAAAATAACAAATCAAAATACAAATCCCCAATATTAACATGAATCAAAGATAAAGAGAGAAAAATACAAACCCCAAGTACTAATCCGAAGAAGAGAGAAACAAGTAGTCTAGTATCTATCATCACCTAACCAGCATAGCCTATTAATACGAAAAACAACATCATTGGAAAACACATAAGAATTCCACCGATTGACCAAGTTACAAGATTAAATTGACCAAGTTGCAGCAATTTCAAATGTGAAGCATTCCAAGTTCCATTTTCGCACATTTAGATATTGACTTTTCAAAGAGTCTAGCAAACCCATATCCATTTACATGCAAGTTAGACAGCTATTTTTCTTTATATGTTGCCTTTTAATTTGATTTTAATTTTGAGGTGCAAAGCTTAGGGCTCAAGCAGAACACCATGCATTTTCTTTTAGACTCATTTCCAGAACTAATAGGCAGATTTATTCGCAACACATAAGCCCAGGTGCAGAGCTACTACTTACAGCAGGAGAAGACCAACTTCCACAACATAATGGAAAGGTAATCAATGGTTCAGACCACTCTAAACCATAAACACTGTGCATCATTTCCTTCTCTTCATATTTTCCATTTTTCCAATAGGACTAGCATTCAATCAACTTGGGAAGGTCAGCTAGATACATAACTGGAAGAATTTAAAATGTCTTTTCTGAAATGGAAAATTATTACATAAACAAACTTACATATTTTGAGTGAAAGGGTGGTCAAAGTATGAAATGTTCAATAGCCAATGTAGTCATCGACTTCCCTCCAACATTAAGGACTATGTGTAACCCTCCCATCACAATATTCACAGAAATTAAATGACTGCAAAACAGTGGCAATATGAAATTCTACAAATTATTTCATAATCTTATTTCCATTTCAGAAGCAGGGTAACCTGTCAATATATAAGTTATAAAAAGTGCCTTCAATGTTCACCCTCTAATATAGGCAGCTACTACTATAGGAAACGAGCAATAAAGTCAATTGATTGCATTCTTCATTTTTGGCTGTCATACCTCGCGCATGAGTGAAACAACATTCTGAGGGGTTCTTGGTATTCGATGTTCAACGAAGGCCTAAAGTTTCTCAATTGTAAAAGTTAAATTTGTATTAGTCACAAGAAGATGCATCCTAAAGTGAAGATCAGTTGTTTAGAAAGCAATAGACAAAAACTGGGAGAGCCCATTAATGAGTTTGTTGTGATAGCAATAAAAAGAAGCTATAGATGTAAATTAGGGGTTATGTTACCATCATACATGCATCATGCAGGCATTGTAAATGTTGATCCAAAAGGCTAGCTTCTGCTGATATGTCAAGCCCTTTACATCTCCAGAACATAGTTTTCTCACAAGAAATCTGAAAAGCAGAGACTTATAAATTAGGCCAAACCTAAAAATGACTAAATGAGAATGGAAACGTTGTAAGGGTGACCTTTCAATGATCAACACAAATAATCTAGATTGTTTACAGTAAAGGAATCAGTACAGGTGAATGATTTGTCCAAATAGCATTTAAGAGATGTTTATTGGTATTCCAATAAAGTGACAAACACACCTCAATCTTCTGAATAAATAAGCACAGCTTAGGAGCCGATCCAAGTCAAATGAGACTACAGAGATATCATGGAAATGTTTGTATGGACCAATATCTCTCGGGATTGATTCAGAACAAACACCATAAGGATATTTGAAATGTATTTCTTCTAAATATTCCATAGGTATTTTACAGTTTAAAGTGCTTCTCGAGCCATAGATTTTTGGGCTTACACTTGAAAAAGTTGACCGTGAAGCTATTGATGGTGTCTCCTTATTGTTTTCCAACGATGGCCTTGTTAGCTTCAAAAAAATACTCATCAAGCACTTTACAATATCTTCAGAAAGCTTATTTTGTTGTGTACTTTTCCCATCTTCAAAAATATTTAGAGATGGTAGTTTCGTTGGTCCAAAATGAGTAATCACTGGAGTATGCTGTGTCTAGAAGATGTCATAATATCATACATAATTGAATCAATATATACTCATATAATATTCTTAAAGTGCAGGTGCACATAAAAAAAAATGTATGTTCTTTACAACTTGAAATGAATACTCATATAATATTGTTAAAGTGCAGGTGCACATAAAAAAATGTATGTTCTTTAAGCAAGTCTTTTGATATCATACAAGATTCAGTATTTGCTACCTTTTTCTTTGGTGTTAGGGGTTGTGTCTCCATAAGAGCTGTACGAATGAGTGATCTTTGTTTTTGAGCTCCGGTCTGGAGGCAAAGCATGTAGGTTATTATCTTTCAAATGCAACTGGTTCTCTTTCTCGTGGATAATAACTAGTATCCTTGAATTCCTTTGCTCTGTTGAGAGTTCTAATGCCTTTGTTTCTTCAAGCCCCCTGTAAAAATGAAGGCTACCATTCATAGCCTGGGATAGAAAGAAGAGGCTCTGGGTGTCTGATATAGAGCCCAGAGACAGTTGTCTTCTATGAAAACCTCCAGTTTCCAAAGCCCTATCATGTGTTCTAGGGACTCTATTTTGTGTTTTAAGATTGCTATCTAGTGAAATCCCTTTCATGGAATGGGGCAGACTTCCTACAAAAATAATCTTGTTTTCCTTGTTTCCTAACATGATCAGATAAATCTCCCGATGAGGTAGACCTACGCAATACTCTCTTTGCCTTCAATTGTTCAGCATTTCCAAGAGGTTCCTTCTTCTTTGTGGATGATGAGGCATGCTCTTCATTCTGATACATACCTTGTCTCATGTGTACAATTTGTTCCTCTAGGTAAACACTGCTCAGATCTGCAGCCAAGATAACAGAGTATGAATTTCCTCCTTTCCATCCATGAGCTTGCCTCTGACATAAAGGAATGCTTTAGAGAAGTCAATGTTTAGCTGATATTAATTATTCTTTGAGGTAAAGCATGACCAATTTATGTTCATGTTCAGATAAGAATATGAAACCACTGTGGCCATGGAAAACTTATAAGCAATCATAAAGAAATATATTGTTGGCAAGAAAATTCACTTCTTCCAATCCTGAGTTAATCAAAGCTTGATGAATTGATACATCATCCCTGCGAATAATCTTCCAATGGACTTCTACATTTGTATTGTCATTAATGTTTTTATAAACAAAAATACTATGGAGCAAGATACCTGTTAAACTACTATCACAATTACTGAATAGTATGGTTAGAAATTGAATAACCTTAATTTGAAAATGACCAATTGAACACAGGAAGATTTTTGCATACCCAAATGTTCCTAAAACATCACTGCATGTGATATATGAAGATGTTGACGCCCACCTTTCTAGCCCAAAATATTACAACTATTATAGTTAAAGCCACACTAATTTTGTTGAAAATTTTCATTGGTGCAGAATTCCAAGTATCAGTTTACAAATCTATATCATGAATAAGATTTATAATAATACTGAACCATCAAACTTAGTCTTGATGCTTCTTGCTTGAAAATATTTATACTTGTGGTTCAAACTCTTCAGAAAGAAAGATGTCAAAAGACTTCACATCTCCGTGAATGACTGACAAAAAAAATCCATTATGCAAGTAATATAATGATTCAACAACACCTATTGCCACTTTCAGTTGAGGTGTA
>LPNX010785328.1:91259-111184 GCA_001517045.1 Pseudotsuga menziesii
ATTAGGTGTGCTTCCATAGAGTAAGAATCTCACATTAGTTGATGGGTATGTAATAGACATTTCTGACACAGATGAAATTTGGATCTATTATGTTGTTCAAGGGGTGTGCTTCAACAAAGTAAAAATCTCCCCTGAATTGATGGGTATGTAATAGAAATTTTTGACATAGAGGAAATTTGGATCTGTTATGTTGCTCACTGTCACAATGTCTTGCATGTTAACTCCGAATCTAGTTGCAATTGAGGTGAGAGTATTCTGATCTTGTAGAAATAACTTAAGAGAAAATTCAATACATTATTGGAGCACCCACAGAGGAGATCCATAGTGACCACCATCCCAAATGTTCAATTATTGATGTGCTAGACAGTTATGCAAGTCCTTCAAAATCTATTTCCACCATTGGTTACAAAAAACCACCATTTTTCATGATAGTATGTATAGTTCTAGTCAGATATTGCTTCCTAGAAAGGAAGCAAGAACAACTCTTCTTTACAAATACATACTGATCCTTGGTGTGGTGCTGAAGATTTTATCAAAGGTAATGTCAATAGGGGTAACATCAAAAAGTGATTGCACTGTTATCAATGTCTTAGTATCCTTTATCCGTGATAAAGGATTCACAAACCCAAGTAGTGTTAGAGCAATGAAAAGGATTGGTGGACTAAGATGATGCTGGAGCAGAGAAGCTTGTAAAGAATGCAATAGACAAAATCAATACTGGATGAATGAAAGTTTGGAAAACCTGTAATAAATTCATAAACTTCCTTATACATATATCCTTCCTAGTACTGCCATGTTGCATTAGTCTCCATAATCGGAAGCAGGAGGGTTTGACAGGTAAAACACATGTTGGGTAGTTTTATATATGGCATTGGCTGGTGGAGCATTTTGTCCCTAACTCAAATAAGGACCTAATATTAAGAATTTCATGCTACAGTATCATTTTAAAGCCGCATAACTTAGATGAGGACCTAATATTAAGAATTTCACGCTACAGTATCAATTTAAAGCCGCCATTTTTTTGTTGGGTATAGCTGCAAAGACTACTAACTAAATATTTACTCATCGACATCAAATTAAATATATATTTTGTCTTTTCCATATAAGCAGATAAGCAATTTGTCTTTAAGGTATACAATATTGCCTTTATATTATTTAAGGGGATTGATTCACAGCCTTTCGACCCGGCCCCTTTATTGCCTCAGCGTGTATCGCAGTCTCAACTCCAAAATCCGATTCTGGAATGAATATGTGCACTTTTCAGGAAGAGAAAGTAAAAATGTTTCAATATCCAACCATACAATGAATCAATAGCTTGCAAAGTAACTACTATCTGTAACCATCTCTCCCAATTCTTAGAAACATAATCTTTTTGAATGAAATAATCTTTTTGGGTATTGAAGATGCCTAAAAACACTAAATCATATCTGTGTACAACAATAATTATTGAATCTTGGTAGTTTGTGACTTCAAAAAAACAATATGGGCAATATCTATAATCTCAGTCAGTGACCTACAGCAAGCTACAAGAATTTCGGACAGTGTTTTAGTTGGAAATAGTATCAGAAAAACCTCTAATAACCCATAGCAATGGTGAAATGATATCAACAACAGTAAGTAAAAGGAGATACCCAACGGCAAGATGGCCTTTCTGTGGTTGAATGATTCATATGGTCAGCTCCTATCCATAGTCCAACAATTGTACTGGTACACATTGATTGATCAATGGGTATCCTACCGGGGCAATCAAATGCCATCGCCTATATGACAAATTTAAGTCCCTCATGTCTCAATCCTTTGAGTCTTTCCATATTCTCTGGGAAAACAATAGTGCAGCGGACAGTTTGGCAAATGTAGGAGCCAGACTTCCCCAAGGCCACTTCATCCAGGATGGAAATCCTCCCCTTCTCAAACACATTCCATGAATTGCAGGTTTAAGTCCTTTCGCCGAACCTCCCTCCTCCGAAGCAGATTTTGGCAGCCCTTTTCTTTGTTTAAATTATTTGGAAGTCCCATAGCACCCCCCCTTTTCTCTTATCCTCCCTCCTTTCCCCCTTTCTTCTTTTCCCCCTCCCTCCTTCCCCTTATCCCTCCCCTCTCCTTATCCTTCACCCGTCATCCCTTTATCGCCCCCTCCCAGCTGGCCTCCATCCCCCTCATCCTTTCGACGGCTATAAACATTTATTAGCCTGTCCTGTCCTCACTTCTTTCTTAGCCGCATGGTTTTCCCTCCTACTCACGGTCATAGCAGCCATTAAGTTCATCCGGCCTGTGAGTTATTTCCCTCCTCCTTCGCACGATTCTCGTCTCATTGGATTTATCTCCAGAATGTTCACCGGTAGAGACATGTTCTCCTGCTTTGCTCTGGGGTTTGGCTCTGGTTCTACAGAAATTGTGCATTTTCTTTTGACTGTTGTAGCAGGTGTCGAAGAAGGAATACTGCAGGGCATACCGTGGCAGTCCCTCCCTCTAATTCATGCTTTCGTGAAGGAGCGTCTCGCTCTTGCTACCTTCTCTGTTTGCCATTGCAGTTCAGGTGAAAGTCTGGCCCATAATGGCAGTTTGAATCGGGTCTTGGGATGTCTGTGTACAGGTTGGAAAGAAGGAGCGGGTGGAATATTGGCTCTCTCAGAGCAGTTTGGGGACGCTGCGTTGCAACAAGAGCTTGAAGACCTCAGGTGCATTCTCAGTGCTATCTTGGGTGGGAACCAAAAAAGTCCTGTCCGTCCTTTGTATAGACAGTTCACTTGCATCTCAATTGCTGTAGATTCAGGCAGAATGGATTGAGCTGGGGAAAACGCAGGCTTAATGGACATCAGAAAGAACCTTCGTCGTTTATATGAGATGACAACTATAGGGATCATGGATGCTAAAGAAATGGCGAAAGAAGTCAAAAGCATGGGGGAAACTGTGAGCTACACCTCGTTACAGATAAACAACCATGATGTTCGAATAGATGATAACAAAAGCAGCCTGCGCGAAACGATGGGAAAGGTGGACAAAATTCAGGAAGACCTTGAGAAGCTGCTCTCTATGAACCAGGGAAGCAGGGTTAATGGGGTAAACACAGGAGCTGTTCAGCCAATGGAAGAAGAGTTCGTCGTGCAGCCCAGGGCTCTCAGAGGCAACCCTTAATATCTCTCTTCTTGTCTCTGTTTTTACTTTTGGTTAATTTTTTTTTGGTTATGTAAGCAGTTTGTCAGGGTATATACTACCCAAGACCCTAGTAATTTTGAAGAAACTATGTGCACAATTTTTTGGAAAACTCTTTGGATCAGTCTGCTATGCAGCAATTTTGGCCTGCAGGAATACTCTATCCTGCCTGTGATGTAATGAATGGCTGTGCACAGCCTGTTTATAAAATCCCTTTTTTAGTTTTTGTTAAAAAAAAAAAAATCCCTATTATGGTCCAACCCTTGTTCTAAAGACCATGTATGGTCAGCTCTTATCCATAGACCCTTGGATAAATAGCCATGATGTATGCTGATTTTATAGAAGAGACACCTAGGTATGGCATATCTCCAGATACTTTGTTACAGCGAACGTTTCTAGGTTCTTTTGCAACTTGACCATATTTTTTCTAGGCCAACTAAGTCATCTTAAAAATCAAACAACACTATCCACTGCACCTGAAAATAATCATATCTTTCTCTTTAAAGATAATCTTCACCTTCTCTTCACAATTTTTACTTTTTCCAACATTTTCTAACTAGTCTTTTTTAAGACAATTAGATTTTATGCTTGGCTTTAACCTTTTTCCTATCCAAGTATTTGCTACCTAATGCTGGAAAAGATAATTAGAACCTAAATACCCAAAAGCATCGAGTTGGACAGACCCAACATTAGAAATAAAGGTCAATTAGAACCTAAATACCCAAAAGCATCGAGTTGGATGAAACCATCATTATAAATATATAATTGCTTCAACCAGACTCCAAAAATACCTGTTCTGACCAAAACATAAAAATCTTTGACAAGACAAACCTCTTGGCTAGCATTTCTAGTTAAAGACGAGGGTTTCATTAAGGAGGAGCTGCTGGTTGGAAAGAGAAACCAGGAAGACTGTTTTCTCTAGCGGAAATTGCTACTGCAATGTCGCATTGAAGCCTCCATCAAGGCCATGATTTTTGGCCCTTGGATGGCTTGTAGGAACCCGATCTGGGAAAGCATTTTATTATACTTGTCAATGATATTAATATTACACTCCTAATACCATAGGGGAGACTAATAGCAATTAAATATATACTAGACAGAGAGAACTATTTAGTATTAAATCTGATTTCATATGTTGGCTATTGCAATTGCTTCCTATTACCCTTTTTTCAGCAAGGGGTAACCTAGATCAATTGTTTTCGAGATGTTATCGCATAGCTACTTCTGCAAGAAGCTGCTTTGTTTGAAGAGGCCAGCAAGAAAGCATATCTTTCAAATATATTTCAGTATAATAGATTCTAGACACCTCCACTCAGACAAAACCATTTTGAGAAATTTAATAGCTCACACTTTATATTTCTGAAGGCCTATAATTAGAGTAGAAATTCATCCCTTACAAACAGTTCCACCTATCAATCCATTCTAGGTTTTTCTATAATTTTTTTTTTATCTATGATTCCCTTATGAGAGGGAAAGCAATCCATCATTTGAAGACAAGAATATGGATATGATTTAAGAATTCTAAATAGGATTATAAAACTCTCATACAGGAATAAGTGAAGCAAAAGATATGCCCATCTTGTTTCATCCACAATTCTAAATGCTAACTTTTCACTAAAACATTATGCTTGCAAACTAGATCTTCAAGGCATTCATTCAATGATTTTAATCACCTACTAAATCTTGTTGTGTTCATCAGATTTTAAGTTTACCTTTTGAGGAAGAAATGATGGAAGACAAGGGAGAACTCCTAAAGGTCTTGTGAAGGCTCTTTCCAATGCTCTGTGCACATCCTCCTAATGCCTAAGTGTTATGCGTAGCCTATCAACCTAGAATTTGAAGAGAACACATAGTCAATAATATAGACATTAGACTTTGGCTACATATATTTATTCCATTTAGATATATACCAAGGAGAATTTCAATCACATTACAAAGACAAAAACAACCCAAAATCTGGACAAATTGGGAACAGTCAGAATCAATCAACAATGAACATTGCTCATATAAAACAATTAGCTCACACATAGGTGAACTATTGGATTTTTACCATTTACTAATCTATAGAGGGATATGAACTTCGGAGTACCCCAACTTGAACCACTATGAGAACAAATTTCAGTACTTGAACTGCAATGGTTAAAGTTTATAAGAGGGTGTAGACCTCCCAAGCCATGGTGAGAAATGTGTGCCTAATATGCTCATGGATGTATGAAAGCCGAGCTCTTCCAGCTCAAAAGTAAAAATCAAAATCATAAAATCACAGAGCTTTATACATTAGAGTTGAAGTACTAACTCTTAAGGAAAACCCTGACTGGAATTTAGTTGTAGTGAGCAACTCTAGCAAGCAGCAAGAGAGAGAGAGAGAGAGAGAGAGAGAGAGAGAAACAATAGTAACAAATATCATACATGTTGCTCAAGGCTTAATATTCTTTCCCAGCATGAAGACGTTTGAGAGCGAGCATTCCCTGCTGTGGGTCTTTGAAATTCTTGTCTCTGAATACCCTTCAAGAAAAAAAAAACATCAGTTATTGAGTTAAAAAAGGATGGATCGCATTCTGTTGGATGGAGTCTAAACCTTAGTTTGAATCAACGAATAAGAGAAAAAGTACCTTGTCATCATTCCCATTTATGTTTTCTAACCAAGAGAATCTATTGCTCTGGGAAACAATGGATTCCTTCTCCCCACCATGATATGATAACCTATCAGAGTAGCACACAACACAAGAACAATGAACTATAATATAAATAAAGTATTCTGTTGTTGCCATTAAGAGGAGGGCGGCTAAAATAAAGTAATTTTTTTGTTTCTTCTTGTATAAAATGGACAAATAGCATGGAAAGAAAAGTAGATAGGACAGTACCTTTTATTTTGGAGTTGGATCCTTTGCATGCCACAAAGGAAGCTTGCATTGGCGAGAACAAGAGAGGACAAGTACAGATGAATCAACTATACTAGTAAATTAAAAAATCGACTATCAAACTGTTGCAACAATTATTTACTTACAGACCATATACTCTCTTATGGAGAGTATTTTGAAACGATTTGAGTATCGCAAATATTTGAAACCAGCTGAATGTACAAATAGTATACTTGTAGTAGAAGGTAAAAAATGGGCAACAAATTTACTTTCAAACCAAGTATAGAGACACCAAGGGGGAAAAAATAGACATAGGTATGAAGTCAAGAAGTACAAGGTAAATATACACATGGGATAAATGTACAACATAACTTAAGAATTTAGTATATATTGTGAATTGTTTCTCTAATCATAAGAAATTATTTGAAACAAAATGAGGATTGCGAATATTTGAAACCAATTTAATGTACAAATAGTCTAAATTGAGTAGAAGTAACAAATGGACAACATATTTACTTTGAAACCAAATATAGGGACTCCATGGGAAAAAGAATATAAATATGTGTAATGACAAGAAGTAGAAACTAAATATATACATGGATTAAATGTACAACAGAAGTTAAGAAGTTAGTATAATGTGAATTGTTTCTATTTACATAGAGTTTGTTGCATTGTATTTGTAAAAGAACCATTTGTTTGATAGAGTATATACTTTAGAGAGGTGCATTACATGCAAGCAGAAGAGAAATATAATAAATGTACATGTATTGTGGTAGTAGTGGAAGCATGTAATATATACAATGTTTGTGCATTCCATGTGTGAAAAATTCTAATACATGTATTCAATCAAAGCATAGGTTATGGACAAGGTAGTACGTACAAGTGAAGGGTAGTAATGGCAACTGAAGAACGTGTGGGAATCAAAGAAGAAGGGTTGTTGGGTTGTAAGGAGAGGGAAAAGGGAATTGCAAGCAAGGAAGAGGCTTTAGTCATAAATGCAAGAGGGATTATGGCAATGACAACACCATGTAATGTTTATGTATTGAGCAAGACAAGGGTGGCGGGATACTAAGTCTTTGCATATCTTGCGCGTGGTGTCCCTTTAATCCATATGGATCATGCGTTGAAGGAAGGATCTTATTTCTGAGAGAAGCTTAATAGTAGGGTGAATCGGATTCAGTGGGATGTTTGAAGTCGATTGGAAGCGTGCTTCAATTTGTTGTAGTGATGCTTGTTGTTCCTTGATCTGCTTGTAGAAGTCAGCAAGGGTGTTCAGGTATTGCATGTCCATGTTTGTTGTCGAAGAGCTAGGAAGAGAGAAAATAGAGCCATTAAAAGCTTAACATGTTCAAATAATATAGAGTAAAGGAAGGCACATTTTTTTTTTTAATTGAATTGCTATACTGACAGTTTTTTTTCATAGTAGAGAATAACAAAAGCAATAACATATTCACATCATAGATGAAAAGAAAAAAAGTTGAAAACTTGTGTAATTGACATTTTGCTATTCTTTTTTTTGTTTGTTCTATTGCAGAGAAAAGAATGTTGTAAGTGTAATGTTATGGTAGATTCAAGTAGATGAAACAAAACGAAGTTAAGATGTTGGAAGCAAATGAACAGAAATATATGCATGAGTGCAAGAGTGTTTTTTTGGGGGGTGGATGGGGGGAGGGAAGAAGGCGAGGTTGTTTTGTTTTGGTATTTAGCAAGCAAAAAGTGATAGTATTTGTTTTTATGGTGTTGTTTGTTTATTATTTTCTGTGTAACTGAGAAGAGGTGTGGGAAGAAATGCATGGGTGTAAGCATATGTGAGAAACTATGTTAAGCAACGTGTGGTGGAATTGATCTGGAGGCAATTAAAGTTTCTTCTTGCTTTCTTTGTTGGACAGAAGGGCTATCCTTCATACGTGCATAGTGAGCAAAAGAAAAAGATGGCATTATGCATAGGTCAGTGATTTGTCCAACTCTTGAAATTGTAGTAAATGTTAGCCCTAAGAAGAGCTAGGAAGAGAGAAAACAGAGCCATTAAAAGCTTAACATGTTCAAATAATATAGAGTAAAGGAAGGCACATTTTTTTTTGTAATTGAATTGCTATACTAACAGGTTTTTTTTCATAGTAGTGAATAACAAAAGCAATAACATATTCACATCATAGATGAAAGGAAAAAAAGTTGAAAACTTGTGTAATGGACATTTTGCTATTCTTTTTTTTGTTTGTTTTATTGCAGAGAAAAAAGAATGTTGTAAGTGTAATGTTATAATAGATTCAAGTAGATGAAACAAAATGAAGTTAAGATGTTGGAAGCAAATGAACAGAAATATATGCATGAGTGCAAGAGTGTTTTTTTGGGGGGTGGATGGGGGGAGGAAAGAAGGCGAGGTTGTTTTGTTTTGGTATTTAGAAAGCGAAAAGTGATAGTATTTGTTTCTTATGGTGTTGTTTGTTTATTATTTTCTGTGTAACTAAGAAGAGGTGTGGGAAGCAATGCATGGGTGTAAGCATATGTGAGAAACTATGTTAAGCAACGTGTGGTGGAATTGATCTGGAGGCATTTAAAGTTTCTTCTTGTTTTCTTCATTGGACATAAGGGCTATCCGTCATACGTGCATAGCGAGCAAAAGAAAAAGATGGCATTATGTGTAGGTCAGTGAGTTGTCTAACTCTTGAAACTGCAGTAGGCATGGTGTCCATTTGAACAAAATTAACTTGTAAACTACTTCTATTCAAAGGGGCATTGTTACCCTACTTTGAGTCTCGCTTGATCTTTCGTATTCTTATCCTAGAAGCCCATTTTCTCACAAAAGAAAGCCACCCCTCTTGTTTGCTTATTAATGATTTTAAAAGCCAACTTTAACTTCAACGTAAAGGCCTAGTTTTTCAGCATCTCTTATACCTTAAGCTCACCAAGCAACTATAGCAGCCCAGAACATAGGAGGTGCCTTCACAAGAACCAAAGCAAGTTGCTCTTATGTAAAGTACTTTTTAGTTCATTCTGGTCTTATGTAAAGTACTTTCTAGTTCATACTGGTATTTGGATTGGAAATGTTGGGAAAACACTTTTTCTTCATGACTTGAAGTGAACTATAGAGTGCATATTGAATCTGACCAACCCTAGAGTCACTTCACATTTCCTTAAAGGTCAACGAGGATTGTAAACTGAAGGGAAAAATGAATACTGTAAGCTGAAACCGTTATGAGTGAGAAAGCCTACATGTCTTCATAATGTGGTCTTTTCTCTGGTACTAATGTGCTGCAACACATGACTAAGCTGTTTAGAACCATAAAGGAGCCAGGGTTACCTTCTGAGTCCAGTTAGCTCACAACATCGGCCATTAAACCAAAACCAAGGCGCTTTGTACAGTTGTTGCTCCGACCTCTCCAGAAATCGTCGGTGGGCTCTCTCACAGGATGGGCTCTCCAGAAATCGCCTTATGGCAATCCAAAATTTCCGGACAACTGTGGTCCTGACCAACTCAAGAGTCACGACTCTCCAGAAATCGTCGGACTGTAGAACGAAGAAAAACGTTCGGAAACCATTGTTCATTTTGTCGTCTATTCATCCAACCGCATTTCTTCGTGTGTCTTCTTCGTGATCTGTTGGTTCTCTACGTGTCTTCTTCGTGATCCGTTGGTTCTCCTCGTGTCTTCTTCGTGATCCGTTGGTTCCTTGTGTGTCTTCAAATTTCCTTTTGCTAGGTAGTATAAAAATTCGGTGCGCATAGTTAGGCCTTCTGAATCCTTGGGAGGTAAAGGTTAGAACCCAGTCCAGGTTCCTCCGCAAGTGACAGCATTGATAGTTGGACCTGCCAGTTAACCCCCATCCCTGAGTTCTTACTTGATTAATTTTTCTAGTTGGTGCCTTGCTCTGTCCTAGTGGACAATACAGAAAACCTATGAACAATGTGCAGCCCAGGAGAAGACACATGTAAAAACCTATGAACAATGCTTAGCCTAGGAGAAGACATGTGTAAAAGTACCACTGGAAAGAGGGACGATGACATCTACAGTGGTTTAGAACAACACTTCAGAGAAAAATGCCTAGCGACGTTCCATTGAAGTCTGTGATTTGATTTGATTGAAGATGCAAGTGCAAATTCTAAAATATGTTCAATTATAAGTTTTAGTACATTTGTCTATATTTCAGCTTATTCTTTACTTTGCATGTGGAATCATCCATCTCTCCTGTTACATTTCATTACTTATGACTTAATGCTTTATTCAAAACAGTTTAGAAAATTTCATTTTTACTGGAGTTTGGAATGTTGATAACTTAAATGCCTTTCATTGAGAACACTCTTTAGCTGCCATCAACATTGGCCTGGTCAACACTATCCAGCTCGGGCTATTATTTTCATTGAAGGTTGGAAGTCAGAACAATATAATTATTCAATGAATAGAGCCATCAAAATTATGGATTGCACTTTGAGGTCTGTTGGTGCTACTGATGCAGCTGGCCCTAATGTGAGTCTACTGTGAGTTTGTCACCACAAGGAAAGAATTATATGGAGAAAGAGCAAAGTCAGGAAGCTTCATAAAGAAAACAAAGGTTGAGCATATCTCTTCACATAATATATGGAAGACAAATGAAACCACCAGAAATATGCCAGTTTCTAATACCAAGCAAGTGGCATCCCAGATCCAACATCAGCCTAGAAAAGAAAATGAGTGAAGCAATAGTTTGATGAAGCATGAGACAACTCCAAATTGTTACGATTAAAATTGGATGGTGCTATCCTTTTCAGAGTATAATTTACCTTATCTTTATTTTGTTTACATTAATATCCATTTCAAAATGACAACAAATTTCGTTGGACTGGTACACGTATTACATAGTTTCAACCAACAAACTTTAAAAGTACCATAATTTTTTTTTGGTAAGAATTCTCTTTTCAAGGATGTCTAAACTCCATATCTTTTTATATAATTGTAATTTTGTGCCATACTTCAATTTCACAATTTATACACAGGGAAATGATATAAACTCTAACACTTCCTATTTTTTTAGCCATTAATGGTACCAAACTTTTGGTACATAATTGTGTCGAGGCATAGTGTCCATTTGAACAAAATCAACTTGTAAACTACTTCTATTCAAAGGGCCATTGTTACGCTACTTTGAGTCTCGCTTGATCTTTCGTATTCTTATCTTAGAAGCCCATTTTTTCACAAAAGCAAGCCACCCCTCTTGTTTGCTTATTAATGATTTTAAAAGCCAACTTTAACTTCAACGTAAAGGCCTAGTTTTTCAGCATCTCTTATACCTTAAGCTCACCAAGCAACTATAGCATCCCAGAACATAGGAGGGACCTTCACAAGAACCAAAGGAAGTTTCTCTTATGTAAAGTACTTTTTAGTTCATTCTGGTCTTATGTAAAGTACTTTCTAGTTCATACTGGTATTTGGATTGGAAATGTTCGAAAACACTTTTTCTTCATGACTTGAAGTGAACTATAGAGTGCATATTGAATCTGACCAACCCTAGAGTCACTTCATGTTTCCTTAAAGCTCAACGAGGATTGTAAACTGAAGGGAAAAATGAATAATGTAAGTTGAAACCGCTATGAGTGAGAAACCCTAAATGTCTTCATAATGTGGTCTGTTCTCCGGTACTAATGTGCTGCAACACATGACTAAGCTGTTCAAAACCCTGAAGGAGCTAGGGTTTACTTCTGAGTTTAGTTATCTCACAACATCGACCATTAAACCAAAACCAAGGCACTTTCTACAGCTGTTGCTATGACCTCTCCAGAAACCATCGAGGGGGCTCTTTCTACAGGACGGGCTCTTTCACAAGATGAGCTCTCCAGAAATCACGTCACGGCAATCCAGAATCGCCAGACAAGAGTCACGGCTCTCTAAAAATCACCAGACTATAGAAGAAAGAAAAATGTTTGGAAACCACTGTTCATTTTGTCGTCTATTCAGCCAACTGTGCTTCTCCACGTGTCTTCTTCGTGATCCACTGGTTCTCCGCGTGTCTTCTTCGTGATCCGCTGGTCCTCCGCGTGTCTTCAAATTAACTCTTCCTCGGTAGTATAAAACTTTGGTGCTAATAGTCCAGCCTTCCGGATCTTTTGGAGGTAAAGGTTAGAACCCAGTCTGGGCTACTCCGCAAGTGACAGCATTGATGGTTAGACCTGCCACTTAACCCCCATCCCCGAGTTCTTAATCGATTAAGTTTTCCGGTTGGTGCCTTGCTCTGTCCTAGTGGACAATACAGAAAACCTATGAACAATGCGCAGCCCAGGAGAAGACACGCGTAAAAGTACCACTGGAAAGAGGGACGACAACATATACAGTTGTTTAGAACAAAACTTCAGAGAAAAACACCTAACGGTGTTCCATTGAAGTCTGTGATTTGATTTGATTGAAGATGCAAGTGAAAATTCTAAAATATGTTCAATTCTAAGTTTTAGTACAGTTGTCTATATTTCAACTTATTCTTTACTTTGCATGTGGAATCATCCATCTCTCCTATTACATTTCATTACTTATGACTTAATGTTTTATCCAAAACAGTTTATAAAATTTCATTTTTACTGGAGTTTGGTGAAGCGAAAAATCCAAAGGGGACACAGTTTTAGTTTTTCTTTTAGATTGTTTTAGGATTTTTGAAAGTTTTAGAGAGAGACCCTCAAAACCTCTAGGACATGGAAAACTATATTTGAAACTTTAACTTATAAAACTATGCCAAACATCAATTTTTTGTAGAATTTCTACTTAAAACTTATCTTTGCACCCTCTTGGATAGGCAACCTGCCTTACTCATTTATCATTTATCCTCAACATGCCAGAACTCAATGGACATTGATTTGATTCATATGAAAGTGATAACATAACTGTAAGGTCTTTGGACTGGAATGACTTTAGAATCCATTAATTAAAAAGGGAAAATGACTTGTAGAGTGCACTCTGCACTCAATGGATTCCAAAGTCCCCAAATAAAAAAAGGCTTCCTCCTCGTGTGTAAAATTCCGGTTCCCTCAGGCAATCTATAAAGACTATTCACAAATTGTGTTATAAGCATTTCCAGATAAAAAGTTTTCATCGTGTGTCAAAATGCTGGTTGACTTAAGAAATATACAAAAACTCCATGAAATACTTTCACCTTTTTCATTTTTTTTTGTAGCTTATTATTTTATTTTATTCCTATTAAGAAAATCTGCAAAAGCTTATTACATATGCAATTTCCCTCACACCTTTAAATAACTATGCACCCAGAGAATACAGGGTAACTCCATTGGTCTGGTGTCTACATGCATATAGTTATGTGCATTATAGAAGGTTCACTAAATCTAAAAGATGTATTCCATGCATTGAACATAGACATTCATCTACTTATAGATTTGATGGGCAAGACAATTTCTTTAACAAGGATTGGGATCTGAGGAAAGGGGAGGGCGGGGAATTCTACTTGTACCATGTTGAGCCACCGAGATCTAATCAGAGACTAGTAGTGGTTGCACAATACTTGATTGTTGTTCTTTTCCCACCTCTGAAGCTTCAAGATATCCTGTCTCTCGTGAGCAGTGGGCCCTTCTGTGGGAATGTAGATGGTGCTCCTGTGTTTAGGGTAAATTCCCCAGGCCCCACTGTCAACAAATGCACCCAAAGGATTGCTGCTAGGATCAGCGAGAATAATGTGATTACAGTGTCTTTGGGTAAGGTGCCAAGGCTGGGATTTTCTTCGACGGGCCAATCTCTGCTTTTTGATATCCCCAGTGTGGAGAGTCCTTCATCCCAGGCCCACTATCGGGGAAAGGAGGAGAACATCTCAAAACATACTACAGAGCCCAATGGAATTGTCATCAGAGAGCATGTGCTGGAGTTTCTGTCGACTATGAACCATTCTGAGGAAGCTAATAACCCTGTGCCCACTAGGGTCTCCAATCTCCTTGTGCACATTGTGGACACCCATGTTGATCATCTGCAAGATATAGTAACCAGGCTTGAGATGGAGTTGGATACAATAGAGCTTGAATTGGATAAAGGTGAGCAACTCTAACATCTTTGCTCTATTTGTTCTATTTTTTATACCACCAGTGATTTTTAAGTTTAGTTTTTCATAATGAACAATTCTCAATTTTAATGCCTGGCAACCAAAGTGACATTGATACAGTTTCTTCTCGTAGCAAAAGTCAGGATTCATTTCAGAAAATTGCTTCTCTCCCCTTTATTTCAAACAAATTTTAATCCTTTATCCATTTTGGTTTCCTTAAATATAATTGTTTCTTGATTACAGAATGCTATATTTTCCATTTCTTAGCTGCCTGTAATCTCTAGAATATTCTGGATTTTTACTGTTAAATTGTAAATTCCACCTTAAGAACCAAGTATATTCTAGATTTTAATTATTGCTTTTATCAAGCCCTTCTAGCTATAAGGGATTGGGTAAACAGCTGAGTTAATTGTTGCAAAAGTTGTTTTCTGAGAAACAACTACATTGAGAATTTTGAAAGAGTGGTTCTATGTAAAAGCCTCCCTTGGGTAAATAGCTGAGGGTAATTGTTGCAAAAGCTGTTTTCTAAGAATCAACAATATTGGGAATTATGAAAGTGGTTCCATGTAAAAACAAACCCATCTTGTAGTTTTGAGACACTACCCTATTATTTGGTTTGTAAGAGATACCAGTACTTGTAGATTAGAATTTAGTTGAAGTCTTCTAACAGTTGCCTTGGTATGAGCTAATTTTGACAGAAATTCTGGAAAACAAACAATTTTAAAAAATTGAAATTGAATATATCAGGTTCTCACATACTCCAATTGTATTACGACTTTGAAGATATTATAACTCAATACAGTTGAATATTTGAGTAGAATTCTTAGTGTTTTTCAGCAATAAGTAGAAGAAATCTAAACGAATGATAAAAATAAAATCTTGAACAGTATTTAGCATTCAAAATCAGCACAACTAATAAATTACCATGCAAGCATCACTGGGCAGTGGGAATACTATTCGGTCAGATACTCCTTCTTTTCAGTCTAGAAAGAAAGGGCAAAATAGGGCTGATAAAGAGATGACCAGTCCAATTTTTGGACCCTGCGCCTACAAAGGATGTCTAAAGTCAAAAGTGAAAAGGTCTAAATTCAATTCATTCATTCTTCCTACTAAAGGTTAATAGCAATGGTATACTGACCCCATTCGATCTAATAAGTTATGGTAGTAGTTCGTAGGGCAGTTCTAAGCATTCCAGAGTGACCATACCTGGCCCTAAAGTACAAGTGTCCCAACTGTTTTGGTTTTAACCACAACTTCCTTTCCCTTACCAGACTTAGCCCATGGAGTTTATTTGAAAGTAGGCCCTGAGGTTAATGATGGTGGAACATTCACGCGCAGTCACCGATTAGGAGTAGTAATTTCTGAGATGGGCCATAGTAGTTGGGGGGTAGGTTTTCCAACAGACGGAAGGATAAGATAAGAAAGTGCTCTTTAACAGAAGGAGGTTCATCGTTTTGTTATTGTATCTGCTACGTTCTACAAGAGGGCTATGTTCCATCATCCGCCCAATTAACAGCATCTATAATTTACCAAACCACACCGTCGAACCCTACTATTGATTCAGGGATTTTGAATTATTCTAAGCTATACGAGAATGGCGGTTTAGTGGTCGGGCCAGCTTGTTAGGATATTTAGACACTCAGGAGTTAGTTAAGATCAACTTGTGTAATATATCCGTTAGGTAAAAGTTTGCTTCTTTAGTATGCATTAGTATGCATTTGTAAATATTCTAATCCGACGGTCATGATATGTTCTAGACATAGAGTGATCCGACGGTTCAACTTCTCTTAGATCATACCTACCATTGATCCGTGGCTTAACACTCGATTGGTCTATGATCTCTATTTAAAGAGCATAGAGGGTCCTTGGCTAGTTGATCGATTATGAGAAGCTCATGTAATTTTCTTTTTTTTGCATAATAAATTGCTCCGAGTAGCTATTTGGCCGGGGTCGTGGACTGTTTCCCTCTCGAGGGTTTTAACCACATGACAAACATTGGTGTATTGATCTGTGATCTATTTGTGTGAAGCGGTTGTTCTTGGTGTTCGGTCCTTTAGGAGTACCCTGTGTACCCTAACATGGTATCAGAGCTTTTATGAAGAGCCGCTTTCGGTTTTGATCAAGATCTGGAACCGATGTTGCCGAAACTTTGAAAGGGTTTCTAGTTTTTGGATTTTCTATGCATTGGTGACTTGTGGGAGCTATTCCATTGCGTCCGGAGCGCCGTTTCCATTTGGAAACAGTTTTCGTTTCACCGAAAACCATTTCTGTTTGCTCCAGAAACACCCATTTTGGCAAATCTGAAGGTATAATGTTACAGTGACGGATTTGTTTTTTTTAAATCTCTCATATTTTATCAGTTTTATTTTTTAGATCTTTTTATTTTAGTCTCGGACTGTTGTCTTCCCTGGCTGCGTATGCTCTTTGCCGTGCACCTTGCGTGATCGCGGTGAATCAGAAACAGTGAGGGAAAGTTTTTTTTTGTCTTCTCGGCTACGTATGCTCTTTGCCGTGCACCTTATGCGATCAAGGCAAATCAGAAACAGCGAGAAAACTTGAAAACGTAGACTTTCCAGGTAAGCTAACCAAGATCTAACCCCATTGTGTGGAAAAAGTTTTTTTGTTTTTGTTTTTCGTTTTTTTTGTGATTTGCAGGAAAAGAAAGCAAGCACGGAAAACAAGAGAGAAGAGTAAAAAAAAAAAAAAAAAAACCCCTTCCTCTTTCCATATTTTTACGTACTTTTTAAACTTAGCTCACTTGGTCCAAAATTGCTTTACACCTTGATAAGTCTTGAGTTCAAATCTTATCAAGCTACTTTTTAGTGCATGCAATTTCTATTTTCGAATTACGTTATTGTAAAAGTGTATCTCACATTAATAAAATAAAATAAAAGTGGGTCACTTAAGTCTTTTAATTTATTGCCGCATTATTTAAAAGTACATTATTGTAAAAGTGAACTTCACTTATTCTACAAAGTGATTCACTTCAAAGCAACTTTATTGTAAAGTGATTGTCAAAGGTAGATCTTTGGAAGATGGGGGTTCTTTTTTAACTGCTCAAGTTAATATCTGCCACGTCACTATTGGGGACATCTTCAACATTTCCTTTGATCAAGCATAACTTCATCATCCAGAATCAGTTTTAAGTGCCGTTTTTTTTAAAACCGCATATTTTTCGAGCTCCTTGCATCCAGACAGTTAGTTTCTATTTTTTCAGCCATTATTTTATAGTATGGCCACCCCTTGTGATATTATACTTACAAGTTCTAACTATTTCTCATGGAAATCTCGTATCGAGGATGTTCTGCGAAGTAGGGGACTTTTCAGGATTACCTCAGGGAAAGAAACAGAACCCTCTGATGATGATAAGAAAATTAAATGGGCAAATAGATGTGATGAAGCTCGTGGATTGATTGGGATGACAATCTCTATTGATTTGCGATTCCACATATCTGACATTGATGAACCTGATAAAGCTTGGAAAAAGTTGGAATCTGTGTTTGGTAAACACAATGAAATTCGGGGTCATCAACTTGAGAATGAGTTGATTTCCTTGAATCCAAATGATTTTTCATGCATTCAAGACTATTTATCTAAGTATAAAACTCTTAGATTATTATGTGCCGAATGCAAGATTAAGAAAGAAGACAAACAATGTATTTATCATATTCTTTCCAAACTTGAACCTGCATATTCTGTTTTTGTATCTACATTCTACTCCATGAAAGAATCCTTGGCTGCAGCCAGCTATGTAGAGCCTAGCCTTGAATCCTTTTGTGATTCCTTAATTAGAGAGAAACATAAGCTCATTCATCTTGGAATAATTAACAATGCAGATACATCTAGGAAAGCCTTATTGTCCCAACAGAAAGAAAATTCCAAGTCTCCCAAGAAACAGAATTCTCGTAATAATAAGCCAAACAACAAGGGTCCCAAACCCTCTTAGTCAGCTCCTTCTTCAAAAAATGACAAAGGATCCAAGCAAAAAGGAAAGAAGACTGAGCGTCATTGCAATTTTTGTGGGAAAGATAATCATGATGAATCTAAATGTTTTAAGAAGATGGCAGCCTTGGAAGCAGCAATGAAGAAGCACCACATCAGCCTAGATTCGTCTTCAGAATCTAACTCTCATGGACATGCACTTTGTGCTTCTGGTTACTCTTATACTGCCTCTTCCTCTTCTACTTCAAGTGAATGGCCCATTGATTCTGGAGCATCTTATCATATGGCTAAGGATAAAGCCATCTTTTCTACTATGCATGAATGTAACACCAAACAAATATTTGTTGGCGATGATAGATCTCTAAGTGTTGTAGGATCTGAAACAGTTCCAATAGAAAATGGTCATTTCAGTGATGTACTATGTGTTCCAAAAATTTCCTGCAATTTGTTATCAGTCTATCAAATTACTCATTCAGGTGAAGGTAAAACTGTGATGTTTACACCTCACCAAGTTGTAATCAAGGATTTTGAAAATCCTCAAAGTGTCCTTGCTACTGGAACTGTTGATGATATTACCAGGTTGTACAAATTTAACAACTTTGGGTCATCACCTTTTCCTTCTGTTTTTGTTGCTCATAGTGATAACTTGAGCAAACTTTGGCATGAGCGATTTGGTCACTTAAATTATCGCTCACTGCAACAACTATCTAAAGACAATATGGTGACTGGTCTTCCGCTGGTATCTTGCAAGGATGGTGTTTGTTCCGGTTGTGTACTCGAAAAAAATCATCGGGACTGTTTTGACAAACGTGCCTCTTGGCACGCCTCATTTCCCTTGGAGCTTGTGCATAGTGACTTGTGTGGCCCTCTTCCATTTGCTTCCTTTTCTGGTTTCAAATATTTCTTAACTTTCATTGATGACTACTCCAGACGCACTTGGGTTTACTTCCTAAAACTTAAAAGCAAAGTATTTAACATGTTCTTGGCCTACAAGGCCCTTGTTGAAAAACAATCTGGTCATCAAATTATTAAGTTAAGATCTGACAATGGATGAGAATATGTTAACAAAAATTTCACTACTTTTTGCACTAAACAAGGAATCCAACAACAGCACACTGTTCCATAGACACCACAGCAAAATGGTGTAGTTGAAAGGAAGAACCGCACTTTAAAAGAAATGGCTAATTGTATAATCTAATCTAAGGGACTAAGTCTTCAATATTGGGCTGAGGCCATAAATTGTGCAAATTACATAGTAAATCGCACACCCACTAAATTTTTACAGGGTATAACACCGAAAGAAGCATGGAGTAAAATTAAACCAGATGTAAGTCACTTTCGTGTGTTTGGTTGTGAATCATGTGCTCACATTCCGGATGAAAAACGGAAAGCATTGCAGCCTAAAAGTGAAAAGTGCATATTTGTTGGATATTCTGAAGATGTAAAAGGTTATAGACTTCTTCAGCCACATTCTCATGATATAATCATTAGAAGAGATGTTAAATTTGATGAAAATCTCTTGGCCTGCGAGCCTAACTTGGCGAGTGTGCCATCTTTGGCCTGCGAGCCTGATTCGACGAATGTGCCTTCTTCTTCTTCTTCTAGCTTCCTTGACAGGTTTCCAACTCCAGTTTCTGATGATGACAGTGAGGATGAAAATCCACCTCTGCCTGCTCATGTTCCTCCAATTGCACCAGCACCAATACTTCCTCTATGGGTCCGTTCAACATGTGAAGCAGCTGGTGATCTTGCTGGTGATCCTAGAGATCAACGTCGAACATGTTCTCAGTTTCAGCGAGCCTCTTCTCTTTTGGCTCAAGTTTCCGAGAATCATGATCCAGAAAATTTTGTAGAATCTTCAGGAAATCCAGATTGGGATGCAGCTATGGATGAAGAATATCGTTCCTTAATGGTGAACGATACTTGGGATCGTGTTCCTCTTCCAAAAGGAAGAAAACTTGTCAGATG